>JAOEGL010000005.1:77629348-78008460 GCA_034509955.1 Urosaurus nigricauda | reverse complement strand
TAATAAACAATAAATAATATATACTATAATAATATAACTAATAATATATATAGTATAGTATAGTATATATTAATTTATTATCGTATATATTAATATAAAATATAGTATATATTATTTTTATATTAATATATACTATAAAAATAATAAATATATACTATATAGTATATACTATAATAATATAACTAATAATATATATATTATAGTATATATTAATTTATTATAGCATATATTAAAATAAAATAATAATATATTATAGTATATATTATTTTTATATTAATATATACTATAATAAATAAATATTATATACTGTATAAATTAATATATACTATAATAATATATCTATTAATATATATATATATTATAGTATATATTAAAATAAAAATAATAATACGGTATATTATAGTATATATTATTATTTTTATATTAATATATACTATAATAAATAATATACTATATAAAATATATACTATAATAATATATCTATTAATATATATACATTTATTATAGTATATGTTAATTTATTATAGTATAAATATAATAATATATACTATATTATATATATTTTAATATATATAAATAAAATCTATTAATATATAATATATACAAATAAAATCTAGTTTAAGGAGAGCTCTTAGGCCTCACTGAACTACAAATCCCAGAATGCAACAGGAGGCAGTCAGAGAAGTTAAATTGGAACAGCAACCCTATATAAGAGTCTAGGTCCAAAACACACTGCAGAATAACCCGGTTTGAGGCCACTTTAACAGCCCTGGCTCAGTGCTATAGAATTCTGGGAACTGTAGTTTTTGTGAAGCACTTATCCTTCTCTGAGGGAAAGTGTTGGTGCTTGAATGAACTACAATTCCCAGGGTTCCCTAGCACCGAGCCAGGGTAGTTAAAGCAGTCTGAAAGTGGATTATTTCTGCAGTGTGTTTTGGGCCTTGAACTACCTCAGGAGCATTATTTTCTCCATTTTTTGAAATGAACCAAGAAGTCCTGAGTCGCTTGTGGAGGGGGGGGGGTGTTCTATATTTTTTAAATCTATGGCTCAAAGGTAGGCGTCTCAGTCAGTCATGCCCCCCTCCCTTTCATTTTTCTAACCTTTATGCGTGGGCTTCCTATTGGCTCGGATCGTGGCGGGCGCTGATTGGACCACGTCCCAGCCGCCGTGAGGGAGAAGCCTCCTGATTGGCTACGGCGCGCGTCGCATAGAATTCTGAATGGCCCAGGCGCGGCGGCTGCACACAGAGCAGCAGCAGAGCGCTATGGCGAGTTTGGGCTGGAGCTGGAAGGCAGTCGTTGCCGAGTAACTACGCCTCGAAATGGGACTCTTCTTGCTGCGCTCAGGGCCCCTTCTCCTCCTCTTCCTCCTCGTCTTTCCTGCTCTGGCCGCCTCTGAAGAGCGGGTCCGGCAGGCCTGCAGTATTTGCCGGGGAATCACTGAGCGCTTCAGCCGGGTAAGGGGTTTAAAGGGGGGGGGGGTCATTAATTACATCCCTTCAGACATTCCTGTCTCTGACAACAACAACAACAACCCTGCGAGGTAGGCCAGGTGAGTCACACCCTCTCAGCCTGCTCGGGAAAAAGGAAAACTGGCCAAGAAAACCCCGTGATGATGATGATGATAGACTTTATATATTTTAACTATATATATATATATATATATATATGAATATATATATTATGGTATATATTTATATAATATATATAGTAAATATATATATATTATATATATGTGTGTATATATATATATATATATAAACATTATTTACATATATATTAATTTATATTCCATAAAGGATCAATGTGGGTTATGATGAAATACATACATATATATATATTATATTATATATATATGTATATATATATATACAATATAATACATATATAATACATATATATATAATATATATATTATATATATATATATATAAAATATATTATATATATATATTATATATATATAATATATATATATTATATATATAATATAATATATATATTATATATATATATAATATATATATATATATTATATATATAATATATATATATATAAAATATATGTATATAATATAAATATATAATAAATATTATATAGAGGGAGAGAGAGATTTTATTTATATATATTAATTTATATTCCATAAAGGATCAAGGCAGGTTACGATGAAATACATAAATATATTACATATTTATATATATAATAGATAGATAGAAGTTATTTATATATATTAATTGATATTCCATAGAGGATAAAGGCGGGTTACGTCAGTGTTAAGTACTGTACTTTAACTCTCACAAGAATAGAAACCATCCCCTGATGAAATGCAAGAGTGTAGTCTTTCCTGGGAGCACCGGCAGCCCCCCTGTATTCTTTCATCCATCCATCTTTCAGTGTGAACACAAACAGTTCTGCCTCCTGCAATTCTGCAGGTTCTTTGGCGTTGTTTTCCTTTAGAGCCTTTGTTACATGTCCTTAAGTTTGACCCTCGGCTTACCCATGGGTTATATCAGAATCCTTAATTTTTGGCCCCAAAACGTTTCTCCATTTTTTGAAATGAACTGTTAGGAATATAATGTTTCTGTTTTTTCTGGGGAAACCCTTCTTCTGTTGTGTTTGTAATTTATAAGTGTCGAACTGAAAATTAAAGGCTCTCACACACACCTTTTTAGAAGTCATTCTCTATTTAGCATTGTTCTGTTGGAAAATAGTATGACACATATTTTTGCAGAAATAGGCAGCGCATTAATTTAATTTGTTTTGGTTATTCAGGGAAATGGCAAGTGCCACACTCTTAGTTTGATCACTTGTAAATGGAAGCCTGCCTGGATTCAAGCTTCACGTGTAGAGAATATATTGAAATAGTGGAAAGCTGCTATTAAAAACATTTCTATTTCCCATTAATTTCCCTGGGTTTAAGGTCAAACAACTGGGAAAAGGCATAAATTTTTACTTCATTAAGTGGAGTTTCCTTCTGAGCAGGCATGAAAGTGGATTGCACTGTAAACCCTTAAAAAGTAGTACGGTTATTCCAATAACAGAATAATGTGTGTGTACACTGCAGGTTATGTTTCCTAATGTGCTGGAGTTTGGCAGGGCAGACAATATAAAAATGTAGTAGTTGGCTGCTGCCAGAGTTTAGACTTTGTCTTGATTTTTCCGTGAAATGCGTAAAGCACCAAAGGTACAAAATGCAATTAAAATGTGTCACAATTTTAGATGTGTTTAGATATAATTTTAGAGACATTGTAAGCCACCACAGCATTTTAGTGAGGAAGCACTGTTAAACCATCCTGATTTCTATTCTGCAGGGTCTCACAGATACTGCAAAAAAGAACTTTGGAGGTGGTAATACAGCTTGGGAAGAAAAAACACTATCTAAATATGAGTCCAGGTATGGTATGTGTTTTCTTTAAACTTCCCCCCTCCCCTGGAAGATAACATTTTGTCTATTTTTTTGTATTATGTGTTTAAAGCTGAACAAGACTGTATATGTTTAGCACGAAACATTTTAATTTAGAGCAGAGCTAACATGTTTTTATTAGCATATAGTAGATGCTATAAGTATATATTTTTCTTTTTATTTTGTAATGCTTGAACCAAAACCTGTAATCTTGCTTTTGGGCATCTTACCATCCAGCTCTAACCATCCTCAGCAAAGCTTCAGTAATTCCTCCCCATGCATTTGCAACCCAAGACTTGAGGCAGGGATCTTGATTGGTTCTAATCATATTTTCCCTAACATGGCTATCATGACAAATTATAGTTAGTACAAAAAGTTGTTAAGAAAGAGGGAGTATAGAAGCCAGAATGAACTCTTGGTCCTGTAATGTTTCAGCTGGGTTTCTGTCACACTTGCAAAGTAATGTTAGCTTTTTTCCCATGATAGAAGTGCCTCTTCCTTTGCTCTTGCATCTGCTTATTCTAGCTCAGTTAATTCCTTCAAACTGTCCTGTGGCAGTTCTGCAAAGTTACTTGAAAGCAGGGAAGTGGGGAAGCAAATTTTTTTAGTGGAGGTGTAGAGGTTTTGACCATTCATGCTGTCACTTTCCCATTGCCTATCATGGCTGGGAGTTGAAAACCACAACACTGGAGAAACTGTTTTGTTTCCAGGGTTTATTTCAGTCAGGAATCTATGTATTTGGGAACAGGAATTCAGAGAAAGGGAGAAAGTACATGAACCTATGAAATTCCACACCCCCTCGCTTCACCCAGTCCCTGCCATCTCCAAATCTCACTTTGCTCCTTTAGGAGATTCAGTAGTTCCTTGTCTGAGAGTTACCTGATTATATTTTTGCCTTTGCTTATCTCTGACTTTGGCACTTCAAAGGTATTATTTAAACATCCCGGATTTTATACTAGAAGGGCTTTCTAAAGGTACAGCCTTTCTATGCTTTTGACTTTGCTAAGTGTGTACTGATCACATACAGTACTGTATGTGCAAAATTCTTCTGATTAAAGTGAAAGAATAAAAATCAAGTGGTCTGCATCAGTGGTGTTTGAGGGACTTGGCATAGACATACAATTTCTCATTACATAGGAAGAGGCTGGATATGTGCTTTGAAATGTAGAATTAAAGATTTTCTTTTTGCCCATATAGTTTGTCCTATAATCCACATCATTAAAGTTTCCTGGCTAATTATGAATAAGTGGCATGCTAGTCCATGCTGTCCAGTCCCTTGTGCTTTGCTCCTCTCTCTCAGTGTGAGAGACCCTAAGAAAAAACCCTAAGAATGGTTATTGTAGAGTTTTTTTTAATATGTCGTGCAAAGTGGACAAAGTCTTTCTTCTCCCTTTACATGTCAGGGTTGTAAACAGCTTTATTCTCTTGCTTGTAGTTCCTAGCTTGTAAGAAGAATTATGACGCAGTGTCCCTGTCTCATACCAATCCCACACAAAATCTTCTTCATGCTTCATCTACCTGTTTCTGTGGCAGGGAGCAACAAATAAAAAAATCAGCATCTGTGTACCTAGAAGTCTCTATTTGCATTATGGAGAATAAGCCAGCATTCTGGATAATCCTGGCCTATTCTCTAGAACCCTCATTTATTACGTAGTTCAAAAGTTGTGAAGATTTCACAAGTCGCAATATCTCATGAAGAAAAGCAAGGCATTTTATTCAAGCAGCGTTTTATTCAAGCAGCAACACAATTAATCAATGTTCTTCCCAGTTTGTAAGCATGCTTACTTAGTTTTAAGTCCTGCTAAATTCATTCGACTTATTCCTAGGTTATACTGTGTAGGGTTACAATTTTAGAAAAGTTAAGCAAGTTCACTGTTTCTAAGTTTCTGTTTCTTCTTTATATAAAACCAGGTGGGAACGAGAAAGGCTTGTTGCATTCTCAAAGCATATATACCGTAGCTTTACCTTTTATGAACTCTAGCATGCTACAACAGGCATATGATAAAGTGGGTTGCAGTCTATGAAAGTATATGCTGAACAAAAGTCATGCATCTTCATAGTATTGCAAGACTCTTTGTTTTTGGTGCAAAGAGACAGCTTTCTCTCTTCAAATTAAAACATGCAAACTATTAACCCTCTAAATTTTTGGGCCTTCAAATCTCAGACACTTCAGCCAGCATGACCAGTAGTACATCATTATGAGAGTTGTTATCCAAAATGTTTGGAGAGCCAAAAGCTTCACAACCATGGAGTAAAAGAAACAAAAGTCTTTGTGTTTGTAGTTTATTTTGATTACATGAAGCTGAAAATATTGTTCTTTTCTCTTTTTTTATTTGTAAATAAGACTTTATTTTATCTAACTATAATATGGTATTATTTTATCTTTTTAATGTAGTGAAATTCGTCTTGTAGAAATAATCGAGAACCTATGCGACAGTAGTAATTTTGAATGCAATAACATGGTAGAAGAGCATGAAGAGCATATAGAAAAATGGTGGTTCAAATGGTAAGCAAGGAACAAGGTAATACTATTTATTGTGGTGGTTTCAATAATGGAATGAAGGAAAAGGCAGAGTACAGTTTTTGTTAAATCATTTAAAATAATGTTAAATTAAATTCGTGTATAAAACTATTTCTCTACAATATTGTTAGCTTTGTAAGGCACTGCTAATTTAGCAGTCTTGGAACACAAAATTGTAGATCTAGATTTAAGTAGGTGTAAGGAATATAGAAAATTTGTATTGCTGCAATAAGCTTTGTATTGTTTATTTTTTTAGTATTGTTGGGATTTTCAAACGGCATTTTCAGAACTGCCTCTATAAATTAAAGACAGATTATATTTGATGCTTTGCCCTCTCCCCCCCACTGGCAAATCACCAGCGTTATAGGTAGCTACAGAAAAGAAGTGGCACCATTTAGTGAATGTAGCAGCAGGGAAGAGTGTAATTTGCGATCCGCGGGCGACCTTCATAGCTTGATTTCTTAAGTAGTGGTGCCAAAATCTTTCACATAAACCAATTTTTAAAATGAGTTTATCCAGTTCATGATCTGCAAGACAGTTTGGCAGGAACTATAGGCCAACAGAACATATGTATGCTAAAATTCATGCATTAAGTATACCACATAAATTAGAAAATGTACAAACCAAAATATGCATGGATTTTGGTGAAGGAAAACAAAATATTATCAGGATGTGAAATAAGGACAGGAAGAAATTGCAGGGGAGAGTCAGAGATATACACCAAAATTAAGATCGATTTTAACATCGCTCTAACTAGTAAAATGAGGAATTAGTTAAGACAAACATATAGAACAAATGGCTAGTACCATCAAGTTGATCTTCTAGTCTGAACAGTTTTGCCATCTTTTGTTGTTGTCACTTTAGGAATTAAAAGATGTTTGAGAATTCTGTATGTGCCTGATGTATTTTCTAGTGGCCTTTAATTTAGTCCTGGGGTTTCCATGAATGTGATTGCTAGATGGCACTGGTATAAACATAATACATTCTGTAATGATCTAGACTGATCAAGGAATCCTACATTCCTTTGTAGGATCCATGATAAATTTTTTATTTGCATTCTTTCCATCCAAAGCTAAAGAAAAGCGTTTTATCTAAGTATCAGACCTGGCAACTCCATTTAGGATCAGAAGGGCAAATTGATTTTTCTCATATATAATCATTTAGCTGTACCCCACCGCACCAGCATTCCATTTTAAATTATACTGTACTTACAAAATTTTATGACACACACAATACTGAGTAATTTTGCATGAAAACTTAATTATGCAAGGGAGTCAAGCAAAAAAATTAGTTTTCTATTTTTACCTTGAAAGGTTGATAGATCACACCAAATAGTATGGTTCTGAACAGGGAGGGAGGAAGGTTGGCCATACGTAAGATAGTTACACACCTGATTTCAGGCCTGGGAATGCCAGAAATTGCCAGATCTGCAAGTGAAACCAGACTGGAATCTAGAAAAATTGCTACCTGTTAGAGGTGACAGTACCAGGCTGGTCTGATTCAATGTGTGGCAGCTTTTTATGTTCTTAGTTCATATTCTGGAATATGTTAAAGGTGGTACCCTGTTTCCCCGAAAATAAGACATCCTCTGAAAATAAGACCTAGTAGAGGTTTTGCTGAATTCCTAAATATAAGGCCTCCCCTGAAAGTAAGACCTAGCACAGGTTTTGTATATAAATATATATACAATATATAATAAATGCTCTCTTTTTTTGTTCAACAATAAATGTGAATTCTTCTTCATGGAAAAATAAGACAACCCCTGAAAATAAGACATAGTGCATCTTTGGGAGCAAAAATTAATATAAGACAATGTCTTATTTTCAGGGAAACACGGTAGTCAAATCAATAAATATTTTAAAAACCTATACTAATTATAGTAACTAGCAGTTCTATCTTCATGGGCCTATCCCTTTTTGTGTATTTTAAAATATATACATTTTAAAAAAATGTTTGCCTTGTTTGCACATATTGCCATTTGGTAAAACAAATTTGTGCTTTGTAACTATGCATATTTGAAAGGTGCATAGTTCATCAGATGAATGTAGGAATGTTTGGGCCCAAGAGTATGGATTTGAAGCACAAACTGTATCCAGACTATATCCACTTTAGACTGGTGGCAGTTAGCGTAAAAAGTCCACTAAAGCAGAATCATTGCAGACTTCTACTTATGAGCCTTATTGTACTGCGCTAAGCAGAGTATTTCTCGGTTATGTAAACACTAATAATAATAATAATATCCTGCCTTTTCCTGAGGGAATCAAGGCGGATTACAGAATGAAATAAATATAAGATAAAATTCTCATTTTAAAAAGAAATCCCCTCCCCCAACCCCCATCATAAAATAGCAAATAAAAAACACAATGACCATATAAATTAAAATATTAAAATAAAATAAGAAGTTCATTAAAATTAAAGGTGGTGTGAAGCGGGGCATCTGTCTTTTAGGGGGATTATCAGTATCGGTGACAGCAGGGGGAGGCTAATCTGGAAAGACCTGCCGGAAGAGATCCATCTTAACATCTTTAAAGGCTTCCAGAGTGGCAATGTGACGGATGTCCTCTGGGATACCACAGCTAATCTGGTCTATTTGGGTTGCAGAACATTCTTCCCAGGGGACCTAAGTGTGCAAGGTGGATTGTGTGGAATAAGGCATTACCGCAAGTAGTCTGGACCCAAGCCATGTAGGGCTTTATCTAGACCCAAGCCATGTAGGGCTTTAATACCGATGGTTGTGCTGCAAAGTTTTGAATCTTTTGCCAATGCCAGTGATGGTTACTGCCATTGCACTCCTAGTTTGTGTTTTCATTATCTTATTTTTGCTCATCTGCAGTAATTTGCAGCACGGTCTTTTTGCAAAATGATGCATATATGTGAGCCTGTTCAGTTCAGTAGTCTGTGTGGAATGGGAATGTGAAATTTATTATAGTATCAGGAACAGTATTTATTAATTAATCAGTAATTATTTGGAAATTTTACAGAATGAATGAATGAATGCATTAAGCCTTCTGTTTAATGCTAAACACCTCATTTTCTTCCCGTGTGTTAAATTTCTGTTAACTGTGGAATAATTGCACACATTCCCACATATAGGTAAATCTATTGAAATACTTTGTATGATGTGCTCAAGGGGGTTATCCAAAGACAAAAAGATTCCTCTGTGGTTGGTATCTCTGTGACCTCTGTGGTAGGTCACTTAAGAATTAGAGAGGGAGAGCATGTAGGCATACTTGTTAAAGAAGGCCAGCATCCTTCACAACTCTTCAACCACAGAGGAAACATTTTGTCCTCAGATATGGTATTTCTTGAAAATAATTCAATCTGGAAAATTGCCCAGAGTGTCATGCTGATGGGAATCTGATTTATTATGTTTACCCATGATACATCAAATATACAGGAATTAAAAACATACTGTGTTATTTTCAGGCTGATTTTAATATTTTTAAATTCTGGCAGGAGTTTAAGATGCTTCAGGTCCAAAACACACTGCAGAAATCGTCCAGTTTGAGACCGCTTTAATCGTCCTGGGTCAATGCTAGCAAAATCTGGGAATTATAGCTTATTGTGGCACCAGAGGTCTGTGACAAAGAAAGCTAAATGTCTCACAGAACTACAGTTCCCAGAAATCCCTAGCATGGAGCCAAGGCAGTTAAAGCAATCTCAAACTGGATTGTTTATACAGCATGTTTTGGACCCTAGTCAAACAAGTTCAATTTAAGTTTGGATGCTGTTTTTTTTTTTTTAGTATGTACAAAAATTTAAAGAAATGACAATCTATTAACATGGATGTGAAGCAGGCATGGAGGTGGGGAAAGAGGGACATTCACAGATGTAGGTTTGAGAACTCTGTACATACTGAGTGAAGCCAGTGCAGCAGAGCTAGGCCATAAGGAGTGCAGCTTGGCATACCCTGTAGTTTGTATTACTGCAGTAAAAATAGAGATTGATAAGATGCTTCAAAATATATTTTGCTTTGCAAGCTGGATTGTTTTACAACTAATAGATCAAGGGATAGCTGCTTCTGTTGTTCTGATATTAGTATGAGTCACTGGTCTCTTTCCACTGAGGACAGCGGGCCAAGGATGTTGAGATGAGACACGCTATAAGGGAAGGAGTATCATAGAAGAGTCATAAGCCAGTGTTGCAACTTGATGAACTAAAGTAACATTATTTTTAACATTATTGTACAGTTTAGCAAGAGAATTTGCATTGAAAATTTGAATCAGTATTCTCTAAAACCTTGATTGTTTTTCAGACAAAAATGTAATGTTTAGTATACACAATCAGTCACATAAAGCAATCTTGTATTTTGCTCAAGAAATGCATTGCTTTCTTCTTTTAACAGGAAGAAGAAGTACCCCGATTTGTTTAAGTGGTTTTGTATAGAAACCATTGAAGTTTGCTGTCCTGCTGGAACACATGGACCAGACTGTATTGGTAGTTAAACAACATTTTTTAAAGAAGTACTGGAATATATTCACACTAATAGTAGGCAGAACCTATAATTCATATCTTAATATAATTAAGGCTGAATTCTGCTGAAAAATATAAATAAAATAAAATGTTTGTATCTAGAGATGTAATGGGTATAAAGGGAAACTAATACGGGATCAGTTGAATGACTTGTCTCAAATGAATTTTTTCAAGTAAAGTTACCATATTGATTCAATCATCATTATTTTTATAATCATTGGTCAAAATTCAAGTTAACACAGGATGGATAGATAAATATAATTAATTAATTTAGTTCTAGAAGCAATGATGTAAATGGAAGATTTGAAAAATGTCCACAGGTGCCAGTAAAAAGAAATAAGGAACACATGAGCTGCAGCATTGTCTAAGGAGACTGACAGTACACTCATTTTAGAGATGTAGAAATTGTGTACAAAGAACAGGTGGAGTGAGTTACTGATTCAAAGAGGCTTTATTGGATTGGTAGCCTGATGACTTACAATAATGGTAGGAATCATGCAGCCCTCCAGATGTAACTCATTATTCCTAGGCAGCATAGCTAATTATGAGGAATGTTGGAAGATATAGTTTAGCGTCCTTGGGAGCCCCACATAATTCTCACTCTTGATTTACAGTGAATTTTGCATATAGCATTGAGCTGAGTAGCTACAAGTGGAAAGAGAAATATAAGAAGTACTTCCTACCTGTTAAACAATACAAAATTGGTCAAAAATCTTCTGATATCATTTCCTCCAGAAGTAGATGTAATGAGTAAACATTACACTGAAATTTTCACCAAACTTCCAGTTGCATTTTAGCACTGTCATCTTTACATGTTAGTGATGATATTATTGTATCACTTTACTTCCAAGTTGTGCTTTTGGCTTTATTTGTGCATAATGTTGACTCATACCTTGTGTTGCTTAAGCTTGTCGTGGGGGAGCCGAAAGACCTTGCCATGGAAATGGGCGCTGTGATGGAGATGGCACAAGAAGTGGTGATGGCTCATGCAGCTGTAAAAAAGAATACAAAGGAGAATTTTGTTTGGACTGCTCCGATGGCTACTACAACTCTTACAGAAATGACACACATTCTGTTTGTACAGGTATAACGATATGCTTTAAGTGTCTTGATAATGGCCCCAGTCTACAGAATTAGTTCTAGGCATCCAAAGAAAGTATGAACCAAACTTTACAAAGTCAGTTTTCTGATACAGCATGGTGCTTTTTCATTTTTCTTTTTTGAATTGGGTTGTGATATGGCATCTGCCAGTTAAAAAGGGAAAAAGTCAAAACTCATTTGGCATACCTTAGTGGCTCTCATACTTGTCAGATTTCACACAGATTCACCTAAGCAACTGTTACAGGTAAACTTTGGGACTTAATCCAGTGTTACCTGGCATTGTAGTACCAGCTTGACCAAACTTTTCTTTCCTCCCTGCTGCCCTCAGGATTACTCAAAAACTGAAAGGTTTTCCAGTCTCGCTGAGCAGCTTGTGAGGTACATTGGGAAGTTACAGTGGGAAGGGAGAGTCACTGCCTTCCTGTTTCTGTATTCTAGAAGAAGTCTGATATTGAATAGGACACAGAACAATGGATGCAAGCTACAGGAAAAGAGATTCCACCTAAACATTAGGAGGAACTTTCTGACAGAGCTGTTCAACAGTGGAACACACTCCCTTGGAGAGTGATGGAGTCTCCTTTGGAGGTCTTTAACAGAAGCTGGCCAACTTTCAAGGGTGCTTTGATTGTGAGTTCCTGCATAGCAGGGGATTGGACTGGATGGCTCTGCCTCTTCCAAATCTGTGATTCTGTGATCCTGTTCTATGAATCCTCTCCTTTAATATGTGTCCAAATTAGGTGAGACAAGCAGTGTTCTTAAGTCACTCCAGTTGTTTGCTTAACTGCAGGAAGACTGTTTTGTTGATGATGTGAAATATAGTAGGAGCTTTTATTTGCTTGATAAGCCAGTAGTTTATTCAGGTTACACATCCACTGCTTGCTTTACTATTTTGATAGTGAAATGTTTTGCGGAAACTTTTTAATCTGTTCTAAATGTTAATTGTATTCCATGCCATTGTGTACAGATAGTTAACAAACCTAACAACCTTTGCTGTAGTGATAGTGTCCCATAAATAAGCCAACCTGGGATTTGAGGGTCAATTTTTGGGTATAAATTTTTAGACTTATAGATAAGCATCTATGGTAAATTTTCTTTAATCTTAAATGCATAGCAAATCTTGCTACTTTTTGATGTAAATTTGAACAGCAGCAATACTGATTGTTCACCTGGATTTTGACAATAGCCATATTGAGTCAACTATAATGCAGTTCTGTAACAGCTTTTCCTTATAGTTTTATATCGCTCTTTATTTGATTAAACCAAGGCAGTACACCTAAGATGTGATGATGAATGTAGATTACATTGTTTTTTGTGGGGCCTTTGGGCTATGTGGCCATGTTCTAGATGAGTTCCTTTCTGACATTTCACCAGCATCTGTAGATTACATTAACAATTAGAATAGTTAGTTACTCATCAAGCATATGCCAGCTGTGATATGCATTTATTTTAGAAAATGTATTCAGCAAAAAGCTCTCAGGAAGACAATAAAACGCAAACATAACATGTATATTAAAAAATACAAAGTAAAAAATGTCACACTTTCTGTGAATTCAAAACAGCTCTGCAAGACTAATTTCCAGACTGGTTTGCCACTTGAACAAGAATATTCATGTTAGTTAAGCTGAACTCTACTTGGTCTGTTGTAGCAGTTAATAGTTTTCTAAGGTGTTGCATATATAAATGTTTACCAATTTTTACTTCATCTTGTTAGCTTGCCATGACTCATGTAAAACATGCACCGGCGCAACTAATAAAGACTGTAAAGATTGTAAAGAAGGTTGGATTAGAAATGAAGAAGCCTGTGTAGGTGAGTAAGACCACCTGATACATAACTGGTAACACTAACTGCTCAGTTTGGAAATAGGTCTTTAAAAGACTATAATGCTTGAATTCTATACAGTTTATACAATTCTGTACCTCTGTCCACAGATTCTACATCCATAGTCAACTATCCATTACTTGAAAATATTTTTTTAAAAAATTCAAAAAGTAAACTTTGGTATTGCCATTTTATATAAGGGACACCATTTTGGAATCCACAGAGGGTCCTGGAAATAAACCAAATACGAAAGGCCCACTGTCCACAATGTTGCATAAAATTTCTCAAGCTGCAGTCTGAAATGCATATAGCATGCAGTAGCCCAGGTGGCACAGTGGTTAAATGCCTGTACTGCAGCCACGCACTCACAAACCATAAGGTTACAAATTCAACACCAACCAGGGCTCAAGCTTGCATCCTTCCGAGGTCGCTAAAATGAGTACCCAGCTTGTTGGGGGTAATTAGCTCACAGTTGTAAACTGCTTAGAGACTGCTTAGGTGGTATCAAGCAGTATATAAATGAAGCTGTTATTACTATAGCTGCTATATGCCACAGTAATACCTCAGTTGACAAAGTATATATGTTTCCTGGGCATTGCTTCTTTAACAGAAAATTGAGTGCCAGAAGGAGAAATAACATGGAAAGAACAGGGATCGGCCCCTGCATTACAAAAAATTAAATGACTAGGTCATGTAAGCCTTGCATAAATAAAATTGGAACCTTTTAGTGATCATTTGAAAGTTTCTCCCAAAATACACCAGGAATGACATTTTCTTTCACTAGCCTCCTTTTTTCTTGTGATTCCATCTTGATGGTGAGATTTATAGATCTATAGATGTGCTCAGGGTAGCTGATGAGGCAAGCTTATCTGTTGTCCAATTTCCCAGTAGATAAGACCCCCACATCCTGAACTTTGCAAAAATTTTATGAGACAGAAGTGGCAAGGAGAAGCCAACAGTTCTCCCCCTTATCAGTTTTTTTCTTACAACTGTTACCCTGCTAAACAATTATACATTTTAATTTGTAATCACTTTTTCAGATGTGGATGAATGTGCCGTAGAGGACTCTCCATGCAAGACTGACCAATATTGTTTGAACACAGATGGCTCATACTCATGCAAAGGTTTCTTTTCAATATATATGAAGTTTAAACTTAACTTGGAAGAATGTTTAATTTTCTCTTGGGTAAAACAAATGTTAGATTTGCCATGTGAAGAGGGCTGATTTTCTTTAAAAATTGTTTCCTATTTAATTTCATGAGTGATAAGAGCTATGCTCTTTTCTATTTTTTTGTCCTGTTCTCATTATTATAAGAGTAGAGTATAACAAAGAGATACAATTAACTGTGGCAATTGCCAATTAACTGTGGCAATGCTGTCTCTGCTATTATTAGTCTGTCTTACTACTTTGTCTCAAGGTTTATTTGCATAGAAGTGTCTGTGAGCATTAGCATTTTCTTAAAGCAAGCTTGTATTTTATGCTATTTTGAAAATGATAGACTTGCTTTTTCATTTTTCAGCATGTGATCCAAGCTGTTTGGGATGTACAGGAGAAGGGCCCAGCAAATGTAAAAGCTGCACATCAGGCTATGAAATGAAGGATGAAAAATGCACAGGTTATGTATTGAATTTATAAAGTCATAATTAAGTTAATTAATTAATTTTATGTTTTTTTCTTTTTCTTTTCCTCCTCCCTTCCCCACGGCTAATTATCAGTACCTTTATAGGGGTATCTCAGTATTTTGTGTCGAATGTATTAATAAAATCTGTTTTTGTTCACTGTGCTTTAATTGAATTAAACTTTTTGCAGATGTGGATGAGTGCACATTATCTGAAAAAATGTGTATAAGAGAAAATGAAGACTGTATCAATACACCAGGTGCTTACAAGTGTGCCTGCTCAGTGGGCTTTCAAGACAATGATGGAATCTGTGTTCCAACTGTAAAAGCTGGTTAGTCTTTTTTGTATCCATCTTAATGATGGTTGGAGGGGTGTGGTAAATCTATTGTTCTTTGTAGTTTAAAAAAATCAATTTCCTGTGTCTATCTACATACTAATTTTTATCCTTAACATACTTCCTTATCATTGGACCAGTTTGATGTGATGGATTAGGATCACAAAGGCCCGACACAGACAGGCACTTTGGGGTGTTTTCATGATGTGGTAGGGTTGCCCTGGGGGCTGAGCAATTAGATGCTCCGCAACCCTACCACGTTGCCAGGGTGTCAGCGTTCCGCACCGTAATACAGACGGTGGGCGGAGCGATGACATCACAGGTGCACAGTGTCAATACGGTGCAGCGCACCTGTGATATCATCGATGCTCCCTACAGCACATGTAGCGTCACAAGTGTGACGCAAAAGGAGCCGGTTTTCCGCGCTCCTTTTTTCCTCCTTTTTGGGCAGTCTGTAAAGCCCCAAAGATTAAGCTTTAAGTACTTAGACATGAAAATTGGTGGAATAATCTAGGGCCAGTCACCCTCTCCATTTAACTATCAGGGGGTATCCAAAAGTTTTAATGATCACCTTTTAAAAAAATTGACAGAAAGTTTGTTTTGGTTTGTAGTTGGTAACTTATCTCTGTGTAGTCACTCTCTAGATTTATAAATTTTTCCCAGCGTATCTTGACCCTCCGAATACCTGCTATTATAGAAGCCTGGAGATTGTGCCTGATGAGGATTTTACACTTTAGTCATTTCTGGCAGAGCCAGTCACAAAAATAAAGGATGCAATGAGCTGATTTTCTCAGCAGCGTGCACTTAGGGACCAGTGATGACACTGACAAAATTTCATCAATATGCCATAATAACTTCCTGGTGATAATTTATTACTTCATGATACCCCCTAATAAGGCACAATCCGCAGACTTCTACAATATCAGGTATTTGGAGGGTCAAGATACACTGGGAAAAATGTATAAATCTAGATAGTGACTAGATAGAGATAAGTTAACAACTACAAATCAAAACCAACTTTCTGTCAATTTTTTTAAAAAGTGATAATTAAAACTTTTGAATACCCCCTCGTATTTCTAGGCTAATTGCTGAGATACGTTATATGCTTTTATTTGGAGCAGTCATTCAGTTTTCTCCAAGCTCCATGAGTGGATGGGTTGCAAATGCTGTAAATTAAAAATTAGTTTCCCTCCTCACTTCCTTTTTATCTTGGAAAACACCTGTGAAAATTATTTGCCGTGGTTCTCTATAGTCCAAAATAAATACATGGAATTTATTTACAAGCCCTCTGTGTGTTCTTGGCAAGGCTAGACCCTGATGTTCATATATAAAGTCTCCAATATGGCCACTCCTGGTTGCTTGGGCTGCAGCTCTCATTATCCCTTTGAGTTGAATTGTGCATATTTACATGTACATTGTTTCATGTGGATAAAAAAAAAATGGTAAGATATGTTTTAATTTAAAAAAAAAAATTATTTTTTAAAAAACTTTTTTTTTACAAATTGAAATTTATTTTTTTAAAAAATGGGGCCTCTCCTTTCTCTTCCTACTGAGCCTCACCCCACTAACCCCATCTCTTCATTGTTTCAAAGGCACACAGGTGAAAACCACAGCGCATTTCTGCCAAAAAGCAGATGTTTGGGAAGCAGTGATGTAACCCTCACCTTAAGGTTTAACCTGGTGCAAGTCCACTCGCCCCTAGTGATGCCCTTGTTTCTATGCAGACATGTGCCTCTCTGGATCCCAACCAATAATGTAACTCTGTGTTTGATTGTATTTTAGGGCTGGGTGGGTTATTGGGATACAGGATTGTGTATTTTAACGTGTAAGCCGCCTTGGTTATGTTGCACAGAGAAGCGAGATAGAAATAATTATTAACATTTATTATTTTTGACAGAAGAGGAGACGCCAGCCAATGCTTCTTCACCTAATGCCCATGAGGACTTATGATCTACATTCTAAGACAAGAGAGACTGATTTCAAACCCTTAAGTTATTGGACTGAACAACCACTACCTGAGATAATATGTTAATGGTATTAAATAAAGGCAAGTTGCCAGTATGATTCTCTTTGCAAGTGGATGATGAATTTCTCTTTCAATTTCATTTCTTTTAAAAATATAAACAGCTGCTACTTTTATACTGCTGTTAAACTGCCCTAGTAGAAGTGACTGGAGAGAGAAAGATTGCAAACCATTTTCAGTGTATTTAATTAAATGGAACTACATATTGTTATTAAATGATTCCTTGTGGAACAATGAAACATGAATTGGCAGATCAAATATTCTTAGATGTGGATGGTTTTTCTATTACTACAACTTGTCTTTTTGATACTACTAAAGGGACGGGGGTGGTTGGAAAATACATGTGTAAACTGAATGTCAAGTGTGGCATTCAATAAAGATTTATTTTGGCTGCTTTTTATTTTGGTTGCCTTGTTGCTGATTCTTTGACTTTCATTGAATTGATGAAATTCATCAATTGGAAGCTTTTACTTATTTTGTACGAGTTTGTGAGGCTTCTGCCCCTTATCCACCACTTGTCCCACCAGATGGGAGGTTCTGCCTAAATCTCTACTGCCTCCATATGTGAAGACTTTTCCAGATCTCACTGCTGTCACCAAGAGTGAGAGTGAGGGCTTTCTCTTACACTCACCTGTCCCACTTCTGTAACCACCAATTGTGAAAATGCAACTTCTGTTCCCACTAGACACCAACTTTCTCTCTTCTCTGCTGTCACCACAGATATGGTGTCTGAGCTTATTCTTTATATAATTAGCATTCCCAGAAGCCAAAAGCATATGCTACAAAAACAATACTTTCTTGGCAGAAGTTGAACATAACAGATTAATACTTTAAGATATTTAAAACAGATTTTTCACTCTCACTCATAATTTTATCCTAGCTGACTTAGGACTTTATTACATGAGGGAAAATCAGGGGATTCAAAGGCATTATCCAGAGAAAGTTGCACGATAGCAACTTTGAATGATTTGTTGCTGGTTGTTCCCTGGTTATTCCCAGGATAAGACCTGTCTAATTGTGACGTGATTTAGCCATGATCGCGCGACTTTCACTGGATAATGCTTCTTGAATCCCCCAGTTTCCCAGGTGTGATAAAGTCCTCAGGCTGCTGCTACACTGCAGAAATAAAGCAGTTTGACACGCTTTAAATGCCATAACAAATGCTATGAAATTCTGGGATTTGTGTTTTTGTGAGATACTTTGTGAGATACAGTTGACCCACCAAATTGCAAATCCCAGAATTCCATAGTATTGAGCCATGGAACTTGTGTCAAACTGCTTTATTTCTGCAGACTCAGATTCTTCAACACTACTCAATAGTTCCGGTACAGACTGGCAAAACGAGCTGGCTTTAGTATGGTGTGAGGGCATGGCATCCACACACCCCAATTCCACCCCCAAGCCAGCAGCACACCCAACCAGATGGCAGGCAGTGCTGATGTTCCTGCGGTGTAGTGATTAGACATTGTATGCCGCAGAAAAGCTGCTGGTGCTGCAAAGGGGGTGGCTTTTTTCTGTCCCAAAAAGGAGTGGCATTTTGTTGCTGCTTTTTGGGCTAGAAAAACGTTGGTTTGAGGCTACGACATGCAGTTGCTGCAGCCCCAATCTGGTACTCAAAGGGCCAGCCAGAAGCCACTCCTTCAGGGCAGTCTGCTTTGCCCCTGATTCTCTCAACCCTAATCCTGATTCACTCCCACCATTAATCTGTTTAACCATATCAGCTGTCATTCACCTCAGGCATTTCACCAGTCACCCCTCATGCCATCCCTTTCTCTTACTCCTCTTCCCAGCTCCTTGCCTAATACCATAATATCTAAAATCTGAAATCAACTTTTTCCAGTATTCTCTGCAAAAATTAACAAGTTATTGAACAGTGAGAGGAGAATAACGTCTTCCTTCACAAAGGAGGCTGGAAGGTCTATTTTTTAATCCCTTGATACACAGTTTTATATATTTACAAGATGGTATATTTGGTGACTTGATTTTGCTAAACAGAAATATCACAGTGAAAATTCTCTTGAAATTAACCTGTTCTCCAGCACTTAGATATCCAGTTAATGAGCAACATTTAAGAACAAATAAGTTGTCCTCGCTGAACAGAAGCACAAAACAACATAATCAGAGTTGGGGAGGGTTTACTGTATCAATCATTGTAGAAAATGTATTTTTAAATATATTTACAGCCCCTTGAAAATAATCTATTGGTAGATGGAACGTGAAGTGTGGTTAAGCCAAAATTAGACCAAGTTACCAATTATACTGTTTAAGTACTGGGTTTGTAAAGGAATTCCTAATTGCTAAGGAATAACTAATTGAAGCATATCTTTCCTATACCACATCATTAGAAAGCCATGGTACAGACCTGAGGTGTCATTGTTTTTGGTCATTTGCATGCTGGATGAATATCACACCCTGACTATTTTCTCCCACACTGGTGGATACCATGCAGTCTCAGCCCTGTTTTTAAACAACCAAAAAAATCTAGTAAATGGGATATATATGTAATTCAACATCTGTATAGCAGATTAAACTTCTGTTCTGTTGTATCCATGATGGAAAAGAAAAGGTCAATGTGATTTCCCTGCAGGTGAGGGTACTGTATACTCATGTTTAAGTCTAGAATTTTTAGTAAAAATATTGATCCATAGGTCAAACTAAGTACTGTACTTTTCACTTTTACAAAAAAAGCATCTATCCCCTTCTGGTGGCAAAAGGTAAGAACTTAAAGCCCATACAGACAAGCCAAAATAAAGCTGCTTCGGGTTACAGAGGTATGCTGTTTAAATGAGTCATATGTCCTAAGAGGCCAGAAGCCACGCCAAAGCCATGCTCCAGTCGTAAGGACTGGAGTGCAGCTTTGGCGCAGCTTCTGGCCTCAGGATCCATGTATCACTTAAACGGCATACCTCCAAAGTGACCTCAAGCACCTTTATTTTGGCTTGTCTGTACAGACCCTTAGTCCATCTCAAGAGCACCTAAAAGAAACACAGATCCCCTCTATCCTGTATTTAGGGTGAGCACAAATAGTTATGTTTCAGAATTTTATAAATTCTTTGCCACCAGTTTCCTTTGCCTTGTCTTTTTGTTACATGACTCTACATTTTACCCTCTATTTATTCATAGGTCATATCAAAATCCATAATTTATAGTGAACTATATATGGTAATTACTTATTGGTTCCTGGTCTATCAAAGTTATCATGTTCTGGAACAAGTGAGTATTAGACATGCTATATGGATGTCAGTTTATTTTTCATGCCCAGCTATGTAACATAGAAACCATGGTAAAGAGTTTTGAGTGTGTTTAGGCTATAGAATTTCACTAAATCTGGCTGCAAAAATGTAAACAGGTGAAATAGGAAAGTCTGTGTTCCTATTTCATTGCATTTCTCTCAACTCACCTGAATTTATTTTTGGCATAATGTAAGTACTTTTTTGCATTTACTAAATCATGTATGCATTTTAAATGGCAAATAATACAGCCATTTCATTTTAAAACATGATTCTTGCTTTGTGTGCAGTTCATTCCTCTAAAACACCCTGCAACCTCACAAACGTAAGAATTTTCAAAGTAACATGCATTTGTCCTTGTTTTTCTTCTAAGTCTCAGGAGTGGCAAAAAGTACCTTTGTCAAGATTGTCATATCCAACCAATTCCTTATAATTCTTAGTTCATGGCTAAGTACATGTTCATGAGAGCTTTGTGGAAGAAAGTTATTCCTGTTTTTCTTTCCAGCAGTCCTGGTACTACACAGTGTTAATTCCATAGATCCTGTCTAATCTTGGAAGCAAGGTCAGCCCTAGTTACTCCTTGGATGGGAGACCACCAACTAATATATGGTGTAGGCCAAATTTGGGGGAAGGAACTGACAAAACCATCTGTGAGTATTCCTTTGCTAAGAAAACCCTATGAAATTCATGGTATTGCCTTAAGTCAATAGGCAACTTGAAGGGGCACACACAAGAGATTATCACACAGGGGATGGGACACCACTGTCCTGTCCCTGTCCTGGCTTTCCTGTGCAATCGCGGGAAGGACTTTCAAACGATGTCGCACTTATCCGGAGATTATCCATTTGGAAAGCGCAGGTGACAGCAATTGCATGAAAGACTTTCATATGATGTCGCACTGATCCTGTCATTGTCCCATTATTGAAGTGGCATTGCCTGTCATTTTGTATTAATGAGTGTTTTGAGTTAATGCAGTGCCATTTAATTGACAAGATAATGACAGGATCAGTGCTACGTTATGAAAGGCTTTTGCGTGATCGCTGTCATGGACGGGATAAAGACGGGAGAGTGATCCTGTCCCTATCCCATCTGTGTTTGATAAACTCCCAGAGTTCAACCACCAGCAGGTGAATGTTCCCAATTCACAAATCGACTTTATTAACATGAAAAAATTGGAAAGTACCCCTCCTTTTTGTTTGAACAGACTGCAGTGCAGCACTAGAAGCAAGCTCATCTTTAGCCATAAGAGGGCGATCTTAAGTTGCTACAAGTATAACTTTTTAAAAAAGCTGAATTACAAAAGTAAAGCTGGCAATTTAAGCTACTAAAACCAAAGAGACACTAATGGTATTGGCTTTTATTATTTGAGGAAATAATCCATAAGAGAGTACCGTTTGGGACTACAGATGTTTTTATTACAGTAAAGATGAGCTACTATTCAAGAGTCTGTTTTTATGGTCCAAAACACTGTAGAAATAATCAGTGCTAGGGATTCCCGGGAATTTTAGTTTAGTGTGACACCCAGGCTCTCTGACAGAGAAAGTTAAATGTCTCACAAAACTATAGTTCCCAGAATTCCCTGGCAATGAGCTAGGGCAATTAAAGCAGTCTCAAATTGGATTATTTCTGCAGTGTGTTTTGGACCCGTGATAACTAAATATTGCATGAATTTGCTATATTTTCCTGCCATTTAAGACAATATTTTGCACTTGTATGCTGGTTTTAAAAATTCTTTGGGATATATAAATTTGATACAGGCTGTTAACTAATTGTTAAACATTTATTTTGTTTATATCGCTCCCTTATTTATTTTATATTCGGATTTTCTCCCAGCATGTGATCCGAGATGGCTCAATGTAAGTTAAAACAGAATACACTTAAAGCACAATACAAACATAAACCGTTAAAAACAGTTGCACTGAAAACACTGATTTACAACCATTTAAAAAGCAGTGAAACTTTGTCACTGAGGAAACCCTTGTGCATCTGGTCTCTTCGTGGCAGCTATTCCTGTCACACACACACACACAAAACCCTCTTGCTTCATGAGATGAGCGACGTACTTTTCAGTAACAGTAAAGTGCTCGCTATATGTGGTGGTTCTTTGTTCCTGCTTTTCTTATTTTCCCCACACTTATGATAAAATACTAATTCTAGGCAGGTGATAAATACCAGGCTATATTTCAGAGGAAGGAACAGGCAAAATCACCTCAGTATTCCTTGCATAAGAAAACCCTGTGAAATTCATGGGGTTGTCATAAGTCAACAGGTGACTAGAAGACACATACTAGCATAAAAAGGGCTGGATCCAAAGCCCCTTCCTGCAATGTAGGAACGTAGGCCTTACATTCAGCCATATCACAGGAAGGTCTAGCCCAAGATTGTTAGTTCTGGTTAGCAGTTCCCCTCCAGAGTTTCAGGCAGGCTTCATTCTTAGCTTTATCTGGCGATTCCTAGGTCCTTATGTGACTTGCCTTCCAAGTAGTGAACAAACCCAACCCATATTCTGAAATCAAGTAAATTGTGTTTATGTTCAGAGTGGCATCATTGCTTCTAACCCTTAGATTAAATTGAGCTACTAGATCAGTGATGCTGGGTTAGCTGCTTTATCAGAAATAACTTCCACTCCTAGCAGGCTTTGCAGCCATATAGATTCCTCAAAAGAGCACTGTATTTCCCCATCCAACTGTCTAGTAATAATTCAGATTGCTCACATGGAAGACCCTGGGAACATAAGAGTCTTCTAGGATCAGATCAGAAATCATTTTATTTCAGCATTCTGTTTTTATACTGTCAACTAGGTACTTCCTGAGAAACCTACAAGCAACATGAAGGTAACAACACATCCTGATAATTCTCCCAAACAAAGGTATTGAAAAGCATATTCCTCTGTACAAAGTCCTTGCTTATGTCTCTTGACCATCACTGACTTCTAGAACTAAGAGAGAGGAAGATAAAACCTCCCTGTTTGCTTTCTCCACAACATTTATCACTTTATGGGTCTTTCCTGTGTCTTCTTTTATTTGCCTGTTGGGGAAATGAGTGTTTTACAAACTGGTAGATTGAGATTAACAATTTCAAAAACAGCTCCCTCTTATTTGCATATTTTCAAAAACACCCCCTCTATTTGCATATTTTATAAATAGCAATGCAGACACCATCCAGTGTAAGTTTGTGCTATAATTAGTAAAAGAGTGAGAGATTAAGTTGATTTATTCAGCTCTATTCTTGTACTGTATTCCCTTGCTTGTAATGCTTCACTTCTCCTTCCATTTTGCTGTCCTGCACTATAGCTGTGGAAAAGAATTCAGTTGGAATTGGCCATTTCTGTGTCAAAATTCACTGCATTCCTTCCCCAAGGAAGTTCCATAAAATTGGGAACAGTGGCATCACTAGGGTTAGTCACCCCAGTGTGGTAAGTCATGCTGTCACCCTCAGCCAGGTAGCCACCCAAAACTCCAGTGAAGGGGAGCTGACAGCAGAGGGAAGGATCCACTTTCGATTGCCTCTTTCCAACCATGAAGCAAAGATAGAGGCAGGAAATGACCCATTTCAGGAAGGTGCGTGCTGGGTTCATAAGCCGGTGTACGCAGTGTACAGACGGTGATGAGTCAGTGTACAGACGGTGACGCACACAGGACACCCAGAAGAAGGTCTGTGAAGAATTTTAGTTGCGTAGCAAACTTCATCTCACACACAGGGATGAATCTCAGTACAGCAAGGTTTCTCTCAGTAAGAGGGTTCTTTAATCTTTGTTACTTAACTATTTACAAAGATTACACAGAGTATAAGACATCCATCTTGGATACTCATCAACAAGTTACTTACCAACCAACCGACCATAACAACTCTAACACTAACCATCATAAATGACGCTCTCTCTCAGATGGTGACAATTGCATCAGCCTTCCCACTATGCATTGTTTCAAAATGCAGACTTATGTAACTGCCACTAGAACTGTAATAAGTTACGTTACTGCTCCACCTAGTGGCTACATCCATATCATTTTATCAGACCTGTGTGCCAAATGCTCCTGACAACCCAAACCTCCTTCTCCAGGGATCCCCCGGCCCTGCAGAAGAGGGTAGGGATGGACATGGAAGAGCAGAATGCCACTGCTGCTACAACAGCTGCACCTGGCCTCATGCCCCATAACACCCCTTTCACCCAGGGTGTCACCTGGTGTATGTGTGTGTGGTGGGGAGTGAGGCTTCTGGGTGGGGTATGTGGGCTGGGCCAAAAGGCTGCTATCCACCTCCCTGCTGCATACTTCTCTACACACAAATATAATGGCATGTGGCAGGGAGGAGGGCTGGGCACGCTCCCTTACTGCCACACACCACACCAAGGTGATGACACTGAGGTGGGGGAAGAGCAACTGGGTGTCATGCCTCTTCTAAGTTGTCATCCGGTGCGGTCTGAATCTGCCATACACCCCAGCGATGCCACTGCCCTTCGGTAGGGGTTGCAGAAGGAGAAGCATCAGCAGGCAGGGAGGGGCACTTACCATCTGCCCTCCCCCTCCTGGCCACCTCATTTCCCTCCTCAGGCCAGCCAAGTCTGGCAGACACATCCTGACTGTCTGCCTCTGCCAGCTAGGGTGCCTCTGGTGTCTGCCACTGCAGTTGCTGTTGGGTCTGCCAGGGCTACTGGCTTGGTGGGAAAGGGAAGTGCCAATGGCAGTGGTGGCAGTACTGTTCATTGACATCTCCCCTTTTCCCAAAGGAAATGAATCTACTGCCGTTGTTTCCCTTCCAAGCCTGGCCAGCATCCCTACTCAGAAGAAACTGCTGGATGGAAGCAGAACCTTTCTGAGCTGTCGGGCACACCGCTGCCTGCCTTGCCCTCCCTTCCCTCCCACTGCTCTTCTTTGTGCTTCCTTCTGGGGCTCAGGGCAGAATAGTGGGTAGGAATAGAGGGCAAGATAGTCTGGTGCAGCTGCTGATGGGAGTGGTGTGCTTCCTCCACCCAGCAGTCCCTTCTGGATATGGAAGGCTGGTTGGGCAGGAAAGAGAGGCAATGGCAACAGTGGTGGCCACAGATGTGTTTCCTTTTAGTGAGGCATCCACAGCTGCCATTGCTGGTGCCATTAACACCTCTATTTTCTGGCATGGGCAGCACCCATGCCAAATCCAGAAGGCGCTGCTGGGTGACATCTGTTTGCATTTCTAAAAGTTGTGAGTCCTGTGCTACACAGCTACGTCTCTAAAAGTAGCCAGCTATATTGGAAAAATCTTAAGGTGACAGGAATTCCTAGTAATTACCTCTTTTGGTACCTGAAGATTTGCAAAGAGGTATGACTTTTAAACTTTAGCATGAAGAAACTGAAATTAATAATTCATTCATTAATAATTCATTAATTCTTATAATAATTGCCTGGACAGCTTTTATAGGAAGTCACACCAAAACAAAACAGTAAAGTGATGCTAATTCTAAAACTAACTGATGTTCAAATTTAATCTTTTGTCCCCCATAGGAAGCCCTAACTTCTCTGTAATAAAACAACAAATGAATTAGCTCTAATTTTAATGAGCACCTCATTTAATTTTAGTTTATTAGAAGGAGACAGGGGGAGGTGATTTAATAGACCTTATACCTTCTGCCTGAACAATGTTTCATATCAAGCTTCCCTTGTTAAAAAAGGAAAAAGCATTGTCATAAGGGATGCCTAATGATATGAATCAAGTTCGCTGCTATTAAATATGTGCCCTCCAAAGGGGAAAAGTACACATAGATCTGGATGCAAAAAGAGCAAAGAATGAGCATACATTTTTCAAACAGATCTGCATTGCGGTTTCTGCTAGCAAGAGAAAAGCAAATCAAATATTTCCTTCCCCCGCACCTGAAATGGCAATATTATTGGCAAACTGAGTTAAATGTTAAGATAAGCACTATGGGAAAAACCTCCAATGGTGATTTTCTGTTAGCAGGATCCAACAGAATTAGGAGGGGGCAAACCTCCTCCCCCATTTCCACACACCCTTACCCCAGAACTGAATCTGGGAAGCCTCCAGAACTGATTTTAAAATGCCACAGAGGACTGGAGAAGAGGGGGGAAGAATTCCTTTGTTGATTGTCACTGGAATGTTGGTTTCAGCCACAGTTAGTTCTAATAATAATAATAATAATAATAATAATAATAATAATAATAATTCAGCACCATCACTATCTTAGATTTTCTTTTATTCTTTTAAAAAAGCCTATCATGCTTCCTTTTGGTCTGTAGAAGCCATACAATTTTGGTACCTGGTTTTGGTACTGATAAAAAGTCTCTGAACAAAATCAAATGAAGGGGATTCTGAGTAAATCTATTTCTGTAATCTGCTGCCACTTTGTTGTGTGCTTTGAGGTTGTTTGAAACTTATGGTTTATGGTGAGGCTATTATAGGATTTTCTTGGCCAGATTTCTTCAGAAAAGATTTGCCTCTCAACCTGAGAGAGTCAGTGTGACTCGTCCAAGTCACCCAGTGGGTTTCCAAGGCTGAACAGAATTTGAACCTGGCCTCCTGAATTCCTGGTCCAACACACAAATGACTCCCTATTGCTTCCACTGCAGTAATTTTAATTGTGATGTAAAGACAGTAGAACTGTATTTGTGCGTCATGTGCATTCAGGTCATTTCTCACATATGGAGACTCTAAGGCAAACCTATCATGGGTTTTTTTTTTTTTTTTTTTTTTTGAGGGGGGGAAGATTTGTTCAGAAGAGGTTTGCCATTCCTCTGAGGCTGAGTGCATGTGACTTGCCCAAGGTGTCACTTTCATGGCCAAGCTGGGAATGCAGTCCAACACTCAAGCCACTACACCATGCTGGTTGTATGAGCCATCTTTAGAAAAAAAAATAAAACAAAACACATAAAGACTAATTTTTTAAGATGCACATTAAGCTTTCCCGAATGATAATGTGCAGGTATAAATAAAATGAAATTGGTATGCAAAAGGATCTTGTAGAACCTTTGAGATTAACTGAAAGAAAGAAGTTGGTAGCATGAGTCTTCATAGTCTTGAGTCTACTTCCCTACTGGGAAGAAGTAGGCTGAAGTCTATGAAAGCTCATGCTCCCAACTTCTTTCTTTCAGTTACTCTCAAAGGTGCTACAAGATCCCTTTGCATACTGTTAGGGGCAAAACAGATGGTCAAAATAATCAAGTTTCCAGCCGACTTCGAGGTGGGAAGTTTAGATGACACAAGGCTCAAAGCCGACCAGAAACCACCCCCGAGCCACGTTAAGGGTAGAACAGCTGGACTAAAAAGGAGCTGGATTTTTCCTCTTCTTACTGGAAAGTGCACACCTTCAGCCGTTTGTTGAAATGCCATGACGTCAGAGCAGCTCTAAGGGGGCATTCTATCCTAACCCTAATTCTAATTGTGTGTATAAATGCAGCATCTCAGGAGTGCATTTATAAGGGATGGAAGTCGCCAGCAGTGCAGGGATGGTGGTGGTGGTGGTGGTGGTGGTGATGGTGGTGGTGGAGCGGTAAAAAAAGTACCCAGCAGTCATGACATGCCCACTCCAGCTGCCTTAGGAGTGACTGGTGTGGCTGGTGGGGTTTCAATGCAGCTTCAGAAAATGCAGCTTCAAGCCACTTTTTCCTGCCTATCTGTTTCATCCCATATTTATAGGGTTGGATCCAGTAACCGGAGATCAGTGGACTGCTCTTCTGATGCTTTTTCAGTTTCTCCCTGTAGCCCTGGCACCTGTTCTCAAGGGAGGGAGAGTGATGCTTCTTAGAAAGGCTCGTGATAAGGTAGGAGGCCATAGCAGGGTGGAGAAATCATGAGAATTCAGCAGGATTATGCAAATGAATGTCCCTTCTGCTCCCAAAACTATTTGCTTGACCAAAGCCAAGCTTGTCAGCAGACCTTAGGAAGTTAATGTTTAAAAACAGTTGGTTAGTTAATCATTGCAGGGTCCAAAATTAGATTGTCACCATTGCAGTTATTATTTTATAAAGCCATTCTGTTTTCCAGTTCCTCAAAAGTAACTAAAATAGTCACTTTCTGGTTACTTTAAAAAGTCTGAATGGTAGAAATTGCTCCCCCCTGATGTAAAACACACTTCCCTCCCACCCATCTTATCATCTTCAAAATCCACACTACAGCATGAGGCAAAATACAAGTTAGCACTTGCATTGGGCCATTTTTCACCCTAATAACTATGAAAGTAACTTAAAAGTTACTGATATTCTGCAAAAGGTGTGATAGTATTTCTCATTGAGTTACATTCATAATGTAATGTATTATACCTTCATCATGGGGTGGAGGATTAATTACAAGTAACTATAAATAGTTTCTTTCGAATGCTATCTTAATTAATTAGTTCGTTAAAGTTCCCCACCCTTGCACTCAGGAAAAAAAGTAATGATACTGAATGTATATGTTTTTATATACATTAGTATGAACTCTGGATGCATCTGCACAGCAGAAATAATATGAGTTGAAACCACTTTAACTGCCATGGCTCAATGCTAGGGAACTGTGGGACTTGTAGTTTTGTGAGATATCTAGCCTTCTCTGTCAGAGACCTCTTATGCTACAACAAAGTACAAGTCCCAGGATTCCATTGAATGAAGCCATGGTAGTTAAAGTGGTGTCAAACTGCATTATTTCTGTAGTGAAGATGCAGCCTCTGAGAGTTGTTTTGTACTGAGCTAATTAAGGACACTAATCAAAAACACAGTACATCATAGAGTAGAGATATTTGGTCCTATATAGCTATACTAGTTAAGGAAGATGGGAGCTACAATCCAAAAACATTTGTTCCAATGCTACTAAGTTCTTTTTTACTTTTATAAAAATTGCTGAGGCTTGAGTCGCGTGTGAATTGTACTTGGCTCCAGTCAAGAAGTTATTTGATCAAGCTGGCCAAACCTGGAATCTCTTTAATCTTTCAATAACATATTTTTCTCTGTGTTTTTCATCTGTGAACTTGTACTCCTTGCAAGATCAAACCAGTTCTCCTTTCCAATCTATTATGGTTCAAATATAACTAACAATAGCAACACTTAGTAAGGAACTATGCAGTAATCACCATGAGAATTAAATTATATATCAGGGAAAGGGAAAATACTGTGGAGCAAGGACTTCATATATAATAACAATAATAATACCATGTGAGATGCCAAATCTTGCCCTCATTCATGATGTTGTGACCCAATCCACTTGCTATTAAATGGAAATATGCTGTGACATGACATGACACAACTACAAGTGCACTTCAGGCCACATTACAGTTGGGTCAGATGTATTTGATGTTCTCACTTTGATCTTTGGTATAATCAATGCACTTTTAAGCTCAGACTCTGGCTACACATCTCAGGTAAACAAGACCAGTTCCCAGACCTTTTGATCTGCTAAAATGACTCGTTTATGCACAATTCCACACCACATTGGCACTCAGAATAAATTGCATTTTTGTTGTTGGGTTTTTTAAAGGGGTGTGTGTGTCATTTTTTGGCATTTGCTGCCAAGGATTGCATTGGGATCTCATGTTGTGTAGGAATGGAAAATCATGAGTGAGTGGGACTGCCTTAAAAGCTTTGTGGGCTTTGTAGGGATTTCTATCAATGACAAAGGGAGCTTTAATAGAATAACTAAAGGAGGAAAGGACAGAGGCTAATCAGATTCTGAATAGTGAAAGGGTGAATAATATTCATAGTTCGGAAATGTTTCATGAAGCTATAAAGTTCTTCATCACTATCACCATCCTCTTTTGAACTATGACTCCCAGAATCCCTGAGACATGTTGGCTGTAGGATTCCAAGAGTTGTAACAATGCTTGCAGGGGGATTCTGGCTGTCATACTCCAAAACATTAACTTTGTGAAACTGTTAAAACATTAACAGTTTCACAAAGAATACTCAATAATCAACAACAAAATGTTCAAAAGAGTTTAGGAACTCTGCAGGTTCTGGCAACACTAAATAATATAATTTGGAGTGCATCATGGAGGTAACATTCACTAAAATCAACTTCTTATAGCTATTCAGCAATGTACAGTTAATTTAGTAAGACCCATTGCCAGAAGTAATAGCCCTGGCCATTGTGTCGGTGTTCCCCACCCCACCAAAAAAATCTATTTGATATTTTAATAAGAGTTTAAGTGCATGATACCTAAATGGAGCCTCTATAGTCCAAGTCATATCATGATCAGGGCAGAAATAGGAACAGAACACTGGGTTGGAGATGGACCTTTTAGCCTGCTCCAAAAAGTGGAAAGGTGCCAGTGGAAGGGTTTGGAAACTGCAGTCTAGGCACAAAAAAATGAAACATTTTTCTCAGCTCTGGTCCCATCCCTCAGAGTTTATTTCTTACAATGAAAAAGGGAACCAGAGATTCGAGAACATATTTTCTTGTCTCAGAGCCGGTACAGACTGGCCATTTGAGCTGCCCCAGTCACGTGCTAGGGTTGCCTCGGGGCGGGGCTTCCACACACCCCACAACCCTAGGATGTGACGGGGGCATCTTCGCTACATAGCACCATTTAAATGGCGTATGTAGCGATAGCGTCTCAGCTGCTCAGCATCCATATGGCACTGCACAGTTGCAACGGTGCAAAGGCGCCTTATGGCGCCTTTTATGTTTTGTGCGTCACAACTGCAATGCAAAAAAGGAGCTGTGTTTCCCTTCTCCTTTTTAACTGCGCACCTTCACCGCATCGTCTAGCTGCTGCAGTGAAGGTCTGCAGTAAAAAAAGGTGGCGCCAGACCCTGTCTGTACAGCCCCTCAGATATCTGTCTCTTTATGCTGTTGTGATCAAGCTGTCTCTGCATACAGTACCATACACTCATCTTCCTCCCCCCCCCCCCCATTTTTGTTGTTAACTGCCTTTGAGTCGCCTTCAGCCCATGGTGACCCTATGAATGAGAGACCTCCAATTCACCCTGTCCTCAGCTGCCCTGCTCAGATCCTGCAGTATCGTTGCCATGGCTTCTCTGATTAAATCTATCCACTAGGAATGTAGTCTTCCTCTTTTCCTACTGCATTCCACTTTATCAAACATTATAGTTTTTTTCTAGTAAGTCCTTTCTTCTCATTATATGCCCAAAATACAACAACCTCAGTTTAGTCATCTTTGCATCTAAGGAGAGTTTGGGTCTGATCTGCTCTATGACCCTATTCATTGATATTTTTAGCAGTCAGCAGTATTCTCAGAACTTTTCTCCAATATCATATCTCAAATGAGTCGATTTTTTCTTATCAGCTTTCTTCACTGTCTAGCTTTCACAACCATACATACAAATGGGAAATACAATGGCATGGACAATCCTAACTTTAGTATTTAATGATATATCTTTATATTTCAAGATCTTGTCTGATTCCTTCATAAGTGCCTTTCTAAATCCTAATCTTCTGACTTCTTGACTTCAGTCTCTGCTCTGATTGATGACTGAACCCAAGTATGGAAAATCTTGAACTATTTCCGTCTCTTCACCGTCTGCTTTAAAATTATGTAGATTGCATGTAGTCAAAACTTTTATTTTATTAAAATACATCTGTAAACCTGCCTTTGCTCTTTCTGCCTTGACCTTCTTCTATAATCTTCCCATATCTCTGATATTTTCTGCTAGTATTTGGTGTCATTGGCATATCTTAGATTGTTGATGTCCATTCCTCCAATTTCCATACCTCACCACTCTGATTCCAATTCTGCTTTTCATATCATGTTCTGGGCATACAAATTAAATAGAGAGGCTGATAGAATATAGCCTTGTCTGATTTTTTTTTCCAATTGGAAACCATTCTGTTTCTCTGTATTCTTGTCCTGAGTACAGATTATGCATCAGGACTATCAAATGTTGTGGCACACCTGTTTAACAGCAATCCATAGTTTCTCATGATCTATATTATCAAATGCTTTGTTATAGTCTATAAAGCACAGACTGGTCTTCTTTTGAACCTCCTTAGTACATTTCATTGTCCAGCATGTGTTTGCTATATGATCCCTAGTGCCTCTTTCTTTCCTGAATCCCACTTGGACAGGTGACAATTCTTGCTCCATATTTGGTAAGAGTCTTTATTGTAGAATTTTAAGCATCACCTTGCTTGTATGAGATCTTAATGCAATGGTTCTGTGACTACTGCAGTTCCTGGTGTCTCCTTTTTGAGGACTGGAATATATACTGAAGATTTCCAGTCTGTGAGCCATTGTCTTGTTTTCCAAATTTGTTGACATATTTTAATTAGAACTACAGTAGATTCCTAAGTTTATTGCACAGGGCTTGGGGAATGGGAAGGGGGCAGAACAGAAGGGAACAGCAACGGGGCAGAATGGGGAAGAAGTGCATATTATTGCACAGGGGAATGGCGCTGATGCCACTGTGAGTTCCCGATCCATTCCCCATCCATCCCATAGCAGCCAATTTTGAAGAACTGTTCAAAATTGTTCTTCAAAATCGGCTGCTGTGAGATGGATGGGGAACAGATTGGAGACTCCTGTTGGCATCGGCGGCATTCTCCTGTATGATAACATACGTTTTTTCCACTGTTCCATCCCATTCCTGTTCCCCAAGCCCTGTGTGATAAATTTATCTGTCTCAGTAGCCTGGAGCAGCTCTACTGGTATGACATCAATACCAGGAAAGATTCTGGAGCAGATAATTAAACATAGAGTCTGTGAACATTTAGAAGGCAATGCCATAATCACAAAAAGCCAACATGGGTTTCAGAGAAACAGGTCATGCCAGACAAATCTGACCTCTTTTTTTGATAAAATTACGAGTTTGGTAGATGAAGGGAATGCTGTGGATATAGTATATCTTGATTTCAGTCAGGCCTTTGACAAGGTTACCCATGATATTCTTGCAAACAAGCTTGTAAAATGTGGGCTAGACAAGGTAACTGCTACATGGATTTGCAATTGGTTGACTGGCCCCATCCAAAGGGTGCTCAACAATGGCTCCTTTTCAACCTGGAAAGAAGTGACCAGTGGGGTGCCACAGGGTTCTGTCCTGGGCCCAGTGCTATTCGACATCTTTATTAATGACTTGGATGACAGAATTGGGGGCATACTTATCAAATTTGCAGATGACACCAAATTAGGAGGAGTAGCCAATACTCCAGAAGACAGGATCAAAATTCAAAATGACCTGAATAGACTAGAAAGCTGGGCCAACACTAACGAAATGAAATTCAACACAGAGAAATGTAAGGTACTGCACTTAGGACGCAAAAATGAAATACACAGATATAGGATGGGGGACACCTGGCTGAATGAAACTACGTGTGAAAGGGATCTAGGAGTCCAAGTAGACCATAAGTTGAACATGAGTCAACAGTGCGATGCGGCAGCTAAAAAGGCCAATGCTATTTTAGGCTGCATCAAAAGAAGTATAGCGTCTAGGTTAAGGGAAGTAATAGTGCCACTCTATTCTGCTTTGGTCAGGCCCCACTTGGAATATTGTGTCCAGTTCTGGGCACCACAATTCAAAAAAGATGTGGAGAAACTGAAGCATGTCCAAAGGAGAGCAACTAAGATGGTGAAGGGTCTGGAAACCATGCCCTATGAGGAATGCCTTAGGGAACTGGGGATGTTTAGCCTGGAGAAGAGAAGGTTAAGAGGTGATATGATAGCCCTGTTTAAATATTTGAAGGGATGTCATATTGAGCAGGGAGCAAGCTTGTTTTCTGCTGCTGCAGAGACTAGAATGCGGAACAATGGATGCAAGCTGCAAGAAAAGAGATTCCACCTCAACATTAGGAGGAACTTCCTGACAGTAAGGGCTGTTTGACGGTGGAACACACTCCCTCGGAGTGTAGTAGAGTCTCTGTCCTTGGAGGTCTTTAAGCAGAGGCTGGATGGCCATCTGTCGGGGATGCTCTGACTGGGAGTTCCTGGATGGCAGGGGGTTGGACTGGATGGCCCTTGTGGTCTCTTCCAACTCTATGATTATATGATTCTATTTATGCCATCAGTTCCTGGTAATTTATTTCTGTCAAGTGCTCTGAGTGCAGCACTCACTTCGTTGTTGTTTTTTTAATTTGAGGTTCATCACTTCGCTTTTTAAAATTAGAGATTCAGAATCTGCTACTTCTACTTTAGTTGCTACTTTTTAAATCATTTTATTAAATATACCCTCCTTCCGCATCAGCCTAAAAAACTCATATACCTTAGCCAAATAGATAGCTTGACCATAGGATTTGCTCAAACCATTCTCTATCCTAAACCAGAGAAAGGCTCCTAGAGATGCCACAAACTACTAAGTTCTACTGTTTAGCACCATTCCTGGCCACACTCTGGACTTGTGTTTCAGGTCCTGCCTTTCTTCATTTTCCAGAAACAGAATGGGATCTCTGTGGCTCTTTGGCTGAGTACATGGTTTGTATCTAATGACAGTTCTTTGCATCTCCATCTGAAGAGAATCGAATCAAGTGAGAGATGATAGGAAAAAAATCTCTGACTGAAATCCTGGAAAGCTACTGCCAATCTTTTTTAACCACATCATCCAGTCCAGATGGTTTTGTCTTCATTCGCCAGAAGCCCTAGCCAGTATAGCCAAGTGATCAGGGATCTGGATAGATGGAATTCCAAACACCTGGAAGTCACAGGCTGAGAATCATTCTAACTTGATGGAGAATAGCTCCCTTAGTTTACAACTGCAACTGAGGATTAAACATGTGGAACATGGAATAATTCTGCACTGGATAGTAATATCTTTGAAATTGGGGTATTTTGTATGAATCTCTATATTTTTGGACTACAGCTCCCATCAGGTATGGCCTACCTAGCTAATAGTGATGAATGATGGGAGCTGCAACCCAACACCTTCTGGAAAACCACACAACTCAACTTCCTGAATATAGAATACCCAGCAATTAAATGGCACAGGTGTGTGCCTGGTTTTGTTTCATTTTAAATTGCAAACTGGCAGTACTTTCAGAGTGAGGAGTCTTGTAAAGAAAGATGAGTGTTTGCTCCTATTACAAGCAGGTTTTAAGTAGGTAACCAAATGAAATTTCCCTGCGTGCCATATCTGTTTGTGACATTTTGTTCAGAGGCCTTCTCGGGGTGGAGTGCTGTTACGCTAACCCCTGGCCCCTGGATAATGTCTCTCTCTCTGCATTCTTTGAGTGTTTCCTGCAAGTTCAAAGCGGTTTTGGAATTCCAAGGAGAGGAGTTATTCACAGCACACTTCTGTCATCATTTGCAGGGGATTACTTAAAATAAACTCAGGCAGGCCAGTCTCTACTGCAACTCACCGCTCGAGCAATTGGGCATTTTCTTTTGGTAGATGGCATCTTCATGTTGGTTTTTCTAGTCTTTACTTGGGAATGACCCATGTGTGTGCAAGCTGGAAAGAGCACCATTATCTCTACCTTTGTCAGGGCTGAGCAACTGCTGTCATTTGGGGAGTACTGCCCTCCTCCAGAGATCCAGAGTAGTATAATGATTTGAGCATTGGACTATGACTTTGGAGACCAGGGTTTGAATCATTGCAGGGCCATATAAACCCACTGGGTGACCTTGGGCAAGCCATAATCTCTTATCCTCAGAGGAAGGCAAAAGTTAACCACTTTTGAACAAATCTTATCAAGAAAACTCTGTGATACTCTTAGACTCTCCATAAGTCAGAAAAGACTGGAAGGCACACAACAACAACAGCAACAACAACTGTCTCCCCCACAACTAAAGTATCTTTCCCAACCACACCCCCACCCCAATTTATAACCATTTAAACCCCCCAAAAAGGAGCATGGGGGCAAATTTTGCTGTGTTTGAAGCCACATGCAGTTTGTGAACTGAACTTTCCCCTTGCATACATCCAGTACTGGCATATTCCATCTTTGTCATCATTTTGGAAAGAAGAAAGACATTTACAACAACCAGGCCTTTTAAAAATCTTCCTTAAAAAAACAAAAACACCTTTGTCTTTTTTTGATAGTGAAAAATTTGACTTCTGGGAAATACCACATCTTATCTCAACAACACTATCATGATGTTGAAGATATATCCTTTCCTATTTAGATTTAACATGGGATTTCCTTTTATAATATTTTTAACAATAGGTATGTAATGTTTAGAATAGTCACATTCCTTATATGGGGGACCATTCACACTATACAATTATACCGTTGGATTTTATCATACAATGGAATTTGGGGGTATAATGCAATGGCAATCTGAATGCAATCATGGAGTTTCGTGTAATTGCGTATGAGTGTATCTCACGCAATTTCAGGCAAAAGGGAAGTCATTCCGAATGCAATCATAGTTTTACGTTAATGTGTATAAGAGTATCTCACGCAATTTTGGGCAATGGGGGGGTCATTTTCAGGAAATGGGAAGTCATTCTGAACGCATTCCGAATGCAATTAGATTTCACATAAATTTATTAAACTAGCTAATTTACATGAATTCAAATTGGCTCAATTCGAAATTGGGAGAAATTCCTCTCGTGTGATAAACTCCTGTGTGTAAATGGGATGACTCCCTGCTATGGAAGCCTGGCTTTCTGGTTGATAATTCTAAACTGCAAGCCCTAGGACTCCACAAGATGGCACCATAGTAGTTAAAGTGGAATCACAGTACTACAGTACTACAGTTGTACAGTGAGAAAGGGACCATGCAGTTGCATGCAGGTTGCCATGCTGGTTGGGGATTTCAGGCACTTGTTTTCTAAAATGTATCTTTTCCAAGCTTTTCTAAAGAGAAAGGAAAGAAAAAGAAAAAAAAAACCAGGATTTTTTTCTTTCTGGATGCCTATATGTTCTTACAGTGTTAAGCTTTTTTTTTTTTTAAAACTATGCGGACCAATCTTTATTTATAGAGTGCTATAAGCTTTACACAACATTTTATGGAGCAAAACAATCCAAAATAGAAATGAAAGCCTGCCTACAGCGTACAATCTAAAACCACCAACAAAAAATATAAAATTAATAAAATATTGCTATAATAAGTTTAAACAGCAGTATAAAAATATAAATTAATACAAGTTGTCTGTCATAAGATCATACAGTCATGGCATCGAGAGGAAAGTTGGAAGGCTCCCCTGAAACTTGGAATGTACATTATAGGGGTTTAATGATGTATGTATGGGCTGACCTACCAACATCTTTCACTTGGGTCCAAAACACACTACAGCAATAATCCAGTTTGAGACCACTTTAACTGCCCTGAATCAGTGCTAGGGAATTCTAGGAATTCTGTTTTTGTGAGACATTTAGCCTTCCCTTTCAGAGAGCTCTGGTGCCACAATAAACTATAGTTCCCAGGAGTCCCTAGCACTGAGCCAGCGCAATTAAAGCGGTCTCAATCTGGATTATTTCTGCAGTATGTTTTGGACCTAAGAGGCACAATTCCATAACCAATACATAGTTTTGAATTCAATTTATTTATTTATCCATTAAATTGTAAATTCTTCATTTAACTCAAAGAAACAAGAATAGCAAAACAAAACAAAACAAAACAAAAAAACAGAGCAAACACCATCACACAATGAAACCTATACTAAACTAATAAAATATTAAGCACATTAAAATGACTTCCAATTTATACCTACTAAAAATATCTGCCCTGCTTATTGGCAGACTTGCCATTTATGGATTTAACCATCTGTGGACAGCAATTTCCCATTTTGGTTATTGGTGGTGTGTGCATGCAACCATGTTAGTGGGTGCAGGCACGCCACACCACACCACCATTACTTTTAATGGGACTTGAGAATGTGTGAATTTTCGTATCCACAAGGGGGTCTGGACTGGATCTCCCACAAATATGGATGTCCAGCTGTATATCATTATTATTCCCTCTAACACAAATAAACAACCTTATCACCAAATAATTTTTAACATCTATAGCCACTATAAATACCAACTAAATATCATTCGATTCGTACTTATATCAGTTTGTGTTCCTGACACTGATGATGATGATGATGATGATAGTTGTTGTTGTTAACTGCCCTCAAGTCAACCTCAATTCATTTGTATGAGACATCTTCAAGACCCCCTATCCTCCATTGCTCTGCTTAAGTCTTGTATATTCAGGCCTGTAATCTTTCTAAAGACGTTATCACATGGGAGAATTTCTCTCAGTTTCAAAAGAAATGAAAGTGGGACCAGTTCGGAATTGAGTGAATTCACTAGTTCAGTGAATTTACGTGATTGCGTATTGATGCCACATTGCGTTCGAAACTGCCTGAAATAGTCTCCCAGTGCCCAAAATTGCGTGTGATAGTTTCTCATGCAATAACATGAAACCCCATGATTGCGTTCGGAAGGACTTCCCATTGCCTGAAAATGCGTGTAATTGGCTTTCACGCAATAACGTGAAACCCCATGATTGCATTCAGATTGCCATTGGATTATACTTCCAATTCCCGTAGTGTGATAAACTCCCCAGTGTGTTTGGGAGTATACAGTCCCTTCTTCAGGGTTGTTTTCTAAACAGATTTGTGGCAATATGCTTTTACAATTCTTCTTCTGCTGAAACAGATTGGACATTTCACTAGTGGAGAGAGTATCAAGGCATAATGCTACTGATTTGTGGGAAGACAAATCCCCCAAAGAATGAATTAAGTATACCAAACTACACTGGATCCATATCCTTCCTTGTTTACCTAGTCTCCACTTTTCCTCTATTGTTTCCACTGGGGCATATTTAAGATGGCAAATTCCTTGGGGTGGGAATGTGTCCTCTTGTTTTCTGCAAAACACAATTAATTACACTTTTATGGTGGGTTATATATCAATAAATTAAATCATGCTCACAAAGATTGCAACCCACCAGGACTGTGATACCTGAAGATATTCAACATCACTTCCCATAGACCTGAAATAGAAAAAAAATGATCTTAGATGCATCACTTTAACTTATCCTTAGTGATTGCTAGTGATATTTCACCTGCTTCAAAAATATAGGAAGGGGAGGAAAAACTCCCAGCAAAAAAACTTTGACACACATCTAAATGCTGTCCTACATTTTTCAACTGGAATGTTATTTACAGCATTGAAATAAGCTATTTTAAATTGTGCCCTTGAAAGTTTTATGAGCCTTTTCTTTTCTCCGAAAAATTGTGTTGGTCTGGTTAATCAGACATACATATGAGGCTGAAATTTAAAACAAGGAAGGCAGATACTTAAAAGACTGTAACCAGCTGTCATTTTGTCCAGAAGGGTGTGAAATGCAGATGAACATGCCATCTGAAAGTGATGCAAGCCAAAAATCACAGCAGACCACGAGCATCTGCACTGTGAAGGCTGCAAAGAAAATTGTACTGTACGAGGTACATGTGCAGGAGAGGATTTCAAATATTTATTTAGACATCTTACTCTGTGTGTGTGGGGGGGGGGGGGAAGGGAGATTAACGTGGCCATTTTGTTTATATATTTATGTATGAACATACACATGCACAACAAAGTACATCTGAAGAATATGAGAAGATTCAAGAAGGTGACCACATCTTTAGATAAATGAAACCCAAAGTCTGATTTGAAACGTATATTTGCTGTCATTGATGACATTGTTAGCAAGAAATGGCACTAATATTAAGTGCAAGGAATGGCAGTAGGGAATATCCTGAAGGCACCAGAACCTGTCTAATTTCAGTTTAGCAGGTCCATCTCAGAAAACCCTATGATAGGGTCTGCTGCCACACTACAGAATTAATGTAGTTTGATACCGCTTTAACTATCATGGCTCCATCCTATGGCATCTTGAGATTTGTAGTTTGTTGTGGCACCAGAGCTCTCAGAGTGAGAAATCTACATGTCTCACAAAACTACAATCCCAGAATTCCATAACACTGAGCCATGACAGTTAAAGTGGTGTCAAACTGCATTAATTCTGCAGTGTGGCAGCAGCCAATGTCATCATATGTAGAAGTTTACTTGAAGGTAAATAACAGTAAGAAATAGCAAAGAGAAAGCTCAATAAATAAATAAATAAATATAGTGTGGCAGAGAGGACAAGAAGCTGAGATGGATGGAGAGCACCAGTTTTTTTGGTCAAATATTTTTACTGTCTTTCTACACATTCTTAACCATTGATCTCATTCCTTCCACTTAACCAGTATAAATAAACTATCTATCATCTATCTATCTATCTATCTATCTATCTGAATTCCTTTGCTCCAACACCAGAGAAACAACATACACTGCTACCATAGATAAATGGCTGAACGTTAAACCAAAAAATCAATATTCAATATAATGGGCCCTTGGTACCTGCAGGGGATCTGTTCCAGATTCCCCCACCCCCCCCCCCCGATACCAAAATCTATACATGCTCAAATCTGAACTGTCCCCAATAGTGGCATGAGCACTTATGTGTGACACCACTGAGGATGACTGTGGTGCCATTGGGACCGCATTTGTGGTCACACTCATGGGACAAGCCTGTGGGAGGAGGAGGACCAGCAGTCAGTCCCAAGCCAGCTAGGTAGGTGCCTGCTGGTCCAAAGGAGACTTTCTGGGTACCGGTGGGTGAAGGTGTCTTGTTGAGGGGTGCCCCCGGTGGAAGCTGTGCTGCTGCTGTAGGACTCCTGTCTGACCCAGTCCGCCTCCCTCCCTTGTTCTCCACAGAGTGGGTGGCACCCACCTTGCTCCTACCAGCCAGACAAGGGGTGCCCGCAGAGCAGAAGGTGCACAGGGCAGGTGGTAGGGCAGTGGGAAGAGATGGAAAGTACCAAGGTGGATGCCATGCACTCCATGAGGGATGGGGAAGGCAAGTGACCTCACAATTTGGTCAGCTGGGAATCCCATGGCAGTAGCACAACCTTCGCCAAGGGCACCGTAGGCACTCCATGTTCCTCCATGTGCCTGCTCCTCCTGTGCCCAGCAAAGTATCCCTCAGGGTAGCAGGTGCCTACCTAGCCAGCCTGGGGCTGTCTTCTGGTCCTTGTCCTCCTCCTCCTGCAGGCTCCTACCACAGGTGTGACCACAAATGGGGTCCCTAATGGTGGCGTAGTGGTGTGCACACACCACCATGAATAATACTGTAATTATGAATAACAAGGGGCTTGCCATCCACAGATGCTAGAATCCGCAAATGGCAAGCCCACGGATAAGGAGGGCCCACTGTACTCCAAAGTCACAATGCTGTCTTCCCTTCTCTTTTCTTTACAGATTATATAAATGGTTTCCAATATTTCATAAAATTATCTAAAGACTTCTCTTTAATCAAAGTAGCTAATTTATCGGTTTCTGCCTTTTCAGAATATCCAGTCCTCTTTTGATGGAATTTCCCTTCTCTTTCATTTGCTTGCACTAACCAGCCTTGCTGATAAAATCATATAAAGCTCAACCTTGAAATTTAACTCCCTAATGTGCTCATTTGGCATTCCTAATAAAATAACCAATTCTTCATTCAAATCTATTTTACCTTTAAATATGATCTGCCTTAATTTCTGTGTGTGATTCCAGAATTTCCTGGCTCTGTTGCATGTCCGCCACATGTGGTATAAGAATCCGAGCTGTTTCTCACACTTCCAACAAAGTTTCATAGTTCCCTTAAACATTTTAGCTACTCTTACTGAGGTCAAATACCATATGTACACCATTAAAAAAAACCATTTAAGAATGTAACATAATACAGTATACAGAACACCAAATTTTAACATCCAGCCCATTCATTTCAGAAGCTCTGTGATTATCTCTAGCAACAACTAGTATTTGTCATCCTAAATTATCCCACAGGGATGTTGTCAGATTGTCTCCAAACTGTTATCAGGTGAATGACCTGTAAATATATGTGTGTATGCTATATACATATGTGTAAATAATCAAGTAGATGATGGTACTGCACAATGGACAACACAGTTCTTGCAAGTGCAATAATTCATTGTTGCCATGGGGGTGGGGAGGAATCTACACTACAAATATGTGCAACTGTAAACCCCTCCCCCAGCAAGGAATATGTGACCCTCCTGCTGTTGTTGGACTGTACTTCCTACCATCCACGAACATTAGCTATGCTGGTTAGGAGTGATGCATTCCAACAGCATCTGGAAGGGGCCTTAGTTTATTATAATGTCCGTGAGACTATATAGCATTCTGGTAAATATCCTGTCTAATCTTGCAGTGTGTTTAGTCCAGGGCTAATTTTATGATTACACAGTAGATGCTGAAAAATGAGGAGTAATGGCAAGGTATGAATAAAACAAAGCTAAGTGTTACATGTTGCTTTCCCCTGCTACTCTCTTGCCTGGTGAAGGGCAGAATTTCACTTGTGTTAAAGTATATTTCAGTTGCTGATGCAGACAACTTCAGTACAAGGAATGGGGTGAGGTACCAACTTAACCTTTGGCTCAGATTGGGAAATTGTTGGGGACTTCTCTTGCTCAGTTAATGGCCTAAATCCTATTGCTAGCCCCAACTTATAGTAAACCTACTGAACCAATAGAACTTCCATAGATGTTGACATATCAAGTTGCCATTGGGATAGGGCAAGTCTACACTGGCCAGAATAGTCCAGGCTGTTCCCAGAGTATCCTGGCCTTAAGCCTGCCCAAATTCACCCCATTAGCTAGGCGCTCCAGAATGACACTGAGTGGCTGTCTACATGTGTGTCCTGCTGTGCTGCCTGGCATCGCTGCTGTTGGTTCAAGTCTCTCTCTATCAGGTCAACAATGAGGTAGCCAGTATCAGTTGCATGGCTAGGCAATTAACCTCAGATGGAGCAACTCACACCAGCAGACTCACACCAGGTAGATGGCACAATGGGATATGCATGTAAACAGCTGCACAGTGTCACTCCATAGTGCTCCAGATATTCCTGGAAAATAATTGTAACAGCCATGAGGGGCTTCTAACCAGGAGTTCTGGAACTGGGGGGCTGGCAACCGTACGCTACAGCCCCAATCCACCTTTTTGTGCTGGCAAAAAGCCAGCTTTTCCCCACCCTGTCATGGCTTTACAGTGCTTCTGTAGTATGCAGCGTATAAACACCACACCGCTAGAGTGCCTGGAAGCCAGCCCACATCTGGGCAGCCAGGTAGCTTCAGGGTGTTTTTGGGTGTGTGGTGTCTAAATGCATTTAGAGCCAGTCTGTTTCCCCCCTAAGATCAGGAAAATATACCAGTTAGTGGCCTTAGGACCTTTAGATGTCTTTTCCTGGTTTGGCTGTACTAATTTGGCTCTGTAATTTATACTTTCTTTCTGTGGTCTGGAGGGCAAGTTGGTCCCTCATGTAATGATATCCTTTTGCTATAGAATTCCCTTACTTAGAATAAAGCCTTTCCTTAAGGGTAGCTTACAGTTGTAAACTGCTTAGATACTCCTTAGACGGTATGAAGCGGTATATAAATGAAGCTGTTTGTTTTATTACTCTGCCTCTTTTGCACTCCTTTTTCACATCCCTTAGTTAGGCCCAGTTTGTCTCTACAGTTGGCAAAGGAAGTACTAGTGGAATTCTCCAGCAACATCCCAATGTGTTGCTAAAGCAGAATAATTCAGTCCTAAGGAGGTGTCAGTGAGTTCTTTAGATAAAAGGTGGTCTAATGGGGTCCCATCTGACTCAGCAGGAGAAAGAGGGGGACCCAAAGAAACCCCTCATACAAGGCAAGGGTGATTCACATTCAATGCAGAATTGACCTTACCTTGTGAAGATGATCCACAGTCCAATTGGGGTTTTGTTTCTGTATCTTGTGGACAAGGTGACACATGGGCAGGGGGAAACCGGGATAAATGGCTCGTGTAGACATGCCCACAATTGTAACTGGGAGTCACAATTGGACTTAGACCAACACTGAGAATCAGATATTATTGGTTTGCAGCTCCCATCAGTCCTCGCCCTCGCTGTGATGGCTATGGCTGCTGGGACTTTTAGTCCTACAACATGAGGCTACATGAGTTCAACCTCTGATTTGAAAAATTCTTAATGCTTAAAATTATCATAATATTTTATATCAGAAGAGAATTCAGTATTTTAAATATTGTTCTTAAATATTAATTCTAAACTTCGGCATGCAGAGAGGCTCCATGAATTCAATTTTAAGTCTATAGGATTCTGACAGGCTGTATTATGTTGGAAGTTCTGTAGAGTTGATTTTTGTTATTGTTGTATATTCTATTGTTGTCAGCTTTTGGATCTATGTTATGCATTAAAGGATCCTCTCTGAAAATTAATGTGATGCAATAGTTGTCATTTTGGCCAACTATAAAGGTCAGGGGATAAATTTTGAGCTACAGAAAATAAATGGAAAAACAGTCAGTTTATTAATTATGGCCACATAAAAATATGGTGGTGTACTGAGTCACTGGATTTTGACTGTATGGTATTTTAAATTATTCATATTTTGTTCAACCTACATTCATCTGAGATATATTTCATTTTCATGACATCTTTTTTTTTGGGGGGGGGGGGTGGAGGAGAATTCAAAAGATTAGGTTTCCACTGATGAGATGGTAAATGGAAAGGCCTGCTTCAGATAAAAGAAACCTGATAGCATGATAAAAAGAAACTTGGATGTTTACTTGGAAAACTCATTAACTAACTCGAGGAAAGCATCTTCACTGGGTTTTTTGTACAAGTCTTTGTCAGCTGTTTGGATTCAAAGAGCCAATGTAATGTTTCCTATTGATCTTCTTCACATCTTAGCTGCTTAGTGGTCGTTTCTGGAATGTTGCCATCTGCTTTTAAGCTTTAAATACATTCAGATGAGAGAGGTAATTTTAGTGTAATACGAATGACCTAATGCGATAAACATTTGTGTGTGAGGATGCTTGTGTGTGCACTATAAATATATAAAATGTCAGCTTGACACAACACACACGCAGATGCATACGCAGAGAATTTGTCATGCTGTCACAAAATTATAAACTTGGAAGGTTTTTTGAGTCTAATCCCAGCCATGAAACTTTCCCAGCAAACAACTGTCCAGGCCTCTCTCAGGCATGACTAGGAACCTATTTTATATGACACAGGACTGTTATTGAATATGTTCTCAAGATGCCAAGTTCTTCCTTTCTCCTCAGTAATGTGTAGGATCCTTTTCTCCATATCATTAGAGAAACAAATGTCTATAGAGCTCAGGTTATTTGCTCATATAGTCAAGTCCAGCTGGTAGCATCTTTCAAGGTCTTTGCCCTCATCAAATGATCTTATTTGACTGGAAATGCCAAGGTTTGTACCTGGAGACTGATACAAGCAAAATATGCATTCCTTCCTGTATTTATTCTGAAGGTGCAACTCTCTCTTCTCCCAGATCATATAATTTTGTCTAGGATTTGAACCAAGCCTATTCATGTCTGAAGAGAGAATTATGGCCCTAGAAAACAAAATGGACTCTCCATGTACCCATGGACCACTTTCACATGGGAGGCTTACCTGTGAGTAAATCACCATAAAATCATCATAAATCGTGAAAGAAACATGAGTAAATCATCATGGAGGTGTCGAGGCTCACTTCTTCCATCAGTGAATCATCATGGAGCTGCCATTTGGCAATAACAGAAGATCCTGTTATTGCCAAATGGCTGCTCCATGACAATTCACTGATGGGAGAAGCGGGCCCCAACACCTCCATGGCAATTTACTTACAGGTGAAGCATGATCAAACTTCTTTCATGATTTATGATGATTTCATGGCAATTTACTCAGGGGCAAGCCTCCTGTGTGAAAGACTATATTTATCCACCCATATTCAGCATCATTTGGCTATTTTAGTGGGGACTGGAATGAACATAATTCACTGACATCATGGCATAGGACAATGGATCTTACATGCCAAGGAGGAGACAAGACAACTCAATTTGCTTTCAGTGCGAGCTCTGTGTTAACATGTAGTCCTGCTGTTCTTATTCTCCATAAAAGAAAAAAAGAAATAAAAAGGATTACTATACTAAATATCACTTGTTGATTAGTTTGCAAGGTGCTTTGTAGATAAAATAACTCACTGTTCCACTAATGAAGGCATTCAGAGAGCCATCTAGTCTTGTTTCATTGACTGAGTTTCAGTGATTGAATGAATTTCATGCCTGATTATGTTTCCAAATCTGGAACACCACCTGCATACTTGACCCTTGGCCTTCATTGCTTATTATATTTAATAGTTGGGTCCAAGAGACTGTAAAATTCTCCTTGAGAGACTATGTGATAACAATCTCTTAAAAAGAGGGAGGGAGGGAGGGAGGGAGATTGGTCAATTAGACCATCTCTGAACAAACTTAATTTGGTCCCTGAGGATGTCAACTGTAAGCCTGGTAAGCTTGGTAGCTAACATCCTTTTCTTGGTAAGGTGTCTGAGCTGGTGGTTGCTGGACAGGGTTTTTTCATACTGATTTACTTGGACCTCTCACCTTCTTTCAATACCATTAGCTATGGTATCCTTACTAGTATTGTTTGTAGTGCAGGTAGTGGTGCAGGCATTTCTTGTGTGAGGTACAAGTACTGGCTTCCAATGGTTCCACTTCTGCCAATATGAGGCACTAGGAGACTATTACTTTCCTCTTGGAAGTTTTGATATGGATTTTTTCAGGGCAATATATTATCTCCTATGCCATTTAACACAGCAGGAGGGGAAGGGGAGAAGGGGCATAATCTTTCCCTTTCCATTAAACTCAGGCCAAAACAGACTGCTGCTGCCTCTCCTATCTTGCCTTTTCTTCTTCATTAATAACTTTTGCCAGCTTCATCTGTGAAATGTTGGAATGTATTTGTTCTCCCTTATTAATAACTTTTCCCATCCTGACAGCTCTCTGTCATTTCTTGGCCACATATTTCCCACTTTGTATCTGTAAAATATTGGAGGATATGCAATTATACCCACCCCTGTCACTGGAGTTTATCATACGACGGAATTTGGGGGTATAATGCAATGGCAATCCGAACGCAATCATGAGGTTTCACATTATTGCAAATGAGTGTATCCCACACATTTTTGGGTAATGGGAAGTCATTCCGAACGCAATCATGGGGTTTCACGTAATTGCGTATTTGAGTATCTCACGCAATTTCAGGCAATGGGGGGTCATTTTCGGGAAATGGGAAGTCATTCTGAACACATTCCGAATGCAATCAGATTTCACGTAAATTCGCTAAACTAGCGAATTCACAAAATTGCGAATTGGCTCCATTCGCAATTGAGAGAAATTCCTCCAATGTGATAAACTCCACTGTCTTTCCACACTGGTGGAATTGCATGCTTTTGTGAGGCAAGCGGCTCACAATAGGGTCTCCAATGTCAGACAGGCTTTTACTGAGGAGCCAGACTAAATGTACCAAACACCTATTGGGCAGCAGCAATAATGGGGTGGGGTGACACTGGCTGAGTATCTCTTAGAGACAATGGCAGCAGCACCATTATTAACACTTGTTAGTACTGTGCAGAAGGAAGCACAGTAAACCCATTTTCAAAATACTCAATTATTACCACAAATGCCCTATGATGAGACAAACCAACATGAATTGAGAGATACTGCCAGGAGATGAAACTCCCTGGCTGGAAGGTATTCAGTGAGCTACTGCACTAGAGCTGAGAACAGCTACGAGCGGTGCTGTGGTTAATGTTACAACTGGATGCAAGCTTAAAGGATGTTCAGTTCTTGATGTGTTCAGAGGTGAAATGAAAGTCTTAAAATGCACAACACATATTATAGGAACATGGAATGTGAGAAGCATGACTCAGGGGAAGCTTGACATAGGGGCAAAACAGACTGGCATAAAACGCCAACATTGAGATGGAGTGGGGATGTGGCACGCCCCAGCTCTGCCCCAATGCCAGCGTCACACTGCCTTCCCAACTGCACAGTGGGTGGTGTCACACTGCTTATTTTGGTGCAGTGTTTAGATGTGCCACCAAAGGAATGCAGAAAAGCAAGGGTGTCCTTTTTTTTCAGTTCTTGATGTGTTCAGTTCTTGATGTGTCACTTTACAAAGGAGCAGCATTTTGCCAGTTGTTTTTGATGCTGCAAAGCTCTGGATCAGACCCACACTGTGCAGTTGCTGCAGGTCCAACACGGTGCTGAAAGAGGCGGTGTCAAGCCACTGCTTCAGGACCATCTGTTTTGCCCCGTAGTAAAACAAGAGACATTGCAAGAATTGCAACCAAAGAATTCAGAAGAATGTCAGCCTGTTCTTTATAGATTATATCAAGCCTCTGATTTTGTAGATCATGAAAAACTGTGGATTTCTCTTAAAGAAATGGGCATACTACAACCTTTGATTGTCCTTATGCATAACTTGTACTCATGACAAGAGGCTACAATCAGGACAGAATACAGAGGAGATTATCAGATTGGGGACAAAATGTCCTTGATCCATCCTTTTCCTGTCCTCATAGTACAATCCCGAGAAGATTTTCATATGACATCATGCATATCCAGACTCTAGCCTATCTGGAAAGCATGATTGACCATGATCATGCAAAAGACTTTCAAACGATGTCATGGAGATCCTGCCATTGTCCCGTCATTGAAGCAGCATTGCACGGCATTTTGCATTAAGAGGAATTCATGTTAATGCAATGCCATTTCAATGACGGGAAAATAGCACTGTAATCTGAAAGCCTTTCGCGGGATCGCAGTCAAAGATGGGGTAAAGATAAGAGAGTGATCCTGTCCTTATCCTGTTCCTGTGTGATAATCTCCAGAGAAACAGAATGGTTTCCAGTTGGAAAGTGGGGAGTCAGGAAATACTGAATTTTGTTACCCAATCTGTTTAACTTGCTACCGTAAATGCATCATATCTAAAGAAGGATTAGACTCAGAGGAAGGAGGTGTAAAAATGGGGGAAGGAACATCAAAACTTTAAGATATGGAGATGACACCACACTACTAGCAGAAAATAACAAAGACTTGGAATGATTACTGAAGAAAATCAAGGAAGAAAATGCAAAGGCAGGTTTACAGCTGAACATTAAGAAAACAAAAAATGACCACACCATAGAAGATTTACATAACTTCAAAACAGACAATGAAGTACTTCAAGATTTCCCATACCTTGACTCAGTCATTAATCAGAATGGAGACTGCAGTTAAGAAATCAAAAGAAGGCTAGGAGTACCTGTGAAGGAATTAGATAAGAACCTGAAGTGTAAAGATATATCACTGAATACTAAAGTCAGGATGGTCCATGCCATTGTATTTCCAGTTTCCATATACGGTTGTGAAAGCTGGACAGTGATAGGAAGAAAATCAACTAATTTGAAATGTGTTGCTGGAGAAGAGTCCTATGAATAATGTGGACTGCTAAAAAGACAAATAAATGGTTAGTAGTGCAAATCAAGCCTGAATTCTGCCTAGGTGCCAAGGTGACTAAACTGAGACTGTCATACTTTGGACATATCATATGAAGGTATAACTCACTAGAAAACACAATAAAGTTTGGAAAGGTAGAAAGCAATAGTCAAAGAGATAGGCTGCATTCCAGATGGATAGATTCAAGCAAGGGAGCCAGGGCCCTGAGTCTGCAGTACCTGAGCAGAGCTGTTGATAATAGGGTGACTTGGAGGTCTCTCATTCATAGGGGCTCCGTAAGTCAAGCTCAACTTGATGGCAGTTAACAACAATAAAGTGTATGGCTGCACTTTAAATACCTTGCTTCCAGCCTGTGGAATCCTTGGATTTGCAGTTTAGGGAAGGGAATTTAGAATTCTCAGCCAGAGAGCTCCTTTGCTGCCTTCCCAAACTATAAACCATAGGATGGTGTTGTGGCAGTTATAGTGGAATCATAGTGCTATATTTGAGTAGTGTGAAAGGTCCAAGGGAAGAAGCTAACCAGTTTTCTTTTCTGGCTGCATCGTTTTGTGATACAACCCTTCAGGATGTCTTGTGCATGAGGAGAAGACTTTCTGTACATTTATATACAACTATCCAATGGACTACTGGAACATGGGTTATCCAAAAGCAAACCCAGTGCATGCATTGATATTTCTATCCTTGTGGGAAGCTTGTTCTTTAATTGCTCATTACTAGGTATGTGCAGTGACCATTGGATTTGTTGGGTAAAATGTCCCTTTAAGAAGTGGTAAAATAATTTATATGGATGTAAATATTAAGAAACACCAGGTGTCAACCCTAATGGTATCACCACTGTATAAAAGAGCTCTGGGACACAGGACAGGTGTGGGTTTAAGAGAGGATTTGGTGTGTTTGTTGGAGAAGTGGATTGTAGGAGACGGTGTATGTTGACAGAAGTCAGAACATCTGTTGTAAATTCTTTGCATATATTTTGCAACAGGAAGATAAAAGCCTCCAAGGACTTTGGAAGATGTCAACTGTGTCTGTGCCTTATTTCAGGTTGATCAGTGCTTTATTGCCAAATACTGCGTACTGGATCATGCTTCTGCCCTCTGTTGAGGTCAAGCATGTCAGACAGTGCTGAATATTGGCACCTCTGTTTGGGCCTAGTTTTTGTTTGTTTTGCTTGCTGCACACCTGCAGGACATAGAGGAGAGCGAACAGGATTTTGTTTGGACCCAGTGTTTTTTGGAAAACGGCCTGATATGGCTTGGGCCTGATTTGACTCAGGTCCAAATATGATTTTAAGTTTGAAAATACATTTTTGCCTATCATCGCCCATCACTGAAATTCTGCTAATAGCTGTAACTTTTTTCTGATTGATTAAATTTGCATGGGTAGTCCACAGTCTCCTTTGTGTAGGGGCCTTTGAGTTATATTTCCTCAAATGTTGACCTTTTTTCAAAAGAAAATTGCCTATAAGTTTTCAAAACATTTCTTTCTTTCTTTGGGAGAATGTATAAGGCCATCAAAGCTGTTCTTGCAGTCTCCAAAACGCCTTCAGGCCAAACCTTTTCTGGTAACTCCTACCCCACACTCCAACAGATAAATACATTGTTATATCAGCTTTAGTGGCTACCGGTTCACTTTCAGGCAGAATCAAGGTGCTGGTTATGACCTGTAAAAGCCAGTTTGAGACTATATTATCTAACCAATGGATTTCCTTATACCATTTGCTTTGGAGGTTTCCTTCAAAAGTTTGTGCTGTATTTTTGTTCTCATTGTTATATTTTAAGTGCCTTTAAAGAAATTTCAGTTACTGCTGGTTAAATATCCATACTGCACATTTACAGCAATGTGGCACTTTAATAGCCTGGGTTCCCTCCTAGGGAATAATAGGGTTCGCAGTTTGGGTGGGATATAGTAGTAGTAGTAGTAGTAGTATTGTTTATTTGGTCATTGACCAGTATAAAATAGTAATAAAATAATAATTGTACAGTACATGTATTAGAACAGGATTCAAAGAACAAATATCAGAGTCAGACTCCACCAACTATCATCAGTTGTCACCAGCCAATTGTGGACATTTTGCACATAATATTACAGAATTTTGCTACCTTAAGTACGGTACATCAGTTGGACCCTGATTGTGCAACAGATATAGTAAATAAAAAGTATCAGTATGTCCAGGATAATTGATTAAAAGAGGAGTAATCAGCTGATGGTGAATGCCCTTATTTTATTTATTTATTTATTTATTTATGTATTTATACCCCGCCCTTCAGCCGTGAGGGCTATCAGAGCGGCTTACAATTATTATTTTTAAATAGACGGTTCCCTGCCCTCAGGCTTACAAACTAAAAAGACACGACACAAAAGGGGAAGGGAATGGTGATGGGGAAGGGGATCAGGTCCAGCAGTTCTTCTCTCCCTCTGACGCCTGGACCAAGGCAGATGGACTGGAGGGAGGGCTCTTCTTCTTAGTTCAGGCCAGACCTGATGGAGGTGGCAGGCCTCTCTCTCCCTTTGATGACGATGGTGAAGGGAGGGCTCATCTGCTTTATGAAGGCCAGGCCCGATGGAGATGGCAGGCCTCTCTCTCCCTTTGATGACGAAGATGGTGAAGGGAGGGCTCATCTGCTTTATGAAGGCCAGGCCCGATGGAGATGGCAGGCCTCTCTCTCCCTTTGATGACGAAGATGGTGAAGGGAGGGCTCATCTGCTTTATGAAGGCCAGGCCCGATGGAGATGGCAGGCCTCTCTCTCCCTCTGATGACATAGATGGTGAAGGGAGGGCTCATCTGCTTACTGAAGGCCAGGCCCGGTGGAGATGGATGCCTCTCTCCCCCTCTGATGACATAGATGGTGAAGGGAGGGCTCATCTGCTTTATAAAGGCAATACAAACTTGTCAATACAAAATAACATGGACTTTAGTTTCGATAACGCCAGTATCATCACAAGAGCAAAACCACAATTCATAGGGTATTTTACTATGGCCCTAAACAGACGGGTGCTATAGGGCACCCTTGTCACATGCTAGGGTTGCCTCGGGGAGGAGCTTACACATGCCCTGCAACCCTAGCATGTGAAGAGGGTGTCAAAATGGTGGCACCCTGTCTACATGGGTGCTGCCATCATTACGTAAGACCCGCGTGGCGTCCACATGGTGTCACGCAGTGCTTACAGAATGAGTGCACCATTCGTACTCTTATTACGCCTTTGCCGTGTGCCACTGTGTCTTTAAAAGAACCTGCATTTTGCGGGATCCTTTTCCAGCTGCGGGAAGCTGCGCGGTTTGGCCTCTGCAGCTTCCTGCTTGCTGAAAAACAGGCGCCGGGAGGGTGCCCTTTTGGGGCAGTATGTGCTGCCCCTGTATATCCCCTCTAATACTGCTGTTGGGAGAACATTAAACCAAGCTAGTGATAAGGCTCTTCTAAATTTGGGTACTGTAACATAATATAGATATGAAGCTGGGTGTAAAGCTGACATTTGATTATTTACCACTCTATAACTTGAAAAAGCAGCAATTTCAATCTGACCTTCGATGTCTAGAATTCTTTGCTTTACAACCAGTTTTGCTTGAGCTAAACTCATCTTTAGAATGGTATCCCTAAAGAGCCCAAGAAGGTTCAATTTCTTGTGCATAGCTGTTTCCCAGGAGGATTTGTGGTGGGATGTAGACTTCTCTGCTAAAGAGTGTTAGAGCTAAAGTGGAGGGAAGAAAAATGATCTAATAGAAAAATGTAAGTATTACTATTTATTATTGTTATTATTAGTATCCCGCTTTTTCCCCAGGAGTGGGACTCAGAGCGGCTTCACAACATTAAAAACAGTACAATTAAAAACATTAACAAATTATTCAACATCTCTGCTTGTCCTTATAACAATTCCTTAAATGCCTGTGTGAACAGGTAGGTCTTAACCTGCTGGCAGAAGGCCATCAAAGAGGGAATCGTTCTGATCTCCCTGGGCAGGGAGTTCCAGAGTCTAGGGTCAGCCAGTGAGAAGGCTCTCTCTCACGTTCCCACCAACCGTGTTTGTGATGATGTTGGGATGGAGAGAAGGGCTTAGAAGTAGAAGTAATTACTAAGTACTTCTACTACTTAGAAGTAGCTCTACCAAACTACAAATCTCAGGATTCCATAGGAAACAGTCAGGACAGCTAAAGTGATATCAAACTGCTTTATTTGTGCAGTGTGATTATTACCCTGGGATAATGTCCCTGGGCCCCTCCTCACTTACAGGCACCACCAGTGAGTAAAAGAGCATCTCTTTGTCTCTTTCTGTCTTGGGTGGGATGCAGCTAAGGGGATGGAGAGACACTCTTCCTGCCTCCTCACTGACAGTGAATGTGAGAGAGGAGGGTGTCTCTCCATCCCCTGAGCTGCATCCCCTCCATGTCTTCTGCCTGCTGAGTGTGCTTGGGAACCTTTGGTGTCACCTCACATAGGGTGTCACCCTGTTTGGTCCATAGTCCCCGCATCTCATAGAATCATAGAATCATAGAATCATAGAATCGTAGAGTTGGAAGAGACCACTAGGGCCATCCAGTCCAACCCCCTGCTATGCAGGAAATCCAAATCAAAGCACCCCTGACAGATGGCCATCCAGCCTCTGTTTAAAGACCTCCAAGGAAGGAGACTCCACCACCCTCCGAGGAAGTGCGTTCCACTGTCGAACAGCCCTTACTGTCAGGAAGTTCTTCCTAATGTTCAGGTGGAATCTCTTTTCCTGTATCTTGCATCCATTGTTCCGGGTCCTGTTCTCTGGAGCAGCAGAAAACAAGCTTGCTCCCTCCTCAATATGACATCCCTTCAAATATTTAAACAGGGCTATCATATCGCCTCTTAACCTTCTTTTCTCCAGGCTAAACATCCCCAGCTCCCTAAGTCGTTCCTCATAGGGCATGGTTTCCAGACCCTTCACCATCTTAGTTGCCCTCCTTTGGACCCGCTCCAGTTTCTCAATGTCCTTTCTGAATTGTGGCGCCCAGAACTGGACACAATATTCTAGGTGGGGCCTGACTAAAGCAGAATACAGTGGCACTATTACTTCTCTTGATCTAGAAACTATACTTCTATTAATGCAGCCCAAAATAGCATTGGCCTTTTTAGCTGCCGCATCACACTGTTCACTCATGTTCAACTTGTGGTCTACTTGGACTCCTAGATCCCTTTCACACGTAGTTTCATTCAGCCAGGTGTCACCCATCCTATATCTGTGCATTTTATTTTTCCGCCCTAAGTGCAATACCTTACATTTCTCTGTATTGAATTTCATTTTGTTAGCTTTGGCCCAGCTTTCTAGTCTATTCAGGTCATTTTGAATCTTGATCCTGTCCTCTGGGGTATTAGCTATTCCCCCTAATTTGGTGTCATCTGCAAATTTGATAAGTATGCTCCCAATTCTGTCATCCAGGTCATTGATAAAGATGTTGAATAGCACTGGGCCGAGGACAGAGCCCTGTGGGACCCCACTGGTCACTTCTCTCCAAGATGAAAAGGAGCCATTGTTGAGCACCCTTTGAGTTCGGCCAGTCAACCAATTACAAATCCATGTAACTGTTAACTTGTCTATCCCACATTTTGCGAGCTTGTTTGCAAGAATGTCATGGGGAACCTTGTCAAAGGCCTTACTGAAATCAAGATATACTATATCCACAGCATTCCCTTCATCTACCAAGCTGGTATAATTTTATCAAAGAAAGAGATTAGATTTGTCTGGCATGACTTGTTTCTCTGAAACCCATGTTGAGTTTTTGTGATTATGGCATTGCCATCTAGATGTTCACAGACTCTCTGTTTAATGATCTGCTCCAGAATCTTTCCTAGAACTGATGTCAGACTAACTGGACGATAATTGTTGGGATCCTCTTTTTTCCCCTTTTTGAAGATGGGGACAACGTTTGCCCTTCGCCAGTCTGCTGGGATCTCTCCTGTTCTCCAGGAGTTTTCAAATATGATTGCCAATGGCTCTGATATTACTTTTGCCAGTTCTTTTAATACCCTTGGATGGAGTTCATCTGGTCCCGGAGACTTAAATTCATTTAGATTAACAAGGTGTTCCTCTACTATCTCTTTACTTATTCTGTGCTGAAATTCCCCTATTCTGTTCTCTGCTCCATTATCCTCAGGTTGAGCACCCTTTGCCTTTTCTGAGAAGACTGAGGCAAAGAAGGTGTTGAGTAATTCTGCCTTTTCTCTATCTCCTGTTAGCATTTTGCCATCTTCTCCACGCAGTGGCCCTACCGTTTCCTTCTTCTTCCTCTTGCTGCGGACATATCCAAAAAAGCCCTTTTTATTGTTCTTAACCTCTCTAGCAAGCCTGAGTTCATTCTGCGCTTTAGCTTTTCTGACTTTACCCCTACACATGCCTGCTATTTCTTTGAATTCCTTTTTCGTGATTTCCCCCTTTTTCCATTTCTTATACATGTTCCGTTTCAAACTTAGCTCGGTTGAAAGTTCCTTAGTCATCCATCCTGGTTTCTTGAGACACCTCCCGTTTTTCTTTCTCACTGGAACTGTTTGAAATTGTGCCTTCAGTATCTCCCTTTTGAGAAAGTCCCATCCGTCCTGAACTCCTTTATCTTTTAGTATTTCTGACCATGGAATCGCCCTCAATACTTCTCTAAGTTTACTGAAATCCGCTCTCCTAAAGTCTAGGATGCGTGTCTGACTCTGCCTGGCTTCTCCTTTCCACTGTATTACAAACTCCAGGAGATCAGATCTAAAATAGCTGACCCCCTTGTTGCCTCTTCCACCTTTTGGACCATGAAATTGTCTTCCAGGCAAGTGAGGAATTTGCTAGACCTTGAGGATTTTGCTGAGTTTGACTTCCAGCAAATATCAGGATAGTTGAAGTCGCCTATCACTACTACATCTCTCTTTTCTGACTGTGTGGTCATCTGTTCTAGAAAGATATCATCCAATTCCTCAGTCTGACTTGGGGGTCTGTAGTAGACTCCCACCGTAACACCCTTGTTGTTTCCCTCCCCTTTGATTCTTATCCAGATGCTCTCCACCTGGCTTCCATGATTGATGTCCAGGATCTCTTCACTGGTGTAAATATCTCTGACATATAGTGCTATTCCTCCTCCTTTCCTGTTTGGCCTATTTCTCTTAATAAGGTTATACCCCTCTATTTCCACATTCCAATCATGAGACTCATCCCACCAGGTTTCAGTGATGCCTATTATATCATATTTTCCTTGTTGTACTAGGAGTTCGAGTTCATCTTGCTTATTTCCCATGCTCTGTGCATTAGTGTAGAGACATTGCAGACCATGGTTCCCTTTTACTTGCTGCCTGTGCAAGTTTTTTTGCCTCCCACTGTTGGGTCCTTGCACTGTTTGCCTTGTTTCCTCTATGTCAGTTTGACTATTTACGCCATCCCTTTTGCGTTCCTTAATATTGTCTCCCTTCCCCTCGGAACTCAGTTTAAAGCTCTCCTGATCAAGTTCTTGAGACTGTTGGCAAAAACATTTCTTCCAACTGGCGTGAGATGCAACCCGTCTGTTGCAAGAAGTCCCTCCTCATGGAACCGCAGCCCATGATCCAAGAATCCAAATCCTTCTCGGCAGCACCATCTGCGAAGCCAGTTGTTCACCTCTGCTATTTTCCTCTCCCTTCCTGGACCATGCCCTTCAACTGGCAGAAGAGACGAGATGACAACCTGTACATCCATTCCTTTCAGCTTCCTACCAAGCGCCTCGTAATCCCTTTTGATGTTCTGAATGCTGTGTCTTGCAGTATCATTAGTTCCCACGTGGACCAAAAGGAAGGGGTATTGGTCAGTAGGCTTGACCAGTCTTGTCAGCCTCTCTGTCACATCCCGGATCTTTGCACCTGGAAGACAGCACACCTCTCGAGACATCTTGTCAGGCCTACAAATCACTGCTTCTGTACCCCTCAGCAAGGAGTCCCCCACTACGACCACACGCCTCCTCCGAGGCTTAGCAGCGACTGTTCCCTCGGGTGGGACTCTCAGGCTCCCTTGCTCTGTCCCTGTCTCAAGTGATCCCTCTGAGTCTATATCAGTCGGCTTCCTGGGGTCCCATTTTGAAACATGGGGTATTAACTATCTAGCTAAATAAAAACAAAAGGTGAGCTGCCTGTCCTTGAAGCTTTCAGGAGCAGTGATACCCATTTACAATAAGTATTGGGGGGTGGCGGGCTTCAGTATAACCATCTGGATTCTTCCCTTATTATCTCCTCTCCTCCAACACACATTTCTGGTGCTCTTCATTCAAAAGATGGTGCTGTATTTTTATTCTCAGAATTGTTAACATTGCTTGATACTGGTGTAGTTCCTGAAATTTCTTACTTTCTAAAGATCTCAGTCCTGCTAAATTTCAGACATGTAGGCACAAGGAGTATTTTTCTCCTGCAAGAGCGGTCTTCACAGTTGAGGGGTGCTCAAAATACAATGAATTATCCCTCCTCTCTCTGAGTGTCTTTGTGTGTCAAATTATTATGCAAATAGCATACAGTTTAAAGAGGGAAGTCAATATAAAACCTGCTACATTTTAGAAGGGTACTACAGGGATTTTTTTGTGTGTGTGTGAGGGGTAGTTTTTTGCTTTTGTTTTGTAATTTGTATGAAAATTGTGTTTGTCCTAGAGATGTCCTGAGGCAAGGAACCTGCAACATTTCAGAAGGATTTGTGCAGGGGATAGAGAGTTTTAATGAATGAAGAACACTCTTAAGACTTCTTTTGTTCTTTGCTCAACTGGCATCAAAGTCACAGAATTTATAAATATGTATAAGTTTATAATTTATAAATAATAACTTTATAAATAATTGATAGTTTCTAAGTTTATAAATAATATGTTTATAAATAATTTATACTTTATACCTAATATTTTTTATTTATTTTTATTTTATTACACAGTAAGGGTAGATGATGGAGTTGGAACAGAGGCAAAAGGACTTAACTGTCAGTATTTTTATACGGATGCACTAAAGATTTCCACATCAGCACTTACTCTGGAGCAAAGTTTCCATTAATGGGAAATGGCTGCTCCCTGAATGATTCAGGGATGCTGGAGGCACAGGGACGATTCCCTGACATTTAGCAAGCGTGTCAGACTTTCACACACATGTGCTTCCTAAATTTTTTTATGTTGTTTTACCAGCACTTACCCCATGGTAAGTTCTGTTGTAGAAATATTCATTAATGCTACACCCCATCAAATCACACAGAGAGCAGAGAAACACTTTAAACAATTGAGCTCTTGGGAGATGTAAGGGAAACTTCATTTCACTAATACCTCCCTTTTGTGAGCCCCTAAAAGGGACAAGCTTCCCCTAGAGAGAGAGTAATAGGAAACAAAGAGCACTGAATTTTGACTTATTCCTGCAATAGTATTATTTGTGCTTCTGCCAAAACACTGGAATGGGAATAAAGTCATTTATACTATAATTGGAAAGCAAAGAGCTGCCAATCATAAAATTATGTCCTCCTATTCTTCTTGCCTATTTTCTTCCCCTCATCACCAGTGTTTTATTATGAGAAGAGCTAGGAAATAAACATCTCACTTTTTCAAAAATTCACAGCCTGTGTCTGTTTCTTTCCCAACAGAAGTGGTTAACAAATTTTCATGATTGTTTAGATTTAGATGTGGCTGGGACAGTTTCAAAGAAATCTTGTACTGATTGTCCAGAATCTGTCTTAGTCAACCTAGTTCAGCTCAGTAGCCAGGATTCAGCCAAATCTGAAGTACCCTCATCCTAGCCACAATGAATATGTTACTCCAGAGAACGCCACTGTGTTGTGATGTTATGTTATTTGTTGCTGTAGTACTCAGGTTATTTTTTTAAAAGTACAAAAATGATGTGCCAGTCTATTTTCTGTCAATCCCCAGGTCCAGCTGCAACATCTTATTCTTTTCTTTTTAATTATGAGACAAGCTGCCTCCACAAAGCAGAATTAATGGAGCTTGACACTGCTTTAACTGCTATGGCCCCATCCTAGGAAATTCTGAGATTTGGTAGTCTGTTGTGGCACCAGGACTCTGACAGATATCTCACAAAGTATCTCACAAAACTACAAATCCTAGGAGTCTGTAGGCTGGAGCTATAATAGTTAAAGGGGTTTCAAATTGCATTAATTCTGCAATGTGGCAGCAGCCTCTGTAGAACAAAAGTTATGCTTCACACCTTACTCTTTTAATTTGTTTTTAAAGAAGTAGTGCTGTAATGCATCTGCAAAGTGATACTAAAATACTTTTAAAACCACAGAAGAGAAAAATTGCATTTCAGAACAACCAACACACCTCTGGTTTTTTTGTTTTGTTTTTTGTTACTGCTTACTATCAGCTTTGGCTGGTTTGCCAGTTGCACTTCTACCTACACTGGGAGGACCTAGAGATGGTAATGCACACACCAGTAACCACAAGGCTAGGTTTCTGCAATGTGATATAAATTGGACTACTTCTGTACCAAGTTCCGAAACTTCAGTTCAACCAACCGGATTGATTGCTGGAACAGCCAGGAGTGATCACATTACACCAGTATTAAAATAACTCCTCTAGCTGCCAATTAGTTTTTGGGTAAGGTACAAGATGTTGGTTATTACCTTTAAAGCCATACATGGTTTGGGTCCTGGTTACCTATAGAATTGCTTCCTCCCATATAATCCACCCAATACACTCAGGTCCTCTGGTGACATTTTACTTCAGTCAGCCAGGGCTAGCTTGGCAACTGTCAGCCAAAGGACTTTTTCTTCTGTTGTCCCTGGACTGTAGAATGACTTGCCAGAAAAGATTCAACAACTGAGCACACTGTCCACATTTAAAATAGCATTGAAGAGGAGTCTCTTCTGGCAGGCTTATCCAGATTTTTAAATTCTTAATAAAAAAAAAATGAATTTTAGATGTGGATTGTTTTAATATGTGCATATCCTATTTGTCCATTTAAATTGATGTGTATTTTAACTGGTGTATCTCCTAATTGTTGTTGTTTCCTGCCTTGCTCCAAGGGAGGTGGGTAGGAAATAACAACAACAACAACAACAACAATAATCGTTTTGTTTGGAAGAGTCCTAGCGTTGATCCAAGAAATTGCTAAAAACATTCCCCCATCCCTAATAATGGAATTAGTGGACATGGAAGTGACAACAAAAAGCAAAACCTGGCAAAACCAAAGTAGGTATACTGAATATGTGAGAACTGTTAGGAAGGACCTAATTAGGGAGATTTTTAATTAGCTCAAATTTCTGAGAGAGAGGGATAACACCCTCATGAGACTGTGTCCCTTAATGTATACCAAAGGACCAAATAATCCCCCCCCCAAAAAAAAAAACAATGCAGAGACGGGCTTCTCCAAAGTCCAAATATTTATTAAAAGGGGGGAGAACACACATACAGCAATGGACACACACGCACACACACATGCACTCAAGACTCAATGGAAATAAAGGAGGGAAAGTGGGTAAAGCTTGAGAGGCAAAACTATCAGTGATACTCACTTCCAAAGGCTTCTCCAGGAGTCAAATGCGGGAGAGTGAATGATGGATGAGACATGGCCGACGTAACTTGGGGGGGGGGTGTGTAGGCTGAGGGAGCTAAAATCAGAGGTCAGTATAGTGAGGAGCCAAGCTGTATTCTGAGAGTAGCACACATGAGTGAGCAAATCTAGGGGTTCTTATAGGTGAAATATAGCCTCTAGCGATGAGCTTAATGCTTTAGTCGCTGCCTAGACAAAGGTGTTTAATTGCCTGGGCTTTGATAAGCCAAGGTGTATGGTGGCCTGGTCAAATACAATTGGGTCTGACACAATCGGGGTAAGACTAACAGGTAAATAGGTGGGTTGTTGATTTGATCACCGGTCCATCAAGTGCGAGACTGAGAAGAAACAGACAGCATTATGTTAATCTTGGAGGTGATGGCTCTCTCATTAGCAACTTTCAAGCCATCTTTGGGAATTTCCGAGGGTATTATCTCCAGAAACCCTGCCTCCTCTCTTGCAAGTTGCCTACCTGGTCTCCTTGCTTCTGAGGAATGGTGGGTCCACTGGGGGGGGGGCAGTTTGAGGTCAGAGTGAACTCCACACACACTCCAACATTTTATAAATTTATGCTATTTGTAGTTATGCTAACAGAACACACAATCTGGAAGGAAGCAGTTTAGCTAATGCAAAAGTAAGAGCAACTGATTAGACACAGGATGGCAGCATTGCTCTTACATGCTGCCACCTGACGACTGCAATGATCTTCAAAAGAATCTGTCACAGCTTGGTGCTAAAATTTCTCCCACTGAGCCTGCCAAAAAGAGAGGAGAGGGATGGGTGAGGGGAAAGGCATTGACTTGCCAAAATAATAAGTGCAGGTCACCAAGTACCCTTGGGTTTCAGCAGACTTTAGCAGAAGTTGGTGTGACATCTGCAGAGCAGACCCCAGATGATTTGCAGGTCCTGTCTGGCTCTGAGTTCATTGTCACACTGATTGACTTTGTCATGTTTCATGCTGCTCATGAGAATGAACAGCATCTGGGGGAAATAAATGGGAGGACTGGAAATGGATGAAAAAGATGGCCTTTTTTGTTAGCTAAAGAAAAGTAAATTAAGTAGACAACTTAATGGCATGCAGGATAATAACTAAAACAGCACGTGATTAGCTAATAGCTGACTGGTCTAATAAAACACGGATTCATAGAAGAGATATTAGGCTAATAAGAATACATTAGACATAGAACTTCGTGATGTTATATTGTGGGCTTTGGTTCAAGTGAATCACTGTGCTGAGGTAGAAAGGCTGGGTGCGAAGGAGGATAAGATTCTTGGATCTTTAATCATTGTTCACTTTCATGAAACCCTGCAAGTTTTGGACTGCAACTTGTATCATACCAGATTGTTGGTCATGGGGCTGGGGCCAATGGGAGTTGCAGTCCAGGACCCCTCTCCCTTGTGAGACCATCAAAAGAAAGCACCCACTACTGCCACCTTACCATCATGTTTCCTTTTCTGTCATATCTTTTAGATTGGAAAGCTGCCTGATACATATTCTGTATATTATGTAGCACAGATGTTTCCTTTAGAAATGACAGGCTTACCGTCATGTTCCAACAAAGGGCTTAGCCTTGCTATATTTCAAGATTGTCTCCTATTTCTTGACTTTAACATCTCCATGCTGTCGAAGAAGGCTGACCAATCTGTGGCTGATGGTTGAAAGCAGGCAGGATTGGCATAGCATCTGGCTATGTCTCGTAGCCAAACGCAGAATGTTTACATCATCTCCTGAGACCCCTGGATGACCCCAGTGGTTCTCAGCAGATGACAGATTCATTCTGTGTCTGCTATGGATACAGCCAGACTCTTCTCTGATCCCCTGTTTTCCAGCAGCCTAAGAATGTCTGTAGGTGGAAGGCTTCAATTACTCAACAATAGGGCAAGGGACTTTCATTGTTACAGAAGGAGGAAGAGAATACCAGCCTCCAATGAGACAAAAACAAACAAACGCAGGTGTAAGGTGGACTTTATGCATGCCGATATTTAAATTAAATTCCTTATCCATTAGTTTTCCTTTCTCTGTTCTTTTCAATTTGCTATTTTTCTCTCTACAGCCGATTTTGATGTCACAGTTGATGGCCAGTTGCCACCTCATGACTGATCCTCCTCTGTATCACTTAACTTTCCTAATGCACTTTTGTGCCTTTTATTGATGTGCAGTTATGCCAGTCTATTTCGCCTGGAATTTTGTTCACCTTCTCTTGGCGACCAACGCCTCTGATCCTTAGAGGTGTAGTGGAATGAATTGTATGGCAGTCCTATAATCAGCTTTAATTTCATAGTTTTTAACTTTGAATACCCTAAATCAAAGCTGGGAAATAATGATGCACACTGGTTGCCTTTGGTATTTTGAGGTCTCCATGCAGTCCTTTGGCCTGCCATTACCCAAGACCCTAACACCCCCTTCCCATTAAAAAAACACTCCTTGCTGCCTAAAATCACTTTAAAATTATGTTGAATTTTAAGATTTTCTTGGTCTAATCTCCACTACAGAATAATACATTTTTACACTGCTTTAACTGCCATGGCTCAATGCTATGGAGATTTGTAGTTTTGTGAGATATTTAGCCTTCTCTGTCAGAGAACTCTGGTGCCACAACTCACTATAAATCCCAGGATTCCATATCATTGAGCAGTGGCAGTTAAAGTGTTGTCAAACTGCATAATTTTTGCAGTGCAGATTAGATTGCTATCTCCAAGAAAAACCTGAACAGCAACCAAGAGTGATGCAACATCACCTCTTGTGGCCTAGAATGGTGCTTATGATAGCAATAGCAAATACATTTCTATCATGTTTATCAGTGCACTTCAACACTCCCTAAGCAGTTTATAAAGTGTAAGTTAATTGCCTCCAACAACCTGGGTACTCATTTTAGTGACCTTCGAAGGATGCCAGACTGAGTTGACCCAGAGATGCTATAGGATGCCAAAATGGGGTGATATGATCCTTTGGGGTCCACAGTATACTTACCTATGCCCTAATGTGTCAGGGATCGAGAGATCTAAAGGGCTGATTCACTCTTAAGAGCTTGCCTATAGTTTTATGATTATTTTAAATTCTGCTATCTGGTCTTCCTTACAATCTGATTGTTGCCAGTGAGAATCAGAGACAAGGCTTCTTTGCAAGTGTCTTGATGAATGTGGAATTGCTTCTCCTTGGCAAACCTGGTTTCTCTATCTTTTAAGCACACTGTGAAAAAATTGATTAAAAAAAAACCTAGGAAGATAAGGTTTTTTTTGTCTGTTTATGCTGGCCTGTATTTATAAATGTTCTTAGCTGTGTGATTTTTATTTGCATTGTATTGTTTTACCATTACCTATATTACTGTTTTTATATCTTCATAAGTTACCTTGTGGAAAGATTTTTTTAAAGGGCAGAGTACAACGAAGCTTTAATATAAAGAAATGGGACCTACACTGCAAAAATTTACTGCAATGCAGAATGGTTGCATTGATAGATGCAGCCACAGATCCTTGATGGTGGAGTCTGAAACTAGTGGGTTGTTTTAATGTTCATTATAAAAATGCTCCTGTACTGAATGAGACAAATGTACAATGCCAAGAAAAATGGATTAAACTTGGAATCTTAAAACCTCTCTGAATTCATGAGCTGTCACAGCAACACTCAAGAACCTGCCACTGCTGCCATCACTCTCGTTCCTCGTGTCAAGCTCTGCTTTCTTGGAGTCACTTCACTAATTCCCATTTGTGCAGCTCATCAAAACTTTATCCTGGCTTTCAAGACTCTGCATCAAATGATATGGTACAACTCTTACTCAACAAATGAATGTGTTTGTTGCTTTGGGGGAAAATATGCTGTATCAAGTTGTCACAAGAATCTGAAAAGCTATCACAACAGATACATGGTGTTGTTGGTTTTTTCTAGAGAAAATTGAGCCCATACAGACATGCAGGCTTGACTTGTCCTGGTGACAGACACAGCTGCCCCATATTGCTGTTTGGAAAACCTAGCAACCCTGGCTGAGAGAGCCCAATTTTTTTTCTCACCAGGACCTGAACTTATTCTCAGTGTCCTTGCCTATTTTTATAACCCTCCTTTTAGCTCTAAAGGCTCCCAGAGCAGCTTACAATTATTATTATTTTTAATCAGACTGTTCCCTGACCTCAGGCTTACAATCTAAAAAGACACGACACAAAAGGAGAAGGGATTGGTGGTGGGGAAAGGGGATCAGGTCCAGCAGTTCTTCTCTCCCTCTGAGGCTGGACCATGGCAGATGGACTGGAGGGAGGGCTCTCTTTCTTCCTTTAGGCCAAGCCTGATGAAGCTGGCAGGACTTTCACTCCCTTTGAGGTCTGATGATGTAGATGGCAAAGGGAGGACTCATCTTCTTACTCTAGGCCAAGCCAGATGGAGCTGGCAGGCCTCTCTCTCCCAAATTCAGTGGTAAACACTGTCTGATAACATTAGGATGTCACCCAAATTAAATTTTAAACCAGATAGAGATAAGCTGAATTAACATGCATGTGATAAGCCTCTCACTAAGAAATGAAAAGAAATAGAAAAACAGCCTGCTTTGAAAGGGCAAGGGTGAAAGGAGCAGAATCATGCCCACTTGCACCAAATGACTCCCTGCATACCAGAATAGCAGCAGGTGAAACTTAGACCTGAATCGATAGTGGAAAAGCAGTGTAATTGGGAGGCATTGACAGATTTTTCCCATCAATGAAAAAGAGCACTTCAGGAATGGATGGAAGAAGCACAACGCAGACACTGTTGTATGATAAGGAATGTCTACAAGGATACATTGTGTGACATTTTAATGGGCCATTAAAAATGTTGTTGTGTGCCTTCAAGTTGTGTCTGACTTATGGCAACTCTAAGGCAAGACTATCATGGGGGTTTCTTGGCAAGTTGCTTCAGAGGGGCTTTGCCATTGCTTTCCTCTGCATCTGAGAGAGAGTGACTTGCCCAGGTCATCCAGTGCAAATGACAGGTCACTTCTGTTAACAGTGTTTCACTCGTCATTGTTTTGAAGCTCCAGCAACAGTGAGAGCTGCTGTTCAGACAAAACAGACGCTGGAAGGCTTAATTCCTAAAGCCTGGTAAGACACAATGAGCCTGATATAAATTCTGTTGTGCAACTCAATACATGATTCATCCATCAGTTAGGCCAAATTCAGCAAGATGAGTTGCTGGCCACTCCCAGGCAACAACAAATGAAACAACTGTACCACTTTCTCTAATGGGATAATTAAACTAGGCAAACTTTAAACCTGAGATGGGAATCATGGTATCCTCTAGATGTTGTCAGGAGGCAAATCCTAGTAACCCATGGTCAATAAGGAATGCTGGGAGTTGCAGTACAACATTTGGACGGCTGCATGATTCCCTTTCAAAACATACAGATTAGATTTCTGTAATGCGCTTTACATGGGGCTACTTTTGTACTAAGTCCGGAAGCTTCAATTGATCCAAAATGCTGCAGCCAGACTGATCTCATATTACACCTGTATTAAGATCGCTCCACCAGCTGCCGATCAGCTTCCGGGTGCAATACAAATGGCTTAGGCCCAAGTTACTTGAGGGAATGCCTCTCCCTAAACAATCTGCCCTGCACTCTCAGAACATCTGAAAAGAAACTATTAGACTACCCGAAAGTCAGGTTAAGATCGACTTGCGATAGACCATTCACCGCCACTGCCCCCAGACTTTGGAATAGCCTTCCAGAAGAGATCCGTCTTATTAACACTCTGGATGCCTTCAAGAAGGCACTTAAGACAGACCTCTGCTGGTGGGCTTATCCATCTGACTCTCCATGACTGAGCTTGGGAATATCCCACTTCTCCTGGGTGTTTCAAACATAGGGTATAAATGATATTGTTGGATGTTTTAAATGATTGTTTTAAGATGTTTATGTATATATTGTTATATTGATTTTAATTGTTGTATTCCTGCCTCAATCCATTGGGAGAGGCGGGAAATATAAATAAAGAATTTAGTTTACAGTATTTTATTTATTATAGCTAAATGCACAATATTCCAATTTGGGAAAAAGCAAAAAGGCCAGATTTGCCCATCCTTGTCCTTAAGCAGTGGGGGGTTTCACTGTGCTACTACATAGCTGTGTTAATTTGGATTAGAATAGAACGGGTTCTTGTAGCACCTTTGAGACTGAGGGAAAGAAAGAAGGTGGTAGCATAAGGTTTCATAGATATAAGTATACTTCCTCAGATGATTTACAACTTGCCTACATGGGTCAAAAGGCCTGGCTCACCCCATCCTGTTCTGCCATTGTCCTGTTCAGACAATTAATAGCCCAAACCCCAGTTTGCATGCATGCTGTCTGGATAATGTCTGGCATGTTCTGTAACAGAACTGGGGCATAACAAGGTTAAAACAAATTAAATAAACAGAGTACTTTATTGGACACATCCCCCCCCCCCCCCATTATGGGCGCTGGAAGGGGACGCTTGGGGCAGCACGAGACCGAGAAAATATGGATTTTACCGCACACCGAAGTGTCCTCAAAATGGCCCCATTCTGGTGCCTTGCACCAGGCTGTTTCCATTCAGTGCTGAGGTGTGTTAAATGTTTGGGTTGGAAGTCTTCTGTTCAAGACAAAGGATGCACCTCTGCACTGAATGGAAATGGCCTGGTGCCAGAAGGGGGCCATTTTGAGAACACTCCAGTTTGCGATAAAATCCATTTTTTCTTGGCTTCTCGTGGTCCTGAGCGTCCCCTTCCAGTGCCCATATCAGGGAAAAAAGGTATCCGATAAAGTTCTTACTGTTGCTCCAGATCATCCAGGAAAATCAAGATCCCGCTACTTCCACACTGGCTGTCTATGTGGGCATTCCACTGAGCTGACCAGTGTGCTCGCCTTTGCCGTGGGTTAATCATTCTGAGGTCAGAATAGCAATAGCAATTACATTTCTATAGCAGTGCACGGTTTACAATGTGTGAATTGCCCCCCCAAATTTTAGTGACCTCGGAAGCATGCCAGGCTGAGTTGACCCTGAGCCCCTGACCAGTATTGAACTCATAACCTTGTGGTTTGTGAATGAGTGGCTGCAGTACAGCCATTTAATCACTGTGCACCAGTGGTGCACCACGAGCCATGGTGATCTACCTGTGCAGACAGCTCCTGCAGTGTGGAAATGGAGACCAAGGTAACGGGTGCAAGTCGCGGAGCTGTTGGGTCAGGATACCCCAGGGTGCCTCTCAGGTATTCTGGCCAGTGCAGACAAGGTCTCAGTTTCCTAAAGGTTATGGCACCAACTTCTTTCTCTTGGTCTCAAATGTGATACAAGATCCTTTTGCATACTACCTTTGGGAAGTAGCAGGGATAATAAACATCTGGTTTCACTTGACACACTGAAGTTGAAGAAATTCCTGCATGGGAATGTCTCATGTGGACCTGGAACATCCCCTGAGGTAACAGCAGCAATGTTGCATTAAACAGTTCAGTGTATTTTGTTTTTTTCCCTTTCTATTTTGTCCAAGAAACTGGCAGGGCTCCTGTCTTGGCAGAATGAGGCCTATCAATGAGTGCTTGGTAAAGCCAACACATGGAGAGAGATGTTAGCAGTAGCCTGTGCTGTGCTGGCCTGGCCACTCTTTGCAGACAGAGGGATAAATGAGCAAATAATGAAGTGGTTGATTGCCTAACCTTGACATTTCCCTCCATTTGTGTTTGCTTATTTTGGCCATTTACTAAGAGGGAAGTGGCAAGAATGCTGGGAAGCATAATGATCTCCTGGTGGCACATGAGCAAGGACAGTTGCCACAGCCAGTAGCTACAGTCACTTGGAGGGAACATTCTGTTATGTGCCTTCCAAAAACAGTTCCCAGGGCATCATAACATTGGATGATTAGGCCAGGCTTGCTTGTTTGCTGAGAGATGGCAGTACTGGCCAGGACAGTTTATTGCATGCTCTTCCGCCTGAGTCCTGTTTGCACAGGAAGAGATAAAATGAATTAAATGCTCAAGCAATTGTCCACCCTTGCCTATTTAGTGATGCCTATATGTAGCTTCAAATTGACTCAGCCTGCATTGCAAATTCATCAGATCATGCACAACAGCCATGCCAACTGTCCCTGGTTGAGATTTGTCTCTTTCAGAGCTGTCTATGATTGGTTAGTTTTTCTCCCCTGTTTAATTCCTATTATGCTTTGAAGATTTTTTGAAAGGTTCCCAGTCTTCCTGGTTTTTATTTACTTTTTTTTTCAGCCGCTGGCCAAGCCTCCTAGATGTTCGTCCTCTGTTTTTAAAACAACAACAGAAATGTTCTAGAAGAAATTTAGGACAGAATAAAATCCCTTTCTTATTTTACTATTTCTGATTTCCAAAGTGTTACCGAAGTTGTTGGCCATCCTTGGGCCAATTCACACTACATAAATATAGTGCTATATTCCATTTTAGGTGTAATGGCAAAATCCTATGGAAACCTGGGGACTGTACTTTGATGAGGCACTAGATATTTCTAGTTGAGAATAAATGCCCCTCCCTAAATGGCAAATCCCAGGAATAGAATAAATGGACCCCAGGTCTATGGAACAAAGCACTCCAGAGAAAATTAGTTTAGGATTGTACTCTGTGTTGATATTTACTTAAGAAATGAATAAGCCAACAAAATTTCTTCCACTATGTACTATTTGCTCGTAGCAGTACATTATCTAAATCAAGGGTAGGCTACTTGAGGATCTCAAGATATGGTTGGAATGAAGCCCTAGACATCAGCCAATGATGAGATATCACAAAGTTTAAATTTGATTGTATTTCCTTGATTCCATCCCCAGAATCCTTGCCCACTGGCCATGCTATCTGTTATTTCTGAAAGTTGAAGCCCAAAACATCTGGAGACCCAGACATGAGGACCATTAATGTAGATTATGCCTGTTCATAAATGGAGGAGGACATCTACTCCAGGGACGCTTGGCATGATAGCTCCCACATCTCCACAAGTCCATGTTTCTAGAATTTTCTAAATATTTTTCTAGTAGTAGAACTGTATCTGCCCAGACTCAAGACACATGTGTTCCCAAGAGTCCCTCCCAGCACTCTCTCTCTCTTTCTTTGTATTGCAGTGCATGACTAAAAGCCCAGTGTCTGATAGGAACTTAAGCAACCCCTTTCAGTGCAATGCCAAATGTTCATCTCCTCTACAGCCAAGCTCTGTTTTGAGTGCAGAACATTTACGTTCTTATATGAGTGCACAGAACAGCACTTTTGTTCTCATGTCCTCCTCTGTGGTTTTCAGCATCTGGTTAAACATTATAGGAAAAAATGTTATACCAGGTTGGTTTGATCCATGGTTCTACTTACATTCTGTCCTTATGAGAGAATAAGCAAATTTCTACAAGGTAAGTGTATTAGAGTCCCTGGAAATGCACCACTGGCCCAAACTTATCCAGTGGCTGAATGAGAACTAAAAACTGGATCTCTGCATCTGCACCTCAGAATCCATGCAGTTTGACACAGCTTTAACTGCCATGGCTCATTGCTATGGAATTCTGAGATTTGCAGTTTTGGGAACTATTTAGCTTCTCTGTCAGAGAGCATCGATGGCACAACAAACTACAGATCCTAGGATTTCATAGGATGGAGCCATGATAGTTAAAATGGTGTTAAACTGCATTAATTCTGCAATGTGGCAGCAGCCTCAGTTGTTAATCTAACCCAGGAGTGGGCAACTAAGGAAGGTTCTGGGGCATTTTCTTTTTGCCCCAATAGCTGTCCACCCCCTGAAAAAATGGGAGTTAAAAGCCAACAAGAACCAAAAGTGGAGGTGATTTCCAGTTTCTAGTTTTTTCCCAAATTTTCAGCTGATTTTTTAAAGGGTTTGAGAGGGTTTTTTTTTAAAGGAATGTTTTTCATTGCTTCAGGCTGGGGTGACTTTAATCCATTCAAATGAGAGGGTCTAGGTGGGGGTCCAGCTGAAGTTTGGGAATCAATAGGGGCCTAGTAGCTATGAAGACCTGTGGGGGAGCCACAGATTTGCACCCCTGCTCTAATAACTTCATCACATAGTTTGTACTTCAGCTATGCATTCACTAGCAGATGGTGGAATTCATTATCTACAGAAAATTTAAACAGGTAAGATCAATGGACAGAATTAAATTCTTAAACACCTCAGTGCATCTCCAAATGTTAACATCGCTTTTTGTCAGGTTCCTTGAAATTCAAAGAGTGTCCATCGTAACAGGAATAATAATCTTAACAGGAACATTTTAAAGAAAAAAATATATACAGCAATCATTTAGTAGCTGCTTGTCAGTGCCAAAAATATGTCACCATACATTAATGCTGGAAAAGGTTGGAAGAATGTGACTTTGATTTATTATTAAGTAATATAAGGTGCCAATACACAGATTATTTCTGTTCTTGAATTTGAACATCTGAAGAGCTAAAGAGCTAAAACAGCATTTTGAAAAAGCTCAACTTTGGTTAGAGATCATAATTTCATATTAGTATGGCATTTCCAGGAACAGAATGGACAAAGCACTATGTTAGTTTACAATAATCAATGTGACTTGGAACCATCAGGTAGCTAACTAAACACTCGCTGAGGAATTTAATCAATAAAATACCACTGTGACTTGATTTGGCAGCTGTTTCTAATTACATAGAAGCAGGGTTTTTAAAGGTTGTTTTGCCCTTCCAATTTTGCAAATGATTGTTTGTTGGGAACTGAATTTTATAGGGCTTATCTATAAGTTTTTATTTTATTTTATTTTCTGAGGCAGGATAATGAATACCAAGATTTGACTGATCCCTTCCAAATCCTAGCAGTTCAAGGATTAAGCTGTTATGTGTAGGACTACACAAAATATTTTCCCATTTTAGTCACCTCTTTGCAGAATAGGCTAGAAAGGCATTTTAATTGGGAAAATATTCAATCTTTTCCAGAAAAGATCCAGTGGATTGTAGTGGTTAGAATGCTGTGAGTGTGACTTGAATATTCAGGGTGTAGTTCCCTCTTTGCTTTGAAACTGTTGGGATTATTTGAGCCAGTCAGTCTAAGACCATCCTTCCTTACAAAATATTGTCAATATAAATGGGAAGGACAAAGTCATGCATGATACCTTGAGCTTATCAGGAAAAAAAGTATCAATGTAACAAACAACCTCAGAAAATAACCATTTCTGCTCATCTGTGCCATTTTCCCCAATTTCTTTCTCCATCTTGCCTAATTGGTTTCATGTTGTGAATGGGCTAATTCCAAAATAGTAAAAAACCCGACAGATTTGACTGTGGTATGGCATCATCTTTGGTGAAAATGAAATAATTGAGAGTCCCCTGAGCAGTGCTGAGCCAGTCAGATATCATGTCTCAAACAGGATGAGGACATTGTGTGTCAATGTAACAAGATTTACATGTGCTTCAATGTAATGAAGAGCCAACAACACCGACAGAAAGAGAAAGCAAGAAAAGACAATATAAATGAAAAGATGAATATATGTATGTGAATTTCCAAACATTGCCAAAGCAATTATCAGAATGAGGTTGTTTTCTGATTCTGCCTGCACTGTTATTGACACCCAGCTTTCAGACTTTTGGTCTACTGAGTCACACTGTTTGCACATCTATCTGTAACTGTCTGGACTGTGGCTTTCTAAACAGTGGATCGCCAAATATTCAGGCAGATATCTATAAGACATCTTGTCTTGTTTAAGACAAGAAAGACTAAGGACTTTATCACACAGTTTAAAAAGCCGAATTACCACTGCTGAATTCAATTTGAATTCAGGATACATCCAGATTTTATCGCACATGTTTTTGCCACCAATGCCGCCGGGTGGATGCATCCTGGGTAACATCCGGCTAGAATATGAGTTCAGCCAGCTGATTTGAAAAGCCAGGAAGCTCCTGGATTTGCAAATCAGCTGGCTGAACTTGGATTTTAGCCAGATGTTACCCGGGATGCACCCACCCAGTGGTGTTGGTGCAAAAATGCATGCAATAAAATCATAATGTATCCTGAATTTGAATTGAATTCAGCAGCAGTAATTTGGATTTTAAAACTGTACAATAAAGTCCTAAGTTTGAGACCAGTGACATATGCCACTGAAACTAGGAAGGCATCAAATTAGAGCATTTCATCAGAAGAAGATTTAACTTTTGTGTCAGATCAAATTATATGTCTCCAGGAGCTCGTGAGAATCTAATATGGGAACAGACATTCCATAGCTAACCAACTAACTAGCTAACTAACTAACTGGTGAAGCCGGAGGGAAGAAAGGAGAAGAAGGGTTATTCAGTACTGTGCTGGGCCTGGGGAAACCAGAAGATATTGGAAGGGGATTTTTCTCCATCTTCTTCAGCCACAAATAGATAAAACCTACAATGGTTCTTGGTTGAAAAGTGATCCAACAGATCCAATTTGATCCAATTTGTCCCTTCCATGTCTATGCCACGAGCACAAGTGACCAATGCAAATTCAAACAATAGAATCCCTTTTTGATTTTGAAGTGATACAGTTGAAAGTGCACTGCATGCCTGTTAGCTAGAGCTTGACCTAGGATAAATAACCACTAGGAGAAGGAGAGTTTTCAGTGTCCTGATTTAGCCACTGCAGTGTTGCCAAACTACATGGCTTACACACGATCCAGCAAAGTGAACAAAGTATATAAAAACTGATTTTTATCTAAAAATATATCAAACTGGAAGTTGAAAAAGAATTTACAGTTAATTAGTGGAAGTTCATTGTCACAGTTTTGTACCCTAACATATCAAATTTTTTAGATTGTAAGCCTGAGGGCAGGGAAATGTCTAATTAACAAATTGTAAGCCGCTCTGATAGTCTTGGCTGAAGAGCGGGGTATAAATAAAACATTATTATTATTATTATTATTATTATTATTATTATTAAAGGGGGGAGGATAGCAATGCCTTTTAAAAAGCCCTTGCTTATTATCACAGACAGTACATTCAAGAAAAAGTGAGCTACTGTATTTTGCTTGATGGCTCCTTTGGCTGGGTGCCCAGTGTTAGTGCCCTGTTTATCCACTCTGAAGTCCAGTCCATGACCCTGATTACTTCAGTGCTATGTTGCAAAAAAGTCAGATCAAGACTGTGAAGCCTGAGAAGTCAGATTAAATGTTGAATCTGTCACCTTGTCTAATCTCTTCTTTAACTGGAGCAGTGCTCAAAAACCAGGGGCAAAGAAGAACAGCAGAAACCAAAAGCTCACCTAAGAGTCAATCTTTTGTGCTTGTGAGGTGAACTCCACTGTCATTAATTCAGGTCCTGAAAATAAATAACCCCATTAAAAGCTCTGCCTTTCTTCATGCAGTCTTTCAAGAAGTCATTTCCTTAATAGCATGTTCACAAAGGAAATTAATAGTAGTCAATCAAACAAGACCATAGAACATTCTGATTATTCACTATTATCCATGTAATAGCTTCTGCAGCATATTAAACTGTGGCCTGTGTGCAGGCAGACAAGATGCTAACCAATCATCTATCTTGCTGGTGTATGAATTCCTGAGCAGTGTTTGTAGAGTTGAGTTTTTATAAATGACCTAACTAAATATCTCATGATACTGGCTCTGAAAATAGACAAAAAAACAATGCTGCCTGATGCATCTGAATGTACCTGAAGCTCTCTGCCCAGCTCCAATGGATCTTGCCTCTTCCACCTTTGGACAATAACATTGTCTGCCAGGAAAGTGAGGAATTTACTGGACCTTAAACTCTTAGCTGAGTTTGACTTCCAGCAAATATCACCATCACTACTACATCTCTCCTTTGGAAGTGTGCTGCTGGGTATGTCCGTCTTATCCTCCACCTATAGCAGACCAAATTTCCCAGCAAGTTCCCAAAACACCCTTAGTATACAAGTAAACAATTATATATTAAAACACTTAAAAATTTTAAAATATCAAAAAGGAATAAAAACAATAAAAAACATATACAGCATTTTTAAAAATCTTCAAAACTAGCATCACACAGTATTAGGAGCTCAACCTCAATGGCCTAGAGGAACAAAAATATTTCAATCTGTCACTGGAAGGAAAGCAAGGATGGTGGCCAGCCTGGCCTCTCTGGAGAGGGAGTTTCAAAGTCTGGGAGAAGCCACTGAGAAGGTCCTCCCCCCTCCCCCCCCAAAAAAAAGCCTGAAAAGGTGGTGGGAAAGAGATGGGTGTCTCTCCAGATGATCTTAAAACCTTCTAGTCATTCCCAACTTATGGTGACCCTAAGCAAGATTTGATACAAGGAGGTTTGACATTGCATTCATCTGAGGCTGAGAATATATGACTTGCTCAAGGTCACCCACTGGATTTCCAGGGCAGAGTGGGGATTTAAATCCTGGTTTTCCAGAATCTTAGTCCAATACTCAAACCACTACATTGTTCTGGCTCTTCTGGTTATGCTGGTTGTACCCAGCTCTTTCCCCTACAGATTGGCCTCAGGCCTTTGTCAAACTATGCAAGTTATTTTAACCACTGACATTTCATTTTCATCCAGGTACTATAACTCCATCTCTCCTGGGATTGTAACAAACAGTCTCTTGTAGGCAGCTATGTCATAGGAGTTTATCATATGACAGAATTTGGGGGTATAATGCAATGGCAATCCTAACGCAATCATGGGGTTTCACGTTATTGCAAATTAGTATATCTCACACAATTTTGGGCAATGGGAAGTCATTCCAAACGCAATCATGGGGTTTCACGTAATTGCGTATCTCACACAATTTCGGGCAATGGGGGGGGTCATTTTCGGGAAATCAAATTTCACGTAAATTCGCTAAACTAGCAAATATACATAATTGCAAATTGACTTCATTCGCAATTGAGAGAAATTCCTCCTGTCTGATAAACTCCATAGCTTTACATCCCATGAGCCTTTGGAATGGGCTGCTGTCCATTCCTTGTGAGACTCTTTTGCAATTCTCTGTTCGAGCTAGATTGCTTCTAGTCTTAATTACTTTCAACAAAAATGTTTTTCCCCTGTCCTCATTTCTGATCCAGCCTTTCCATTCCTATATGGGAACTCAGTGGATGATGTCTTGTGTTGAAATTCCTGCTTAGCGCAGAACCAGCACAACAGGGCTCAGTTACACTTTCCCTCAAAAGCTAAATGCCTTCTGCCAAATTGCATCATTTAGTCTGGAAATTGGATGTGCACTGAGTACTCTACAATTATAAATCTATAAAAATGTTATTTGGTGCTATGAAACTTCTCATTGGCTAAACATTGGCTGAAAGGCAGTAGCATGTTATTTTCTTACAAAACAAGTAAACAGAATAGTACAAATGTTATTCCGTATCCAGACTCCTACAAGGGATAGAGACATGCTTTAACAATAGGGTCATTCCCACTGGCAGGATGAATCGCTTCCTGATTCACCCTGGCCTCGGTTTGGAAAGGGGATCTTTTCCTTACTAGACTGGAATTGTTTTTGTTTTTTTTTTGGTGGGGGGGGGATGACTGTACATCCCCACTGGGAACTCTGCTTCTGAATCCCCGTCAATCATCTGTGACGTAAGCTGCAGCCTGGCTTGGAAATTGGGAAAGGGGGGGGGGCTTGGAAGCTGAGAGAGTGTGATGTGAGGCTGAGAGAGCATGATGCTGAGAGAGTGTGACCTGAGGATGAGAGAATGTGAAGCTCAGAGAGAAGGCCAGGAAAGACGCAGCCATGGCAGAGAGGAGAGGGACTGCTAAGGGTCCCATGAAGTCCAATGCCATGCCTATGAATTCCAATAAGCAAACTTTAATTTTGTCATTTTATATAATAGACACCATTGTACCAGGGCACTGTATTTGATGGGACTTGAGCATCCATGGATTTTGGTATCCACAAGAGGTCCTGGATACCAAATTGTATATTTGGGAGATGTCTGTAGAAACAATGAACATTATTCCTCTTTGGGGGAGGTATGTGTTTCTGAATACCTCATACAAGGTTTCTTTAAGAGTTTGGAGACAACCCCTTGACTCATTTCTTTGGAGAACAAGAACTGTCCTGTGATGAATTTCTTTGATCAAGCTGTTTTAAAATGTTAATAAGCAAAGCAAAGCAAAACAAAGCAAATCTGGCCCAGAAGACTAAGCTCATAGTGTAGATTAAAACTTATTTAGCTTTCATAATCACAAGGCTCAAACCTGAATTGTTTTGATCATGTCTCTCAGAGTTTTAGAGGCTACAGTGGGACACACCCTACCAGACCCTTGCCAGAGTTCCAACTATATTTATTTACTTTTATGTTTAATTTATTAGGGACAACAAATGAGTGAGTAAAAGACACTGGCTAGCATCCTGTATTGCAGTTACAGATTCATAACTAAGCATAAAGGATCTGTTAATGCTCCTTATTTAGTTATATTGCATATTCACGTAGTATGTAATATACTATTTACTGTCGGTTCTCTTATATGCAGATTGGAGCATCTGCAGATGACCTTACCCCATTCTCCACAATGGTGGCATATGCACAAGATCACACTAATGTGGTTGCATGCACATCACACCACCATTGAGTGTCGGGAGTTGAGGTTCCACAGATTTTGCTCTTTGCAGGGAGGGGGTCTGGAATGCAACCACCACGGATACAAAGAGCCAAGTGTATTAATGTAGGAGGGATTTCTAAATGCTCCCTAATCCTACCTTAAACTACAGGGAGCTACTCTGAGCAATAAGCAATCTGATCTGCTGGTGATCAGGGTGCAGCAGGATAATATTTCCAACCCCTTTAAACTAGCAAGTGAGACTGTGACAATCAGAAGAGGATTTCTCTTGCAATTCCTTGTCGCAACTCAGATTGCTCCCAGAAGGTAACCAGAAATCTAATACTGCTGTGTTCCAATCACCAGCAGAACAGACTTCTACCATTTGGTGTGGAGGCTGTCAGTTAAAGTAGGTTTGAGAAGATGGGCCAGGGGATGAAACTTAGGCCCTGACTGGATGGGCCAGAATACTCTGGGGGCAGTCTGTCTGTATCCCTTCTTTATAAATATCCCAATGTCCCCCATTACCTGGAACTCCCATTGCATATAACCCAGGTTTGCTGCTGAACAGGCTCGATATCATCTGAACTTTTTGCACCAGAATCGAGATTTGGGCCGTGTGTCATCTGGACTTCCTACTAAGAGGACAAGGGGAGGAAATTTTATTTAGTTCATGTAGACAGTTCCACATTCATAACTGAAGTTGGCCATGTAAGATCTTGGCCTTTGCTTATGAAGTCCTTCATAAGTTTACGATTTATAAAGCATGGCAAATGCTAGGCATTGGGGGAATGCATTGACCTTCCATAGAAACCCAGAAGGCCACACACACAACGCTGTCTGCTTTTTAAACTTATTATTTAAAAAACTCCTTTCACTAAAAACACCTTCTTACATACCTAGGGAGCACAGAGCTGTTTTCACTATGATTTTAGGGTCTTCTTGATCTGTTTTAAGACCAGGAGAGACCTTTTTCTAAACAGGGTGAAGTAAAATAGGAATCAGTTCCCCCTGATTTAAAAATAGCCCAAGGAGCACAAAGATATATCAAAATTGCCCGTATAGTCCCCCCCCACCAGTTCATGGGAAGTATTTTTAGCAATTTATTTTATTTTATTTTATTGCCAAGAAAAAAAAAAGCAGGGGAAGTGTTGGAAGGACTCAAAATGGTCTCAGATGCCACATGTAGTCTGCAGGATAATAGTTTAAACAAAAGGTTAGAAAAAATGTTTCCCTAGTCTGCAATTCCACAAAGATAACACACACACTTTGTATTGATCATAAACTTTCCTAGAAAGGCTTGTGCAGCAATTGCTGTGTTGTGTGAAACCTCAGAGATAGCAGCACTATAATGCAGCCATTTATTTTCCTCTAAGGAAATGGAGTGTATTATGCTATAGTCATCATAGCTGCTAATGTTCAGCAGTGCCTTGGTTTTATTCATTGCGTTCCAACCATTCATGTTGCAGTTTCAAAATCCTTTTAATTAGGAATGTGCAAATGTTTCATCTGAGTCCTGAATAATGAAGAAAATTGAGCCAATTTGGACCAATTTGGAGCAGCTCTGGATTGAATACAATTGGTCCAATTTGGTTCTGGAATGGAATGCACAGTTCAAAATGACTCAGATTGACTCAGAGGAATGAACACCAAACTAAGCAAGAAAGAGATGGACAGTGTCTCTCTCACATGACTTAGGCCCAGTACAGACTGGTGCAAAGCACTGGCCTGGGGCCAATTTTAGGGCTCAGGAGAGCAGAGTATCCGTACGCTCTCAAGCCCTACTGTGCTGTCTGGGTGCCATTTTGGCACACGTGTGTTCAGATGGCACGTGCGCTGATGATGTGCCTCATGCACCATGTCAAACAAACAAAACAAAACAGCTTCATTTATATACCGCTTCATACTGCCTAAGGAGTTTCTAAGTGGTTTACAACTGTAAGCTACTTGCCCCCAACAATCTGGGTTCTCATTTTAGCGACCTCGGAAGGATGCAAGCCTGAGTCGAGCTTGAGCCCTGTTGCTGGTCTTAAACTCGCAACCTTAAGGTTTTGAGTGAGTGGCTGCAGTACAGGCATTTAACCACTGCTCCACCAGGGCTCCTATGGTGCGGCGCACAAAGGACATCACCACGCCACTCCAGGGCACCAATGGTGCTTCTGTAGCAGCACACAAAGGAGCCACGTTTTGTGGCTCCTTTTTCATGGTGCATCATTGCCCTGATGTGCGGTCACTGTGGCAGCAATCCATGGGAGAAAGGGGTGGCATCTCGCTGCCCCTTTATGTCTGTCTGTATCCCTTCTTTATAAATAAAATAGGAAACTGGACTCAGTTCAGTGATAATTCTAATAGACAGGCAAAAGAAAGCTCACCAGTACTCTCTAATCACAATGTTTATGGGGTGGCATTGTGTGAGGTCATAAGAGCTATATAGCAGATTATCTCCTCTATCTCTTCATTCTTTTTATAGATGAAGCTTTCAATAATAGATCATTCATAGAGATAGCATATGGGTAGCTGCTGATTGTCTTCTGAGGTTGATCTCCCTGAGTTTTTCTCTTTTAAATCCCCATTTTTTGTCTTATTGAATAATGTAGGTGAAGCATCAATTTGAGATTTGGATTTAAGGCACTCTCATGACTCCAAGGATCCTTACCAGCCTTTGACTTTAGCCTACCTATCACCCCCACTACCAACAACTCCTGCCATGGAGTTGAAGAAAATTGTGAAGAACACAAAACTGAAGGCAGCTTCCATAAACTGCAGAAAGGAATGGAAACAGGGGATGATGAGAATCCTGGCTGTTTTGAATCACCTTTCGGAGCAAGGTAGGAGCCAACAATGTGGGAGGGAGAAGGGGACAATTTCAGCTCAGGCAGCAGTATCCTTCCATGGTAATGGTAGAGGTAATAATAGGTGTGTATGTGCGAATGCTGCCTTGTGGTTATGGTGGGACACCAGTAGTAAGCAAGCATAATGTTTGCTTTTTAAAAAAGAGAGAATGCCTTCCAGAGTGTGTATGTGCGGCAGGCCAATGCTAACAAGATGAAATTCAACACACAGAAATGTAAGGTTCTGCACTTAGGGAGGAAAAATGAAATGCACAGATATAAAATGGGGGACACCTGGCTGAATGAGACCACATGTGAAAGGGATCTAGGAGTCCAAGTAGACCATAAGCTGAACATGAGTCAACAGTGCGATGCGGCAGCTAAAAAGGCCAATGCAATTTTAGGCTGCATCAATAGAAGTATAGTTTCTAGATCAAGGGAAGTTATAGTGCCACTCTATTCTGCTTTGGTCAGGCCCCACCTGGAATACTGTGTCCAGTTCTGGGCACCACAATTCAAAAAGGATGTGGAGAAACTGGAGCAGGTCCAAAGGAGGGCAACTAAGATGGTGAAGGGACTGGAAACCATGCCCTATGAGGAACGCCTCAGGGAACTGGGGATGTTCAGCCTGGAGAAGAGAAGGTTAAGAGGTGATATGATAGCCCTGTTTAAATATTTGAAGGGATGTCATATTGAGGAGGGAGCAAGCTTGTTTTCTGCTGCTGCAGAGACTAGGACGCGGAATAATGGATATAAATTACAGGAAAAGAGATTCCACCTCAACATTAGGAGGAACTTCCTGACAGTAAGGGCTGTTCGACAGTGGAACACACTCCCTCGGAGCGTAGTGGAGTCTCCTTCCTTGGAGGCCTTTAAACAGAGGCTGGATGGTCATCTGTCAGGGATGCTTTGATTTGGAGGTCCTGCATGGCAGGGGGTTGGACTAGATGGCCCTTGTGGTCTCTTCCAACTCTATGATTCTATGATTCTATGATTCTATGATTCTATGTAGGGCTCTGGGAACATTTCAGTTTCTTGCTCCTGAACCAACAAACCCTAAACTCCACAACTTTGTTCAATATTCTTATTTCTTAATTTGAATATGGTTTATTCATAAATCTCTCAATGTTTTTGGTTATCATGCATGTTGCCGCTTCTGCTGAGGTCAGAATAGGATGCCCTTGTAATCAATTTTGAGGGGGTAGAGTGACACCTTCCTTGCTGAGGCATGGCAGGGTCCTCAGTCTGACCTTAGCATGAGAGATGGCAGAACACCTGGCTGCGAGGTAGTAGAGGTGGTGGCACCAAGGGGGATGAGCTAGCAGGGCTGATGTGGTGTCAGCCTGGTTGGCTCATGTGTACAATGATGTGATGTTGCCCTGGATTTGGTCCGGTGCATGTGGCTGCCATCATGGTTGGCACAGGGCCACTCCAGGGCATAATACTCTGGATTGGCTCTGAATGAAGTGGCTTGTGTAAACATGTCCCCAATTAGCCCCTGTGTAAACAGATTGCTAGACCTTTTTCTGTTTCAGCATGGACTGAGCCAAAGGAGCTTGGAGAGAAACTAGCAGATCGTCTAGAATTATTGATACTTCCTTCTTAGGTTTCTAGTCCTAGAATGTGACCATACTACACATCCAAATTATTATTATTATTAAAAAAGGTCAAACTAGTTTTTATTGACATCATGATTTTACAAGCCCCAAAGCATTTTGAACGTAAAACACTTTTTCATCAGGTGAAATGTATAAATCTGTCATTTGAAACAAGTCTATATTCTAGATTTATTACATCTCCTACCACTTTACTATATAATATATTAACTATTCCAGCCAGGTGTATAGCAGTAAATGCTATACAAGTTTCCAGCTTGTTACACCTCTGACTAGCATTTTTTGTGGCATGCCTATCTTCTAATATATGCCACATTTTTCTTTATTTTACGTCAAGAATGGGGAACATCCTCCTTGCTCCAGATGTTTCGAACAACAGCCCCTCATAATCCCTGACCATTAGCCATGATGATTAGGCTGTAAAGACATTTGCAGCTCTTCCACACTACAGAAATAATGCATTTCAACACTACTTTTAACAGTTATGCTCCATCCGGGGGAATTCTGGGATTTATAGTAGAGAGGCATTCAACCTGGTCTGTCAGAGAGCTCTGATGCCTCACCAAAATATAAATTTCAGGATACTGTAGGATAGAGTTATAGCAGTTAATGTGCCATCAAACTGCATTACTTCTGCAGTGTGGATACAGCACCTTGGCAAGCCAGAGTTTCCGTATCTGTACTTTGCACCTTGATTGTCAGGATGCATATAGAGTAGGACTCCTGAAGCTTTAATGGTTTAGAGATACATGATCAGGCAGACGTAGTATAAAGTTCCACCAGGGGCAACTATGCAATGTCACCTCCCAACCCCATATTTTAGTTATTGCATCCGTACCCCAGCTCCCTCCAGCATGGCTGAATGAGACAACATGTGAAAGGGATCTAGGAGTCCAAGTAGACCATAAGCTGAACATGAGTCAACAGTGCGATGCGGCAGCTAAAAAAGCCAATGCAATTTTAGGCTGCATCAATAGAAGTATAGTTTCTAGATCAAGGGAAGTTATAGTGCCACTCTATTCTGCTTTGGTCAGGCCCCACCTGGAATACTGTGTCCAGTTCTGGGCACCACAATTCAAAAAGGATGTGGAGAAACTGGAGCATGTCCAAAGGAGGGCAACTAAGATGGTGAAGGGTCTGGAAACCATGCCCTATGAGGAACGCCTTAGGGAACTGGGGATGTTTAGCCTGGAGAAGAGAAGGTTAAGAGGTGATATGATAGCCCTGTTCAAATATTTGAAGGGATGTCATATTGAGGAGGGAGCAAACTTGTTTTCTGCTGCTGCAGAGACTAGAATGCGGAACAATGGATGCAAACTGCAGGAAAAGAGATTCCACCTCAACATTAGGAGGAACTTCCTGACAGTAAGGGCTATTCGACAGTGGAACACACTCCCTCGGAGTGTGGTGGAGTCTCCTTCCTTAGGGGTCTTTAAGCAGAGGCTGGATGGCCATCTGTCAGGGATGCTTTGATTTGGAGTTCCTGCATGGCAGGGGGTTGGACTGGATGGCCCTTGTGGTCTCTTCCAACTCTATGATTCTATGATTCTATGATTCTATGATTTCTGAAACTATACTGTTCCTGAAACCATATATACCTTGCAGCCACAATCAATCCTGGATATTTACAGAAAGTGTTGTAAGTCTAATTTGGGGTGAATATTCTCTAATAGCAATTGTGCAGAGACAAACAGATACTTTACTTCTGTCATCAACCAATATATACAACCAGTAAACAATTGTGCAGAAAGTAGGCAGTAATTTTTGAAGAAAATTGCATATGCACTGATGTTGTTGTATTGTTTTGGTCTTGGGACTGATTAGAAGTGTAAATAGATAAATCCTCCTGCTATTTTACTACCTTATAGACTTTACTAGAAACTCAGAGAATTAAAAGGAGGCAGAAAATGTACCACACACTCCATCAGATCATCTTAAAGCCCTTCTGAAGCCCAGATGGATTGCTATTCTCAATTTATCTCACGTCTCTCTTCTCCTCCTCATCTTACAATATGCCCCATTTTCTATATACAATTAGATTTTATGATATGAATAATTGATGGCAACTTTGTTTTACCGTAGCTCTCTGTCATATCACTTCCTTTATTGCTGCACCAAAGAAGCCTTAAGAGGCTCCAAGATTTTGCTGAGGACTACATTTTGAAAGGATACCAGCTGTCTGTCTTTCCTTCTGCAGTTGGTTTCTGTTTGATAATGTTTAAAAATCACCATAAAAGTCAAATTCCCCTTGTTGGCAATGGTGATAACAGCAAGTTATGAGGGGAAAGTGACCCCTTCCTATATGGGATAAATGCATAGTGGTTAGTAATGTGTTCCAAGGACACCAAATGCCTTTTTTCTATTCTTCTGTTGTATAGATGTACCACATTTTCTGTTGTATGGATGTATTACAATTTCCCCAAACTGAAACTGCAATATTCTGTTAATGGGAAGAATGCCAAGTTATAATGCAGTACAGTTGTAGCTATGGTGGAGGGGAATTCTGTCTCCCGAATAAACATTTTCTTCAGTTTCCAAATTTCTAGTATTGTAATAACTTAAAACTTGAGTTGAATATTTAGAAATATAGTTTAGGCATACAAAGAAAAAGAGCAAGCTAAGTTACCAAGAGGCACATCATTTAAGCAGTGAACAATTGTCAGTGTTTCACTTTCTGCAATGAAGGAAGTTTTCAACTGGGTAGTCAGAATTCTCATTTGGTGGATGCAATGTGCTTCTTTGGCCCTGCAGAGCGAAACCCCTGCAACCCAGAAACCTTTCTATTTGGCAAGAAACACACAGCAAGAGAGGTTGGTGTCTCTGAGCACCTGTCCCACAAGAAAAATTGCTCTTTTTGCAGGGTACATCCCTCATCCATGAAAGCAGCACTATCTCCCTATGATAGCTAGGGAAGGAGATAAAGGCTTCTGGATCTGTGGAGGGATAAGTTGTCCACACAACTGGCACCCACAAAGGGCTGATATCAGCAGCACTGTCCACACAACTGGCAACCAAAATGGGCTGATATTGGCAGCATTGTCCACATACTCCCCCGAGATCAGAGGCTCGCCCAGCCCAGGACTATTCCTCCTGATCTCTTCTTACTGATGCTTCTCTTCCTGTCCTTGCACCAGCATGCTGTCTGCATGCGCAGGGGATTCTCCTGAGTTTCCAGCCTGATCCAGGGCAAATGGAGACTCTTTTTACTCTGGAAAATCACCCTGGGTTGGACCTGTGTTCCACCCATTTTGTTCCCATGCAACATCTAAACAAGTCAGTCCAGGGGTTGAAACATTTCTTTTTAATGGCCATAGATAGGACTCAGAAAACAATATGGTCAGTAATGAAGTGACAACAACTTGTCCTGCTGCATATGGATTGTTAAAGCTGTGATCTGGTAACCTAGCCATCAAGCCGCTGTTGTGGTCTAATTGCTGAGAATCTGTGATATCTTGGAAATATAAGCTGTCAGTCCTAGTAGTTGGCCAAATGCAATTGTTCTAAATTGTTTCAGGTGCTGCTCTTTCTGAGTCTGTAGCAGGCAAGCTGTATTATCAGGAAACGGCTGGATTTCACAGACTCTTAATCCAATATTTGAATTCCCCCAAACACAGCACGAGACTCAAAAGTAGCATGAAAGAAGCAAGAGGATCAGGTGTTGTCTTAGGAACAGCTCCCCCAAGCAACTGTTTCTTCCTTACTTAAGGAAAGAAAATAGCTGCCCCTACCTTACAGAAGGAAAAGTCTTTCAATTTTCTTAGCTACTGATAAAACAGTCCAAGGACAAAAAGATCATAAATGAGACCATCTCCAAAAGTTGCACTACTGAATTAGCAGGGCTGAACAATGGAAAACTTTCAGTTTGGCAAACAGAAGCCTAATACTGAGACTATCCTCAAGTCCAATATTAGGGAAGGAATTGTGTGACCATCCAGATGCTGCTGAACTGCAGCGTAGCTGGTGGTGACGAATGATGGGAGTTAAAGTTCAGCGCCATCTGGAAGGCTGGACAATTCCACCCTTTCTCTATGCCCACAGCATACAGTTCCTGGACTGGACTGGAGTAACATGAGGCATATTCCCTAGACCGACAAGAAAAGTGTTGGTTCCAGGCTTATTTTGATATAAGACCTAAATCAATATCTGAGACTGTCACACTCAGCGACCCATAACAGAACTGGGCAGCAAAGGGGATGAAGGACACTTACCTCCATGGGCCAAAGAGACCACAACACAAGAGGTTTCCTTGGTTGTGTTTAAACAGGCATCATTATCAATATCTGCTGTTGCTCTTCTCCACATCATTTTGGATATCTAGGAAAATATTTTTACTGCTTTGTTGTAGAAGCAGGGAGTGTGTGTGTGTGTGTGTGTATTTGGACAACTTATGATGGGGAGGAACTCACCTGGAATGATATGATGAGGTGCCCCCCCCCCACTTGGGCTGCTTGACATGGCTTTTACTGTCATGGCTCCATCCTTTGGAATCCTGGAATCTGTAGTTTGTTGAGGTGCAAGAGCTCTCTGATAGAGAAGGCTATATATCTCACAAAACTACATATCCCAGAATCCCATAGCATTGAGTCGTGTCAGTTAAAGTGGTGTTACACTGTGTTAATTTTACAGTGTAGATACAGCCTGAACTTAGATTGCAAGCTCTAGGTGCATGTCCTTACCTTCACTACCTGCTCTTCCAGACATTGTCAAAAACAGAAAAAAGAAACATGCAGCTCCATGGCAAAGAAAGCTACTTTTAAAGAACAATTTGTTATATTTCCAATTTGCTTCATCTCTACTGAGATATAGCCTAGGTATAATTTCAAAAAGCAATATTTTATTTTCCTGTTTCTCAAAAATAATTCATACTTGCTCTGGCTGTTCCATCAAAAGTAATTAATTGTTACTACCTCTAATTGTTACCTAAATAATCTAAATGCTACAGACTTCTGGCCTGGGATATAAAACATCCAAGTAGGCCAAGATAATATAAAAAGAATAAATGTATGCACAAAAACACTTGTCAAGAAATACATTTACCTGCTCATGCACAAATCAACTTTGCCCAGAAGGAAAGCAATTCATGTGGCTAAAATCACAACTAAATCCCAAATCTATAAAAGTGACTGTACAAGTAATTAAAAAGTTACAGCTACACTACAAAGAAATGAAGCTATGCTCTGTTAAGCTACAACCAGACTATAATTTAATTAAATATTCATTACTTAATTAATTATAAGTAATTACTTTGTATGTGCAATAAGTTATTTCCAAGGTCTGCACATTACATCCCTGTCAGTATTGAATACGAAAATACACCTATACTATACAGTTAAAGCAGATTGATACTGCTTCAGTTGCCAGGATTCCATTGACCAAATTTTAGGGTCTGCAGTTTTTTGGAGTACTAAGAATTCTCTGCTAGAGTACTCTAGTATCCTGCCTCGAATTCTGGTCTTAGCAGATAATTCTAAGCACCACATCATATATCCAGGGCTCCATGTATTGAAGCCATGGCAGTTGAAGTCTTATAAAACTGCTATCTACACTCCCAGTAAGACTATCACCATTCCTAGCTGTAATTCATATTTTCATGAATGATGGCTACCTTTGCAGGGTGTTAAACCTTAACCAGAATCTCCTCCCACCATTAATTAGCTTTGCTCAACACCTATTGAAATGCCACTTTAGTCTTAGCTTGGTGTGGGTGTCCACATCTTCTGTCCCTTCTGTCCAGTGAAACCAACACCTGAGTCCTTGGTTTCATCCCTGTACAAGGAAAGGAGTATGTTCTCCTGCAGAGAACAGGAGGAAGTAAAGCTGGGGATTTTAACAAATGCAAGGCTCCTCCGAGGTGAGGCATCTCCTTCTGTCCTTCTGCTTCCCTGTCTGTATTGTAGTCTGAACCAAGCATGTCCTCCATGTTCTGCTTTACTGTGTCAGAGTCTGAGCTTGTGTCCAGGTAACAAGGTATGAAAACGAAGGGAAAAAACACCCTCCCCTTTGAATCTGACACAATTAGAACACACAACACAGAACATTTCGCCCAAATCTGGTGTGATCAGGACACAAGACACATGGCCTTATCAGCAGAATAGTAATAGCAAAATCATGTTCATTCCTATACCACTCATCAGTGAACTCAGCACTCTGTAAGCGGTTTACAAGCTAATTGCCCCCAACAAGCTCGGTACTCATTTAGAGACCTATGAAAAAATGGAAGGCTGAGTCAACCTTGGACCCTGTGGGATAGAACTCACAACCTTGTAGCTGCAGTGCCAGCATTTAACCACTGTGCCACCAGGGCTCCCTGTCTCAGAGGTTAATGCCTTAAACCAAATTTTTAAAATTTGCTCCATAGTTTCCTTGAAACTCTGGTGTTTTCTGTATGTAAACAATGGATCTGCCCTGGATTTGGGGGATGGATGGAAGACAGGACCAATTGCTGACTGGCAGGCACTCCTATTTTCCTCTGTCAGCTCCCAGAGACAAGAAAGATCCCTGTCTGGCAGACACAGGTGCTGTCTAAGCCACTTTCCCACCTGGAATAATGAATACAAAGGTTTCCTTCTTTTTAGTACCCTTGTTGGTGGCATTCTTTGAGGTTAGACCAAGGTGCTGGTTGCCTTGCAAATGGGAAAACAATTCTGCAAACATTGTTTCTGTCATGGCCTGCCTGCAGGAGCCAAGCATGTCCATTGAGTCTGAGGAAATAGCTGAGAGTCCAGGGGACATGCGAGGACTGCAGCCACTCCAGCAGTTTCTGGACGGAAGCCTGCAGCCAGTATCAGGACCAAGCTCTCAGAGCAAAGTTTCCCTGCAGCTGAGCCAAACTTATCAGGGCCTACTCCCACAGAGATTCCAGGAAAAAGAGAAACAATGGTGTTCTCTGTGGTTAGATAGGAAACAGAGGCTGTTAACAGGGAGCACCTGCAAGACCCAGGTGGGTTACAAATATCACAGTACCTCCCTTGGTCCAGTATGGTCAAGAATCATCCTGTCTGCTTGGGAGACATCTTGCTGTTGCCTTCTATCTTGACTGATTACCTGGCGCCTGGAACTTTGCTTGGTCCTGGACTACTCTTTTGGATTTTTCCTTTGAACCTGCTGTACTGGACTGACTGAAGCCTAATCACAAACCTGGATTATATAGTCAGTCCTCCTAATCAACAGATTTATTTATTTTTTTATCTACAGATTCAAGCATCCACGGTTTGAAAATATTCCCAAAAAAGTATAAATTCTAAATAGCAAACCTTGATTTTTCATTTTATATAAAGGACACCATTTTGCTCTGTCACTATATTTAATGGGACTTGAGCATCCATGGATTTTGTTATCCACGGGGGATCCTGGAAGCAAATCCCAGCAGATAATGAAGTCCCACTATACAACCACTGCTTTTGCTACCAAGGACTTGGTGAGTCGAGCTCCCTTTCTCTCTCCCTATCAGTGTTTGAAAATGCTGAGACTCTGAACTGAGAGTTTGGCTAGCCTCCCAAGGGCAAAACAGGATAGTTGTGGATGGAGAACTAGTGCCTATCAGGTTTGTGTGCCTGTCAGGCAGCAATATGTCCTGGCTCTGGGAGCTTATGGTAAAAGGCAATAGTGGTGGACCTTAGCAACATCCACAGGGACCTGTGTAAATGGAGAAAACCAGTGCAGGGTGATTCTGGGATGGGTGCAGGACAGAAGAGATGTGGTGTCCATTCAGATCTTTCTCCCCATTTGTAGACAACCCCTATTTTTTCACACAGATTAAAATCCCCACTCTTTCCCCACTTTTAAATATGCCATCATTTCTTGTTTCCCCCCTACACCATCCTCTTTTTGGACTACCTTGATTGTGTGTATGAAAGGGTGGTTAAAATATGGAACGAATAACGAAACTGCATTAAGCCATCTCTGAAAGCTGTAGAAATCACTCAACTGGATTCCTACTGCGTTTTCATTATGACATTAACCTTTGAGAGAGCATTGCATTCTTTCTCTAATGCAGACTTGCTTGCTTGAATTTGTGCTTTTAAGGATCTGGAGTAATTTTTATCCTTTAATTAGATGTCACACGGTATATCTATATAATGGAAAATTGTATCTGTAGCTTAGGAAAACGAACCCATTTGCCATGCAGTTGGCAAATGCATGCATAACCCTGTGTTTTTTTTAAGGATGGTGATAGATAGTCTAATTCTATATCTCCATGGCAGACTGGACTATCAATCTTGGCATAATTTGGTTTGATGGCTTCTGGAAATTAGTGTTGCCCTAGCAAGAAAAAGCATGTTTACAACAGAATCCTGCTGAGATCAAATGCCTTAAGAACTATAGATCCCGGAAAGAATGTTAAGTTGTATTATACAGATAAGTAATTGAAGGAATGTTAATTCTGTGTTTACTAGAAATGAGTATACAACATAAATAGCAAGACTGCAGTCTTTTCTCAGGAATTTATAAATGGTGAACAGCAGTTTGGGGTAAAATTGTATCACTCCTTCTCATGTTTTGTTTGCTGTTAAAAACTGTGGAAGAAAAGAGATCATTCAATTGGTTCTGTATCCTGCCTCAAAATAGCAGACTGTACAGCTGGAACACCTATCTGAAATACCCATCTTCCCCTGCCTCTCTTGATTTCTGATGAGGTGCAGAATCTGGAATTTTACCAAGTGGTGAATACTAGAAAAGGTATACAAATATGCTTTATCCAGCCATAGAGGTAACTTTCCACTGCATAGTCATCTGTATTTAGTCTCCAACTTCAATTAAAAACACACAAACAAAACAAAACAGAAACAGCTTCATTTATATACCGCTTCATACCCTTAAGTCTAAGCAGTTTACAATTGTAAGCAATTTGCCCCCCAACAATCTGGGTACTCATTTTAGCGACCTCGGAAGGATGCAAGCCTGAGTTGAGCTTCAGCCCTTTGCTGGTCTTGAACTCGCCACCTTATGGTTTTGAGTGAGTGGCTGCAGTACAGGCACTTAACCACTGCGCCACCAGGGCGCAGAATATCTTCAACAGAGGACAACCAAGATGTTAACAGGTTTGGAAGCCAAGTCCTATGAGGAATGGTTGAAGAAACTGGGTATGCTTAGCCCAAAGAAGAGAAGACTAGTTTATTGGAATATGAAGCAAAAACCCAGAAATGTGGTCTATGAAGAAGTCTTAAAAACAGGGGTGAGATAACTTCTTTAATGTTCTAATCAAAATCTGGATTGCAATAATAATAATAATAATAATAATAATAATAATAATTTATATCTCCTGCCTCTCCCTACAGATCGAGGCGGGCTTACAACATGATAAAATACGATACAATAAAATCACAATTAAAACAATATCACATTAAAAAACAACATATTACGTCATGGGGCCTATAACTTCAGAGGAAGTTCCATACGGGAGAGTTAGATTGTTCCACTTATAAGGGACCTACCAGGTCCTACTAGTTTTAGGTATAATTTGTTTCTTAGGCATAGCTGGTGATTTCTGATATTTTCTAGTGTTTTCTCATCCAAGTGCTAAGCAGGCCCAAGTCTGATCTGCCAGCCCTGTTTAACAGGATGGGAAGGTAGGATCAAAATGGAAGAAACAGTGAATAGTTTTGCTTTCTGCTGTAGGTTCATTGGAGTGGGCAAATGTTATAGCCATAGAAAATGGCTTATCATATGAATGAGTGAAGGATGGGATAACAACAGGGACTGTAAAAATTAATCATTTGGACTACTGCTCCAAGAATTCTGCAGCCAGCATGACCAACATGGGAGATTATCACATGGAGAAAAAGGATGTCCTTATCACACAAATGTGCAAAGATTATTACACAACGTCATGCACATCCCATACTTCTCCCATCAATGAAGTGGAATGGTCCTGTCACTTTTCATTACTGATAGTTTCCTGTTATTGAAAAGTGACAGGACCATTCCACTTCATTGATGGGAGAAGGACAAGATAAGCGGTATGTCATGAAATGTTGTGTGATAATCTTCGCACAATCGAGTGATAATAATGGGAGCATCCTGCTTCTGTCCCATCCTTTTTCTCTGTGTGATAATCACCATGGACGAGACTCATTGTTATAAAGGACCCAAGGATCATAGTGTCAACACCCCAATTATTTTTTATTAATCTTGTTTTGAGCAGTCCAAATAGCTGCTTGGAAGTGTGGATTGAAAATGATTTTCCTATCAACAATATATTTTATGCTATCCCTATTGTTTAAAGTATTTAGTGGTGGTTTGGTCGTCAATGAGCAATAAGGTCTCATTCCCACTGGAGGAATAACCCATGTTCTGATTCGGCTCTGCCCTGCTTAATAAATGAATTCCAAAAGGCCCCTTGTTCTCACTATGAAAAGGGTGCCTGTTTGGAATCAATTTTTTTCCCATTGGCACACTTGTCGTTCCCATTGGTGCCAGTCTGGTGTTCCCACTTCGACCTGGTGTTTCCACTTATTGGACGTGGGTTGGGATTGATTCTTAGCAAAAGAACCTCTAGAAAATGGCTACCAAAATATCCTGGGCTTTTAGTGTTTGCCCCACATTTTCCCCACTGGAATCAATCAAATGAATATCAGATTCGAGTTCCAGGGGGAACTAGGAGCATATAGCTTGAATCAGGATCCACAGCTTTTGGTAGTGGGAATGACCCCTAAGGTGCATTACCTTTACTGCAGGCTAGCTCCAGTGAAAGAGCCAGCATGGTTTGAGTGCTCGAATATGACTGAGGGGATCAGGGTTTGAAACGCCACTCAGGCATAGAAATGGAAACCCACTGGGTGACACTCTCATAGCCTCAGAGGAAGGTGAAAGTAAATTCTCTCTGAACAAATATTGCTGAAGAAAGCATCATGATAGGTTTGCCTCAGGGTCTCCATAAATCAGAAATGAAGGCACACAATAAGAAGCTCTAGTGGAGATGAAAACTACATATTGGACCTGGTTGACTTTTATGGAGAGACACAGATCTGATTTATTACTCATTCTAACATGATGTCTGTTCAGAGGTCAGTCTCAAGAACTGAGACCTGGATACTTTTAGATCCAGCTCATGAGATCATGTTTTGAGCAAGACACCTCCCAGTAAATGATATATTGCAATACCACATTTTCCCATATATATCCCATGGGAATAATTTGAAAAGTCATTTCCCCAAAGCAGAAGGCTGCTACACAACTGTTCCTGGTTGCATCAGTCACAGAGTGCTTTCTACAGTTCACCTAGTCTGTCCAATGCAGAAGTACTACCAAAATCAATGGTTACCCAAGCAAACTGTGTTTGATTTTAAATGGGAGAGAACATACCAGCAAAACCCTTCACATTCTCCCCTCTCACCATCTTTCTTCTGGAGAGATATAAAGGTCTATTAATATGTGCCATTTCCTAATCAGTAGCAAAACTGTCTTCCTGTCATTGGCTTCTCCTTGGGAGACCTGGCACATTATTTTCATGGGAAGTAGCAGGAGGGAGGTTAATTTGAATGTACTTTGTCAGTAGAAATTGTCTCCTGTTATGAGTAATGTTTCATTTTGCATGCTGAAGATGCCTTCAGACATCTGATTCATGCAGATAATCTCCAGAACAAGATGACATGGCACCTTCCACACTTTAACAGAATGTCTGGAGCTCACTCTTTTAATGGCAGTTTTCAAAATAAGGTAGGGAAAAGCATGTTTTCAAGTTTTCCACATTACATTATTCCAGTGGATATCATGCAAGCAGAGTTTACCCAGATATCTAATAATAATAATAATAATAATAATAATAATAAATTTATTTATATACCACCCTTCCAACGATCAGGGTGGTGCACAGCATATAAACAGTAAATACATATACAATGCAAACAATAAATAAACCTAATATATCAACATATTATAGCAATTCCAAATCATACAATACGACATCAGCAAAACAGTACAAAGTAGATACATAAGGTACACAATAATTCAATTTCAATTTCAATTTCAAAACAAGACAATTACTGCACTTCCCAGCTCTTCCGTAGACAGAAATGTTCAAATATTAACACTGCTAGAAAGGGGGCCTTCCAAGGTCCTTCGCGGCGAAGAAGGGATTCCGACATTAGCGTCGCTATTAAGAGGGAAGTCCGGTAGGCCGGCTTAAAAAATGCCACTCCTGTTGTCGGCCCAACCCCCAGAATCCTCTGCACGCCTAGGTGATCCAACGCTAGCAGTGAAAGTAATAAAGTCCTCCGGACACAAGTGATGTTAACGCTGGAGTGGAGGAGGAACCAGCGGGCCGGCTTTGTACAGGGGCCGCTCCCACCGGCTCCCTGCCTCCTCCAGGTCTCTGCGGGCCTCAGGTGTTCCGACGCTGGGGTGGAGGAGGAACCGGCGGGCCGGCTTTGTACAGGGGCCGCTTCCACTGGCTCCCTGCCTCCTCCAGGTCTCTGCGGGCCTCGGGTGTTCCGACGCTGGGGAAGGATAATAATAATCCCTTTAGTATGTTATTTCTACATTTGTAATATAAGAAATATTAGCCTTGTTAAGATCACTAACTGACGACTGACGACCTCCGCCTGAGCATCGACAGGGGTAGTGTGACCCTGTTAGTGCTCTTGGATCTCTCCGCGGCTTTTGATACAATCGATCATTCCATCCTTTTAGATCGGCTGAGAGAGTTGGGGATCGGCGGCACCGCGCTCCGGTGGTTCCGTTCCTTCCTCTCCGGCAGATCTCAAAGGGTGAGACTCGGGGACAGCTGCTTTTCTAAAATCGAGCTTAGCTGTGGAGTTCCACAGGGCGCTACTCTGTCCCCGATGTTATTCAATATTTATATGAAGCCGTTGGGTGAGATCATTCGGAGGCACGGAGCTCAATGTCATCAGTACGCTGATGACACTCAGATCTATTTCTCCGTGACCAGATTGTCTGCTCAGACCTCAGATGGCGTCTCCCCTCTCAATGACTGCCTTGCGGCAGTAATGGATTGGATGAGGAAAAACCGATTGAAGCTTAATCCAGACAAAACGGAGGTGCTCACAGTCACAGGCCCGAAACCAGGTTTGGGAATACAACTTCCAGTCCTCGATGGAGTCACACTCTCCTCGAAGGACTCTGTTCGCAGTCTGGGGGTACTCCTTGATCCGTCGCTTCACATGACAAGTCAGGTGAATGCGACGGTCAGGAGCGCTTGTTACCAGCTTCGGCTGATACGCCAGCTGCGCCCTTTCCTGGAGAGGAGGGATCTGGAAACTGTGATACACGCGCTGGTAACCTCACGTTTGGACTACTGCAATGCACTCTACATGGGGCTACCCTTGTGCCTAACCAGGAAACTACAAATGGTCCAAAATATGGCAGCCAGACTTCTGGCTGGAACATCCAGGAGAGAGCATATCACTCCTGTGCTAAAAGCCCTCCACTGGCTGCCGATCAGTTTCCGGGCACAGTACAAGGTGTTGGTTTTAACCTTTAAAGCCCGTCATGGCTTGGGCCCATCTTATCTAAGGGACCGCCTCCTCCCATATGAACCCCCCCGCACACTCCGGTCCTCTGGGAGGAACCTGCTTCAACCCATGAAGACCAAACTGGTACAGACCTCCCAGAGGGCTTTTTCGGCTGTCGCCCCCAAGTTGTGGAATGACCTGCTGGACGAGATGCGTCTCATTACATCTTTAGAAGGCTTTAAAAGAGCCCTAAAGACGCATCTCTTCCGGCAAGCCTTTCCAGAGAATGTGAATATCCCCAGCTCCATACCTAGGTTTTAAGGGCTTTTTAAATCTTTTCCTGCATTTTTCTCCATACAACCTAAGCTGGGTCCACTCCCTACTATTGTGTATTGCTGTTTTAATCTATTATGTTTTTTAACTTCATTGTGATTTAATTCTTTTTTAAGGGAGGGTGGTAAGGGTAAGGAAGGGGTATTTTAACTTGATATTGTTTTTAACCTCTGCTGTACTCCGCCCCGATTGCTTGTTCAGAGGGGCGGAATAGAAATAAATATTATTATTATTATTATTATTATTATTATTATTATCACTAAAACTGAGGGAATTCATATTGTACATAATGGTTCACCTATCAGCTACTGCATTTTGATCTGACCAGTTTTGCACAGAACTATGTCCACATGCATTGTACACATAAGGACTGTTCCACATGATCAGGAAAAGGTTTCTGACCAGATGGAAAGAAGTTGAGTGTCCATAGGTTACAATATGCATACTGTATAATATGCAATATCCAGATTAATTTGTAGAGACTAGGACTAGGATGAGACAAATAGGTACAGCCTTTACACATGCATCTCCATGCCTAGACTGAATAAGTCTTTTTCTAAACAGTTAATAAAACTAAAATAAGAACATGGATATGGCTTTATTGGATAAAACCAAAGGTCCGTATAAGCTACATGCTGCTCCAAATACCAAAGACCTCTAAAATTTTAACCAACAGGCCATGACAATATCCATTCCCTGTTCTTTATCTGAGTATGCAGCAATGAGAAGAACTGGCTGAACTATGCTGTTTGAATGTGTCTACAAGAATATATCATGCAAGAGGGGGAAACCTCACTGTTCCAAATCTTCTATACTGAGTGCATTTGCAGTACATAGTTCTAGCAGTTTATCCAAATTTGTCACAGATCTATCCCATGGAATCCTGTGATATGTTGTTTGGTTAGATTCTTCAAATTCTCACTAAATTGCTTTAGTCTACTCACCTCAGCTATAGCAGAGAATTCAAAGTCCATTACCAAACTACAGATCCTAGTATCCCACAGAATGGTATCATGTTGATTAGGTAGAATCAAACTCCTATAACAGGAATGTGACATGTGAATGGGAATGCAGAGTTTCTGGGCACATTTAAACACACATGCATTTCCCCTTGTTTTAGGCATACAAATGTGAATGGTGACCATCACAGACTGATGACTATCCACATTCTCCAGGGTGTTACTAAATTCATACTGTCACAAAATTGTCCTAGAATTACCAAGTCATTCATCAGTTTCAACCATTCTCCACAACAGATCCCTTCTTCTTAATGTATATAATCATCTGATTTTATACCAGTTTGTGCTTATATCCAAGTATTTCACCAATATGAAAGGCTATTTATGATATTTTAATCACAGTAGTGCATCTAAGAATCATATATATATATATATATATATATATAGAGAGAGAGAGAGAGAGAGAGAGCACCTTTTAGCCTTTCTGGGGCATAATTTCATATACATTTTCATTTTTCAATATATATATATCACTTTTAAGAAGTACAGTCTAAATACTGCCTGTATTTTGCAAAATATCAACCAAAACCTGAGAAGCAGCCATAAGGGTTGGTTGATTTATTATGGTGGCAGATTTTGGATATCATGCAAGAAAATTAATATTGCTTAATTTGTTATTACTGATTTTTTTCCTAAATTGGAAGATTGGATTATCAAAATTTACGATTTGGCTGAGATGGATAAGCTTACACAATTATTGATGGAAGGAAACACAGATGGATTTAGAAAAGAATGGGAAAAAGTAATATCTTTTCTGCAACAAAAAGAAGGATTACTATCAACAGAAGGCTTTTTGGAATAAAGGGGAAAGTCATCACTCTGATTAACTTTGAGTGTACTAAGCAAGCATGACTTATGGGGCTCTGGATCTTGAACCCAAAAACTTTGAGAAGCTGGTCAAACAATCAAATAGCTGGGAAGAACTTCAAATGCCATCTAATCCAGCTTCCTACCATGCAGGAATCCCCAATGCAAGCAATTTCATAATCGATTTTATAAAACATGACTTGTTTGATATATAATCTTCAATTAACATGTATTATTTGTATTTTTTCTTCTCTTTTTCTTTTTTCTTTGCCAATGTTTATTTTTTTGTTTACATTTTGTGTGTTATAATAAAATAAATATATTTTTTAAAAATGTTATTATTGAATTTTTCTACTGTCAAGGATTGGGAGAGGTACTTGTGAGATATTTCAACCCCATATCCTAAATCAACTTGGATGGACTTGGATGTGATGGCACAGCAAGCGCCTTCTGCATTTAAAACTTTGAGTTTAGAGGTTTGCATTTATGAAATGCTACAGCCTGCTTAGTTTGCAAAGAGTTTGAGTTTCTAAAGCCCTTTTTGCACTGTTTTGATGTGTTTGTTACTTGTTAAAGGTTTGATTGCATTTATTGGTTCTTGGCACCTACCAATTATTGTTTATGTGTAACAATTCAAGCTTGCTCCTCCCCTTCTCCCGGGGACCTGGAAAGGGGAAGCCATCTTTACTCTCATTAGACTATCAGAGACTCTACGGACGTGTTGGAGGGTGTGCTAGCCAGGCCTTGGTCAAGCCATCTTCCAGTACGTAATTCTTCAGACCTCGAAGCTCGAACAGTATACTCAACATAACGCATGGTTGAGTGACGCTGAGGAGCTTCGGGCGCCCTCAAAAGAGCCAGCTGACAACAGAGGAAGGTTCCCTGCCTTCATATAGGCCATCTGGCTGGGACTTTGAGCATCCTTGCCTCAAAGTTAAAGAGAGAGAGAGACTTTGGTGAGCCATCCGGCTGAGTTCTCAGGACCACAGTTACTAAGGACTCAAAAGTAAACTTTCTGTTTGTTTGTTTAATAAAGAGAAGAAACCCCCTTTGCTAAAGTAGCTGTTTGGTTTGGTTCTTGGGAAACCCAAATTCTCTAAAGGAGGGCAAGAAGCAATCCCCCGGGGAGAGAATCACCATGTCCATGTTCTTTTGAAACCATATAGCTCCGGCGCAACGGCACATTGGATGTGATATATCTTGATTTGGCTGAAGGATCAAAATGCCATTTTCTTATCCATTTGAAGTAGCAAAATATTAATTAATTAATTGGTTAATGCATTTATATCCTGTAGTATTATATACAAAAATATCTCTTGGCAGTTTACAAGAAGTCTACAGCTTACTTTGGGACCAAATCCTGACTGCTGTCCTAAACACTTACCAGGATAAGCCTAATTCAACTCCAAGAGATTTAATTCTGAGTAGTATGCTTAAAATTCCCTTGAAAAGCCAGTTTTAAAAGCTAACTGTTGATATCAAACAATAGCCTTTTTCTGTTGGACTGGAGCAAGCATGATCTATGGGGCTAAAGATAATTGTAAAACCACAGGTTTCAGAACAGAGCACTTACATTTCAACCTATTTATATTCATATTAATAACACACTGGGAAAAAATGGAGATAAGTTTGTTGGCTAATGAATTAATGCTGGAAGCATGTTGCACTGTTCACTACACATGAAGTGAAGGAAAATAAATCTTGACAAGATGATGCTTTGGTAGCCCTGTGCTACTGGTAACATGAAGCCTGACCTTAAAAGGATGCTGTACATGGATTTACCCTGGTAGTTCCGTCCTGTATGTGCTTATTATTATGAGTTCCACCATATTCAATGGGTTGTAGTTTTGAATAAGCTCATACAGGGCACTCCTATCACAGTAAGTTCACACACAGCATCACATGACCAAATTTCATGCAATGAATAAAACATGGTTAGAGTTGTTAGAGGTGAAGGACAAGATGGAACACCCCTCCTTAGTCCACATGAGGAAGAAGGGTAGACTGATGGTTGAAACTTGAACTAAGAACTTTAATTGGAAAGATGTCTTCTACCACACTTATAACAGTATACAGTTGTCCCTCCTTATCCACAGACTTTTTGTCGATGGATTTGAGCATACATGACTTGAAAATATTCTCCAAAAGTATGAATTCCAAATAGCAAACATTGATTTTCCATTTTATATATGAGACACCATTTTATTGTGCCATTATATTTAATGGGACTTGAGCATACACGGATTTTGTTATCCACGGAGGGTCCTGGAGCCAAACCCCAGTGGATAACAAGGGCCCACTGTACAAAGTAAAACTGTTCTCATTTGATTTTGCACCATTCTTTTTGAATCACCCTGTAGTAGTTGGGAGCTGGGGACAGGACAAAGTGGCATACAAAACTCTGTTCTTTTCCCTAAGCAAAAATCTAGGGAGTTCAGAAGGCTGCAGCCATTTCCCCTTAGCATCTGCCTGGTAAAGTCACAACCTTAGGTGGAGGGATGTAGAAAGAAAGGAAGACCACATGGTAGATGGATGGACTCTATAAAAGAGGGCATACGTTTGAATTAGTAGGGCCTAAGCAGAGTAGTTGGGGATAGGGAATCTTGAATATGTCTCATCCACAGGGGCAATATGAGTTGGGATTGACTTGAAAGCAGTTAACAACAAAAGATGGTAAGGCCAGCTTTGCAGAGGGCTGTCACAGCATCTTTTAACTTATCCTCCTTCCTCTATAAAATTTTGCAAAACATATCCTGTGTGCACTCCAGGCCTCATCTTGTTATACATTTTCCTGACCCAGCCAGGCAGGTTGGTTGGTTTCCCAGTTCTTGCAGTACAGACATTGAAAGTTTGCCATGTCTGGAAATTGAGGATAAATTTTGGAGCCTCTCTCCAGTTTTATTTTGAAAGCTGGCATCTCATGAAGCTTTTAACTTAATTAAATCAGCACTTAATCTCCTTTCCTTATTTATAGGCTTTGGAGAATTTAGAAGAATATTATCCTGGGCAGAGTGTTAAAATTAACAGCTGATGCTCAAAACAGGAAGTGGCTAAAATTCTGTTACTGTGGACTTTACAACTAGTGTTGATGCTGCCAGACAATCTATTTGAGTAGACAATGCTGTTAGGCCTAACTTACTTCAATCTAGGCTACCAGTGGGCATGCCAAAGCATGTTTGCTACATGCATTTAGTTTAATTTGGTATACATTCAGTTTAATTTGCCATTAATCTTTTACTGAAGGCTTTAAAAATGTTTTGAAAGGGGGGAAAAGAGGGGAAAAGACAAGAGAACTTTTTAAAAGAAGACTTAAAACCTGTTATAATATGTCTGGTTTGATACTTTGCTTTATGTATAGGACTTGATATGCCAATAAGAGGTTCTGTGTCTTCAGCTTTATGGTATCATATAGCAAGATTTGTTGGGAACACAAGAACAGAACTGTTAGCGTTAGTAATCTTTGAATGCCTATATTCACTAATAGTTAGTTTGCATGTTACTCTCTAGAGGTTTAGGCATATCATATGTTTATGACAATTTCCTGTTGGCTTGCTTTTCCACACCATTCTAACCTGCAACAATTTTCTTCTCTCTCCCCCCTTTCCTTTAGGCCATGTATTTGATTATGGACAAGTATAGTGAGCCCTCCAATGGTAGTGTGCACCCATGGTGTGCTGGTGTGAGTGTGTGCATGTCACCACTCATTGACTAATTTGATGTCCCACATTTATTTCCATCCATGGGGCCCCCCAGAACCACAGTCCTACATATGGGAAGGGCCCATTGCATATTATAATTAAAGCTACTTTTTTATAGGTTACAATGAAGACTAAGCTTGTTTCTTTCTCTGCTAGACCCTGTGGGTGGCTGGATGTGGAAATGGTTGTTGCTGAACCTCTGCTTTGCCGGTTTGATTGCTCGAGAGATGGAACATTATTTCTCACATTTCCTGATAGTGAGAAACTGAGATGAACTTTGACAGCTCATTCTTGTGGCTGTCATTTCCCCAGAATGCCCTAGATGTTTATCAGTCAGGATTATTAGGGCAGGAAGGGGATTAACAGCCAACATGTGGTAACTATCACTCCCTGTCTCCATTCTCCAAAATTACACAAGGTTAGGGACATTCCCATTATTGCTTGTTTCTTTGGTTTGCTGGCAATTGATAGAAGACCTGCTTTACTAAAATTCTCATTGCTCAGGGTATGATTCAGAGTTAAAGTACTTGGTTCAGAATTTCAGGGCTTGGCTCAGCCTCCCTGGGCCTGAAGGCAAGCATAAGAAAACTGCACTGAAAAATTCCACCTTCAGACAAGATGGAATAGTGCCTTCCCTAAGGGACGCATTGATCACATCCCCAAGGAATGTTCTCAATGCGTCCCCTCCCTGGGCGACCAGCCAAGATGGACATGGATCGAGAGAGCAAGTCGTCTTCCTTGTACTTCCAAGGAGCTTGTCCACATCATCAGTACTCATCGACTGAAACTCATCCAGTAAACTAACAGCAACGGACTTATTGGACACCTCATTTACAGATAGTAGTAGAATATTGGCATCCAAGTCCTTATCCGAGAGATTTTATCTGCAAAGTGAGTATTAAACGCCACACAGCAGGCTACTGCAGGATCCAGTAGGGGGTTTGACGCAGGAGGAACCTGCGTCAGCTTCCCCACCACCTTGAACAGCTCTGCTGGGCGGGACTCTGCAGACGCAATGCATGCAGAATAGAAGGATTTCCGTGCTGCACGCAAAGCCTCCCGATAGGCGCCAAGATGCTGCCTATGGTGAGTTCTGTCGGACAAGAGGCAAGTCTTCCGCCATTTGCACTCTAGTTGTTGCCCAAACCGTTTCATCTCCCTGAGCTCTTCTGTGAACCAGGGTTTCCGGTTGGAAGCAGGCTGGAAAGGATTCTCGGGAGCGATTGTGTTGCCCCATGCTATATTAGCCAATGGCAGTGTGCACCCATGGTGTGCTGGTGTGAGTGTGTGCACGTCACCACTCATTGACTAATTTGGGCTTGATGTCCCACATTTATCCATGGCGGCCCCCAGAACCACAGTCCTACATATGGGAAAGGCCCATTGCATATTATAATTAAAGCTACTTTTTTATAGGTTAGAATGAAGACTATGCTTGTTTCTTTCTCTGCTAGAACCTGTTGGTGGGTGGATGTCAACCAGGATTTCAACAGTGTTGCCGGTGTTCCCAACCAACAGATCCTCTAAGGCTTTCTGGAAACCAATTGGCAAAGGGATGTTTTGCAGCCTGATCTCATGCATGGGTTCCAGGAACTTCCTGGATTAGGATAACACCCCATCCTCTTTCCTTTTTTGTCCAGATTTCTACTTACCTTTCTAAAACCTTTAAAAACATATTAACACTTACTGTATGATTGTAGGAATAAGGTGTGAGTGTGATCCATCAAAATGTTAATGTCCAGCTGATCTCACTGACATCTCAGGCACTTGAATGGATCATGCCCATATTTGATGTACTTTCTTTAATGCAACAAAACATAGGATAGTGTCTATTGCATATATAACCATCTTATACTAAACTAATATAATCCAATTACTTAAAAAATTAAAGTGATATAATTACTGTACAACAATTTGACAGTAAGCCAAGCGTCTAGCACAACAGACTCAGATCAGAGCTCTTGAGTTACAATGCCAATCATGGTACAGTTGGGCTGAGCATCTGTGGTGTTAACTTGCATAATATTGGATGCAATGTCTCCTTGCTTTGGGGGGAAAAGATGTAGCAGCCATAGTTTCATTTTCTTGCTTTCTTACTCAGTGTGATCAACTAGTTCCCACTAGAATAGAGCTACTGGATCAATTGTTGAATAGTAAATCAACAATGTAAGCCACATTGCTTTGATGGGTCAGTTCTAGTAGAAACTAACAAGGATTTAGACACAGCCCCCTTTTAGTTCATAAGAGAAAACACTCTTACCATAGTATGTAAGAAGGGTAAGAATCGGAGTTCATAGCTGTTTCAGGAAGCTGAATCAAATACATACCCACATGATATATCACTATTATTGCTAGACCAGGAGCACCCTAAGCTCTGAGATCTGAGTATGTTCCCTGCTGATGTCATTAAGCCTGTTTAAGCACCAACCACAATTGTTCTGTGCATATAATTCAAATAATAAACACCAAATCTAGCAAATGAGAAAACATTTCTGTGGTTACAAATTAAATTTTCCAAGATCTGTGTTGAATAGACCCCCTACTCCCACCCCTTTTCCTGGCTCTGCAAGCACTGTTTCTAAGAAAAGCAAGGATTTGTACTCCAACCAAAGAAAGGTCTCTCATTCTGTTTTGAACAGCCAACAGTCTACAGTAGCTTTTCAAAAGCAATCTGCCATAACAAGGGGCTGAAGATGGAGAAATGTATATAATTTTCAACCCTGCTCTCATCTTATCCTTGCTCTGAGGACCAGAGAGGAGGGTCCAAGCCATGAGATCTGGGAACCCTATATAACACAAATACCCAAAAGTCGATCAAGAAACTTCCTACATATTTTATTGGATATTCTAGATATCATTTTGGAAAAGAATTACTTTAGATCAAATATATTATTATTATTATTATTATTATTATTATTATTATTATTATGGCAGATTAAAGGAGTAGCTATGGGCAGCCCAGCGGTGCCCAGTATAGCCAATTTATATATGGCTCATTTGGAATCCACACATATTAATAACCTAGAGGTGAATCCATTCATTGAATATTTTCAGTATTTTGGCAGATATATTGATGACATTTTTATTTTTTTCCAGAAACTCCCAAGATTAACTAGTTTTTCAGATGGATTTATACCACTAATCCACATATCAAATTTACATGTCATTTCGAGGTACAGCAAATTTCTTTTTTAGATGTGGAGGTTTTCATGCAAAATTCCAGGATAGGTATCTGCAATTTTCATAAATCCACAGATCATAATTCTATGTTGCATTTTTCCAGTTGCCATCCTTATCACTTAAAAAAGAATTTACCTCATTCTCAGTTTTTAAGGCTTAAGAGGAATTCTGCCAAGGAGAGTTACTATAAAGTGGCGGCAGACCAGTACCAACAAGAAGTATGTGATAGGGCTTTTCTTCAGCACATTATTAAGGAAACCAGGAATAGGGCTTCATCTAGGGACAGAACCTCTATTTCTACCTTCAGAAAAGAGCATGTCACAGAATCATAGGCTCCCTGTCCTTTGATCATGTTTCCCATCACATTAAAAGAATTATCTTTAAACATTGGCACATGGTTCAGCACATTTCAGGTTGTTCTAAGTTGCCAATCATAGGATTACATAGGACAATGAATATTAAAGATTCATTAGTGCACATTGATTTTTATTTACACAAACAAGAGCATCCTCAGACCACTGGTCACCACAAATGTGGACATGGTTCATGTTGTGGACAGTCTTCGGATATTAGAACATTCATACACCCCATATCAAAGACCAATATCAACTGAGATCATTCACCAATTGTAATTCCAAGAATGTTATATATTTTTTCTATGTCCTTGCCCAAAGATTTATGTAGAACAGACTACTTGAAAGTTGAGAACTAGAATTATTGAACATAAAAGTAAAATCAGAAGTGGAAGTCTGGATACCTTGTTATTAGAACATTTTTCTCAATAGGATCATTCTCCAGATTCCATTAAGGGTTTTTTTTTCCTGTTTGTTTTTTTGTTTGTTTGTTTTGTCATTGAATTAATTAAGTCTGGTCCCTTCAACAGAGGATCTCTACAGAGAAAACTTTTACAAAGAGAAGCTTTTTGGATACATAAATACTGAAGTGACATTAGTCTGATCTGACTCCAAGTCAATTAACTGCTTATGTTATGGTGACCCTAAGATGAACCTATCATTGTGTTTTCTTGGCAAGATTTGTTCAGAGAGAGGGTTTGCCATGGCAATCCTCTGAGGTTGGGAGAGTGTGACTTACCCAAGGTCACCCAGTGGGTTTCCTTGCCCGAGTGGAGACTGAAACCCTGGTCTCCAGAGTCATAGTCCAACACTCAAAGCACTACATCATGCTGGCTTTCCTTTATGGGGCACTATATATTTAATTCTGTTTAAGTACAATATAGTAAGAGCTAGCTTATGGTATTTTGTAAGAGGTAAATTCAGAAATTCTGGTACCTGGATGGAGTCCGCAGGAGGAGCTGTCTGGGCCATGTGTGGAGTCAAGTATTTCTTTTAGTGAATGTTGGGTTAGAGTTGAATAATTACTGTATATACTCACGTATAAGTCTAGAAATTTAGGTCAAAAAATTGACCCAAAAAACCTGAGTTGGCTTATCCATGGGTCAATGTAAGTATTGTATCTTAACTCTTATTTAAAATAAGGAACCATCCCCTGGTGAAAAGCAAGAGCATAATCTGTCCTGGAATCACTGACCCCCTTTACTCTCTCATCCATCCAGTCTTAAGAATAAGCACAAAGAGTTATGTCTGATGGACTTTTGGAAGTTATTTGACATTGTTTTGCTTTGCTTCATCCTTTAGATCCTTTTCTATATGCCCCTAAATTTTACCCTCGATTTAGCCACGGGTCATAGCAAAATCCATAATTTGGGCCCCAAAACTTGCCCTCCACTTATACATGAGGTCAACTTATAGTCGCGTATATACGGTAGATTTTGCGGCCTGAGCCCACATTGAAAGGTGACTGTTTACCTAAGGTGTACAGGTAAAAAATAGTGTGGGATGGAGTTACAAAAAAAAAAAAAATGTTACAGGAAGAATTAAGCATATGTTTCTTAATAATGACCCTCTATAGCAGGGGTGGGCATTGTGTGGCTCTCCAGAAATTTAGCTCTCATATGTCCATGCCAACATAACCATGGTAAGGGGGTGCATCCCAGTTACACCTGGAGGGACATGCATTTCCTCATCCCTAAGATATTGTTGTCCCTGGGTAGTTGTACTGTCTCTATATGTCTATGTTTCATATCTAGCCCAAAGGCTCCAGGTCTATGCTTCATGGCTAACCCAAAAAATGTTTATAATTCTTACACATTTCAGATGCCAGCCTGAGATTACCAATGAATAGACACCTGACAGACAGCTTGCAAGTGTACCTGTATGATAGATCCTCCCACATGAAATGTATTTGTCATCTATATTCACCTATTTCACATGTATAAATATACTTCTAAAAATAATGAGAGAAGACATTCTCAATGTTTAAATATTATTATCATTATTTTAGGGAGCCTTAGGTGTTAAGATTCTACATTACAATTATACATTGGATTAGATTTCAGGGATGATGAAACAAATTGGTCGCAGTTACTTCATACTGCAGTAAATAATCCTAGACAACTTTTCTCTACGATGATCTGGCAAAACAACTGAAGAGTCAAAGTCATTTTTTTCAGTAAAATGCTGTTTCATAAATATATTGCTGAATTAGCTGTTCTTTATAAGCTTCTCTATCCTGTTTTTCATTTTGTCAAACAGACTGAAAATTTATTTTGGCACCCTAGGAAGAAATAATGATGTGTTCCACTAGGTGGCAATGATGTACCCATAAAATTGTCCTGCAGGAATGCTTCCCCTATTATATTAACATTTATTTAGTGCCAACAATATTCTGGAGATGTGTGGAAAACAAAGGTGACACTGCTTCTAACCACAAGGTTTAGTCCATAAAGAAACCAGGGCTGGGGGTGGAAGAAATGCATTTGGGAGTTGTGGCTAGTTTATGAAGTATGTGCATATAGGGCAATAAGCCATTTGAGTGGAAAGTTGAGTTGTGAGTTTACTTTGAGGTTTACTGGATCCTACTTCAACTAGGGTCCGTTTTACATTGGCAAAAAGAGGTGTGTTGAAGGCTGCTTGAAAACCCAGGCTTTAGATGAGAAAAAGGGAAAGTGTGCCATGAAAACACTATTTTGGAGTTTTAAGGGAGAAGAAGTGCTTTAAAAAGGAGCTGGCCCATTTTACATTGGCAAAAAGAGGTGTGTTGAAGGCTGCATGAAAGCCCAGCCTTTAGATGAGAAAAATGGAAAGTGTGCCATGAAAACACTATTTTGGAGTTTTAAGGGAGAAGAAGTGCCTTTAAAAAGTAGTTTGATTTCCCCACTACTTTTTTAAAAAGGGTGCAGCATTGCTGGCCCGTTTTACACGGGCAAAAAAAGGCGCTTTTAGGGCTAAAAGGCCCGCATTTAGGGTTAGGGAGGGCGTAGCCTTTACACCCTCCCTAAGCCTAAAACGCATGGACGCCGCCATTTAAAGATGGCGGCGTCTACACAGTGGCGCCGTACAAGCGTCATCACGTGCGCAGCGTTTTGACGCGCTGCGCACGTTTTGACGCTCTGGCGGCGCGGGAGGACGCCAATCGTGCCCTTCCCGCGCCGCAAAAAAAGAGCTCGATCCCGGAGCTCTTTTTTGCGGCGGGTCGTTGCGGCGGGATGAGGCCTCTGGGGCTGCCCGTGTGGCAGCCTAGGCCTCATCTCGCCGCTAGAAGGGGCGAGTTTGGACCGCCCCTTTTAGCCAATGTAAAAAGCACCCCTATTGCATCTAAAGGCTAAGGTGTAGTTGAACGGTTAAATGGGGCTCTGTATCTTTAAAGCGCCCATTTAAAGGCAGCGATACAAGTGCGGAGGGAGGGAAGGTGCCAAGACAAGAAGAGACCTTCAGAGCCCGGCCAGAGTGCGCCTGCACCTTCCTTCACCTCCTCCCTTTGGTTGAGAGAGTGTGACTTCTAGGGAGACAGCAGGGCACTGGAGGCGCTCAGCCAGACCAGGGCAAGCTGGCAAGAGGAGGAGGAGAAGGGGAGGGACCTGGAGCACCTCCGCTGCCCTGCCTCCCTGCAAGTCACACTCTCTCAGCCGAAGGGGGAAGGAGAAGGCAGGCCCAGGCACACTCTGGCCAGGCTCCAGGGCTCTCTCCTGGCTGCCTTCCTCCTCCCTTTGGCTGAGAGAGTGTGACTTGCAGGGAAGCAGGGCAGCAGAGGTGCTCCAGGTCCCTCTCCTCCTCCTCCTGTTTCCAGCTTGCCCTGGCCCAGCATCAGGAGGACCTGGAGCACCACCGCTGCCCTTTCTCCCTGTAAGTCACACTCTCTCAGCCAAAGGGAGGAGGAAGGAAGCGGGGAGGGAGGGAGGGAGGGAAGGAGCCAGGAAGAGACCCCCAGAGCCTGGCCAGAGCACTCCTGGCCCTCCTGCTTCCTCTTCAAAAAGAAGGCTGGAAAAGTAGGACGTGTCCTGGCAAAGGAGGACGTGCCTGGTCAACTTGGAAAAGGGGGGCCTCTGCTCAAGAATGGAGAACATATGGGAATCCCTCCTGGACAGAGGGCTGAAACCTCAAGACAACTCAATATAATGCTCTGACAGAACACAGACTACAACTCCCATGAGCCTTTGCTACCATTTCCCAAGATGCCTTAATTTGCAACAGAAAGCCGACCAGTATGTTCACATGTGATGAATTCTTTCGTATTGACTCTGCATTTTCTTTTTGTGTAGATGCTCTCTTGTTTTGTGTGTGATGAGCTTGTGCGTAATCATGTGCATTTCCGAACTGACCTCACTTTCTCCCTCTTTCGGAATGGTCCTGTACTCCCCCATGTGATAAGCTCCGACTGTATGGTGTACCTGCGCAATTGCGCAATTCGCAGCCAGCAAGGGAAAAAAATGTTTAAAGCGCGGCTAAAAGCCATGTTCCTTGCCGCCCATGTAGCTGCTCCACCTGTGTTTGTAGCGTTTTGACAGCTTCCCATGTAGTTGCTGAGCCACAGAAAAAACCTCAGTCTAGCTGCCCTGTACTTTTTAAATGCACACCTGGGGCTTGCTGTCTAGCTGCTAAGCATTAAGGAAAGTGCAACTTCATGTCACACTTTCTTGCCAATGTAAAAAGCCCCAATGGTTCTCTTCTTACCACACACTGACATAGCGATTTACACACAATTGGTAACTGGCTGCTGAATTTGCATCAAGGGTCATAGTCTTCATTAATTTCATTCTCAAAGGAAGGAATCAGTAATTTTCACAATTTTCTTCCTGCTGTGAGAAAGCCTTCAAAAACTGCACTGCTTTTGAAAACTATTTGCAGTTTGAGATTTATTCTACACAACATTTACACTTTTTTCCTGTGAATCATAGAATAATAGAATCAGAGTTGGAAGAGACCACAAGGGCCATCCAGTCCAACCCCCCCTGCCATGCAGGAACTCCCAATCAAAGCATCCCCGACAGATGGCCATCCAGCCTCTGCTTAAAGACCTCCAAGGAAGAAGATTCCACCATCCTCCGAGAGAGTGTGGTACAAAAACAAAACCATGTGCAAATTTTGCCCATAGTAAATCTCAAACCATGAAGATTGTTGCCAATCCAGGAAAGTCAGAAAGCACACTTTTGACCATTTCCCCATATTTTCTAATCTTCCTTCTGATCCTAATTTGTAGTTAATGAAAGCCCTTTCATTAAATTAAACATCATATTCTATCCAGTTTGAACTGCATACAGAGTCTAATCATGGGTGAGTTTTCAAAGTAATTGCTGTGCTATTCTTTTGCAGCTTCTTGTTCATACCTCTGCTAATGGATTGGAATTTGTGAATATAACTCAATCCAGCTGTTTTAATCTCCAGTCTTCTAAATATAATGGTTTCATGAAACATTTCATTGTTGCTGTGTGCTTTTCAGTAGTTTCAAACTTTTGGTTCCCCTATCATGGGGTTTTTGTGGCAAGATTTGTTCAGAGGCAGATTGCCAGTGCCTCTCTCTGGTGCTTAAAGTCACCCAGTGAGTTCAGATCCTAGTCACTAGAGTTGTAGACCAAGGACATCATTGCACCATCCAGCTGTCTTGCTGTAGTCACATTAGTTTAAGAAAATGGAAACATACTGGTTTGGGAACATTCATTATCACACTTCTCCTCAATAGCACTACTGCTTTGGCAATTTATGATCCCACACTATCTCTTCCACATGGCCTCCACAATCCTGCCTTCCTTTTCTATGCCCTACCCAGTGTGCCTTTCAGTTTTTACTATTTTTATTTTTAGTGTGATTGCACAATTATGGCAATGACACTTTCATCCTGTTGAAACCCGTTTTTCTAGACTTGGGTGATAAAGTCCCCTGGCTGAAACCATAACACAATGCTGGGTCTCACATCTCATGATGCACTTTATATCCACAAAAAGGGTTTTGAGCCCAAGGGAATGAACTTTTGGTAAGAAAACATATTGCTTTCATATGTCAATACTAACTGATTAGTGTAAAGACCTGGAAGACCTGTATAACCTTACACGATACTTTGAATATTTAGGGCAAGCATCATGATTTGCATCTTTCTGGACCCTATTACATTCTGTCCCCCACCCATAATTGTATAAATATGATTAATAATCTGCTTATTTAGTACCACTCTATCATGCCATCTCAGGAAGTGGATTGGTATCCATGGACATCCATGCTCAAATATAAATCAATCTTAAATGTGTTCCTAGATTCTTTTCCCCCCTCTCCTTTTTTAAAATTTTGATTTAGAATTTTGGATTAGGCCAAGAAACAGATCATAAAACAGTTGACATAGCACAGACATGTGATTATAATGCTTATAGTTTCTAAACAGGTTTCAGTAGCAGCTCTACATATAACATGTTACAATAATTTAACCAGAGAATTAGAGACCAGACTGACACACCAATGAGAATGATTTGTAAATATTTTAACATGACTGGGTCTTTCTCCTTCCCCATGGTTGTCATTCTGAATTTCTAAAAAATCTTTGACTTCTTTCAAACACAGATGTGTTCATCATGTTTGTACATAGTATATGGACAAGAAAAAGAAAACATCAAAATAAGTATGAAAAGTAAAGGATACACAATCAGGTGAGATGGCCTCTATAATCAGCATTATCAATGTTGCTGAAATATCCATACACATTCCTGAGTGTCATGGGATTATACAATGGGGAACTGACTCCCATGTCGATGTGTGGGGCCAGTGTCAGAGCAATGGCTGTTATTGAATAATCTTTAAGGACAAGATTGCTTCACACAAAATACCTAAGCTAATTCATAGCAGAAAAACAGTAATTAAGGAAAGATGGTCAGCTGCCAAAATAAAAGCTTAGTAAAACATGTACTGACTACCAGAGAAGCTTTCCTGAGGCTATTTTACTCCATCTGTGTAAAGCATATCTAAGATATACACAAACGTATCTATGATATATTAAGCATTGAAAGCAATGACTTTCTTTATTTCTTTAATGATCTGCTTGTGTTATGTGTCTTCTTCCTCTAATTCTTCTCCTCCTCCTCCCTTTTTTGGTGCCTCAATGAATTAATATTTTATATGAGTGAGAAGAAGCTTTCTTTCCTTTTTTCATTTTCATAATTTATAACAAATTAGATTTTTTTAAAAAAAACTGATTTAAATATTTGCATCCCATTCTTACAAAAAATAGTTTTTAGAAAATCCAAATAGGGTAAATTTTTAAAATAAATAGCACTGAGGCATGACAGTTAAAGCGGTGTCAAATGACACTATTCCTGCAGTGCAGGTGTAACCTCCGTGAGCAGCCTGGAGTATTCTGGCCCCAGATCTGCCCCAACATCCCCTCATTACCTGAACACTTCTGTTGCAATGACAAGTAGCTGTTGGCATAGCCGCCTTGTTCTGACCTGAGAGTGAGCGACTCACTGTGGCAGTGGCTGTGCCAAGCAGCACAGCAGGACACATTGTAAACATCTGCCCCACATCACAGTGTAGAACTTTGGCTCTTTTGGGAAAATCTGTAGCAGAAGGTGAATTGTTTTAATCCATTATAAGTGTGCGTGTGTGGGATATACCCCGGATTTGGTGCTGACGTCATACAGACTGAACCAGAACTATAGTTCTGGCAGTGTGTCATTTGGACTCCCAATCAATAAGATTGGGGGTGGGGGAGCGAACATATTATTTGGCCTGTGTAAACAGGGCTAAGCAATTTAAAACACCATGCAAATAAAGAAATTTTGAATTGCTACCAAAAAGAAGATAATATTAGTGCCAATTGCACCTCCATGTAAAGTGTATTCCATTGTTAGGTGTCCCAGCTAGAGCAGAACCACTGAATCAATTGCTGAATGGTAAGTCAACACATAGCTAAGTCCCATTGACTCAGTGGGTTTACTCTTGTTAGGAGAAACAATAGAATTCGGACGTTTATTTAACAAAAGTATTTGGTGAACAGCTTCCCCAATGATGATAAGGTTAGCAACTTTGCAGGGGCAGGGCCCAATGTTTGCCTCTATGTACCTCTGGCAGACTGTACTAATGTGTTGTTGAGGGACTAGAAATAACATCAAGTTGCTACTGTTCCCCATTCAGAATAGGTTTGGGAGATTGTTTTAAGGATTGGTCTCGTTCTCCTCCTCCTAAATTGGAGAAGGACAGAGAAATGGAAACTGCTGCAACTGGGGGTGTTTTTTTATGTATCAGGAGGGTGATTTGGGGCCACAAAATCACCTGGAAAAAATTACCCTTCAAAAAGGGGGACTCCAGGAACTTGGTTGACAAAAGTTAGACTCATACAAGCCATTGTATTCCCTATCACCATGTATGGATGTGAGAGCCGGACAGTTAAGAACGAAGATAGGAAGAAAATCAATGAATTGAGAACAAGTTTGGGGGGACTGTGCTGGAGAAGAGTGCTGAGGATTCTACGTATAGCCAAAAAACCAAACAAATGGGTCCTAGAGTAGATCAAGCCTGAACTATCCCCTGGAAGCCAAGATGACAAAGCTTAGCCGGGTGTACTTTGGACACATCATGAGAAGGCATGAATCATTGGAAAAAACAGTAATGCTAGGAAAGGTAAAAAGATGTAAAAAGAGAGGAAGGTCACATGCTAGATGGATGGAAGGTATTAAAGAGATCATGAGTATGAGTTTGTAGGAGTTGGGCAGAGCAGTGGAGGACAGGGGGTCTTGGAAATGTCTCATCAGCAAGTGTCGCCATGGGTTGAGATTGCTGTGAGGGCAGTTAACATCAACAAAGGAGCTTGCTTGGTAGCTTGGGAGACTGAAAAAAATGGGGCTGAAGCTGCATATGGCACAGAGCTTGCACTTTTGTCACCCTATCTTCAAACATGACTACATTTTTATATCCATTTGTATATCCACATTTGTATATTACAAGTCACTGCCAAATAGTCCCTTCTGTTTCTTCATGTATGCACACCCACACACCTCAATCCAACATCTGTCCAGCATAGATGAAATTTCTATATGCAGATTTATGCTATGCCGAGTGATGTGCTCCTCCAGCCTACTCTAAAGCCACTGAAGCCATCCACACAGCCTTTCTGTGCTTTGTGGCAAGGAGGCAGGATCTGAGAAGCAGCTTGCTATATCCCCATAGCCGGATGCACAATGATTACAGAAGCCCTAGACAACCCAAGTGAGATCCAGCAGCTTTGTGTGCTGCTGAAGGCAGAAGGTATCACCAGCCCCTGCAGTGCACAAAGAGGACTGCTCCATACACACCACACTTATGTTACAAGAAATGCTATGAAAATTGTCTTCCTTGTGTGTGTGTTCCCTTACCACGGTCCTGAATGTACTCTGACTGCAAGCAGCCATGGACCCAAAAGTGAGCCTTAAAATAGAGATCAATCAGATAGTTTGGGAGCTGCAATAGGGAAGAGCTCACACTTCCAGAAGACGGGAAGAGGGAGCTGATTTACAACAGAATGTTTCCTGCACCCAAGCTGGAGAAGGCTAATTTGCAACTCTATTGCCCATCTTTGAAACCCTATCTTAGTGATCCTTTACCATGTAGATTTGGCCTTTGATGTAACCTATAATCTTAAATTTTCTTGGTTAGAAGAAGAAGGAAGGAGCTAGCTTGGAGTTTCAAGGGCAACCTCATGTTTGAAATATGAGTTACAACTCATGCTTTCCTCCAAGAAGCAGCTGAGTCCCAATTCCAGCCATGAGATTGTGTCTTGAAAGGAGCAACCTTACCTTTGGTAATTATCCCCTTAAGTGAAGCCTGTCCTATCATTCCATAGCTTGCTTGTGTCAATGTGTCAATGTGTGTGTGCTTACACATGTGAGAATGTGTGTGTGTGTTTTTTCTTTAATAAAATACAATTCATTTGAAGAGTTCTGCCTGCATTCCTCTATTCCAGTAACTCTGTACAAAATGGGAAACGATTCCAAAAGGGTTGCTTATAATTGAATTTTATAATTAAAATTCCCCCCAGAAGGACCCTTTGTTACAATTGGTGGAGAATTCGGTGCATTTATACCCCCCTCCCCAGGTTTGAACATACTGATGTATACACAGACTGTTCAAATTTTGGGACGAGGAGGCTGAAAGACTAGAGATTTGCATGCTCAGAGCTAAAATTTGCAGCAAAACACTTACATGTGCATATGTTCTTAACAGAATTCTAGTCATTGCCTGTATGTTAGCGAGACAATCTTTGCTCAGCCTATAGTGAAAGGAACTGAAAAACTGAGGTAAAGTAGCCAAGAAAATTGAGGAAAGAAAAAAATGTACAAATACTTAATACACTATCACTAACCTGGCCTTGGGGGACCATAATGGAGTGTACACAATGAAATAATTGGATCTGCATATCAATATTTGTAGGGTTTACAGATCAAAATCATCACCTTGATTTAATGCAGAAGCCTATATGGCTTCACTGCTGATACCAAAGTTATCAAACAGCATAAGCACTACTGGCAGAGAATATATGTTGATGACAGGGACACCTCTACATTGTAGGATGAAATGTCCCTTCCCCTACTTGGATTGTGAAATCCTAGTGGCTAAAAGTGTAGATAAAGGTCATATGCAGGAGATTCATCAAGGGGCAGGGTTGAACATATCCAAGTCCTTTGAACCTTGTTGTAAAGCTAGGTGCCTCAAGAGCTCAGAAAAGTTAATTTTTGACTACCACTCTCAGAATTCCCTTGCCAGTATGGGCAGTGGACATGTTGGCCAGGACAGAGTATTACCCTTCTCTGACATTTTTTTAAAAACTCTCACCTCCTTTTTGAAATATGAAATGTTACTTCCTGATGCTGAGGTGGTTGAAACAATTAGGATTGTCACTACTTAACAGACCAAACAAAGCAAAATTTTGCTCTAAGCTTTTTCTTGTCTTTTACGATAACAGAATGAGGATGATTCAACAGCAGAAGCTGAAGGAAAGGGATTCAGCAAAGAACTTGACATATTAGCCTTTATTTGTTGCACATTGTCAACACGTAGTCTTGGGTTTTGACCGACTGGAGGAGTTTCACATCTCTGGGAATTGACATGAAGAGTAACAGTCTTGTAATGACTCTTTAAACAGCTCAGAGTTGAACCAAAGTGATTCAAGGGATGATTCTTCGATATTAAATCATCAGTGATAGCTAAACATGACAGTGTGTGTATACTGTGAAAACTGAGCTGAGACCATTCTGAACAGGAAGGGTAGTTGTTATTTTTTTTAATACACATTTTAGCAGGCATCTGGACAACCCAAAAGGATACAAGACAGTTTTGCTGCCTTTTTAGTCACTCAAAACTTGAAACATCTTGATCTATAGAAGGATGAGTAACCATACTGCCTACACAGTAAGACTATATTTGAACAGTCATGTTAAAATTATGGACTATTATGTTAAGTTAATTTAATGACGTATATGAGAAACAGATTTTTCTTTTTACAGTAAATTTTTGGCTTGTGCTCTGTTGATATAAGTCTGAACAGTACATCTGTTCTTGGATTTCTTGGGTCACATCAAGGACATAGCTATGTGGTACTAGTCAGGGACGTACCTTTGGGTTGAGAAATAGTGATGTTGTCTGGTATAAGCTGCCCTACTGCAGTCATGCCTCTGTCAAGGCTCTCTATCCCTAGTGCTCTCGGCCTGTTTGTTGCCACTCCTGATATGACCCTTTCCCCTAGTGCTCTTAGGAGTTTATCACACAATGGGAATTGGAAGTATAATCCAATGGCAATCTGAATGCAATCATGGGGTTTCGCATTATTGCGTGAAAGCTGATCACACACATTTTGATGGGCAATGGGAAGTCCTTCTGAACACAATCATGGGGTTTCACGTTTTTGTGTGAGAAACTATCACACGCAATTTTGGGCAATGGGAGGCAATTTCGGGAAGTTCTGAATGTGATGCGGCGTCAATACACAATCACATAAATTCACTGAACTAGCGAATTCACTCAATTCCGAACTGGTCCCACTTTCATTTCTTTCAGAATTGAGAGAAATTCCTCCCGTTTGATAATGTCCTTAGAGTTCTTCCTCCTACTGCCTCCTCCATTACAGAAACAGCAGCAGCAGTTGTGTACTCCTTATCCCTTGGGGGTCTCTGAGAGGTCTCTTCCTGCAGACTTAAACAACAGCAAAATGGGCTTGCCACTTTCACCAGTCCCTGTGTCACCTGCAGCTTTGCTTCCAAAGAGTATTAGGGCCCAATGTAATGGTTATCCACTGGTCTGGTAACAGTTATAAAGCAGTACCACACAAGGATGTAGAAACATTGATTTGGTTATGTCCAATACCAGCAGTGTTGTCAGTGGCATGGGAAGAAGTGACACGGCTATATCTGCTCCATGTATGTTTCCAGATCAGTGTGAGCATGACACCTGTCTCAGAAAGTTAATGCTGAAAATGTCAGTTGTGTTATTTTATTGAGATTCCTACCCTGAAAATATGTGGCTTGGTTGGGTGCACATTAGTACTATTGGACCCCATCATTATGTTCATAGAAACTTTCATCAGTTCATTACCAACTTTCCAGAGAAAATCCTCTCCATACTTAGCTAGGGAAGACATGTAGTCTGCCATGGTACCAATACTGAAAGCCTATCAGCTTGGTTGAATGTGGCAGGGCTTGGTTGAATAGCCTCTAATAGCCAGGGCTAACTCCAGACCATGAGGAGGCAGCAAAGAAGATTTTTGTACATGGAGATAGCTGGATTCACCACTAAGAAAAGTTGTCTTCAGACTTTCCGTTGTGACTTGCTCATTTCATCACCTACACATTCAGTCTCAGAGGACCGAATCCTCTCTCTGTCTTTTGTGCACTGAAGGAGAAATATACACAAACCAACCAGAAGTCAGTCTCTGTCTGGAAGCCTGAATAGGTAGTGAGTGTGATTCTGAAAGCTTCTCTATTTGATTCTGTTGATTGCACCAACTGGCCCAAATGACAATTGTGTAGGACATAGTTCAGTGAACTTCTAGTCAAGCAACAAGTTCCTTTTCAGTATATTAGTGTCATGTAAAATGTTCCCCTTTATATATTGTTCCATGTGTCATAATCTGCATGGCATTCCCAAGATACATTCCTAGCATGCTGTGATTGACTGATTTATAACTTTGTTCTAAAGAGCAAAAGGTCACTCTTTTCTTCCTAATATCTTGTTGACTCATCTAACCTCCTGTCCAAACAGTTATATACTAGGGCAGCCCTTTCCCCTAGTTCCTTTGTTCTTACTTCTTGGGGGGGGGGCACACTTTATAGTTTGTGTACATGAAAGTGTTGCAATATGTGGCAGCTGTCCCTGTGGTAGCTGGCAAGGAATATGGCAATGTGAGGCCATTTGAACCATGTGACTCTTGTGAAGGGGTGCATATATGCAGTGCTCATGTGGAAGAACCTTGAATGTGAAGGATGTAGAATGGACACTGTTTACATGCAGCAGCTCCAGAACTTGAGAATGTTATTTTTGGGGCTACAGCTCCAAGATTCCCTCAGCTACTAGACATGCTGGATGGACGGATATTCTGGGAGCTGTAGTCTAAGAGACTATTTTTTTCCAAGTGCTGGGAAATTCACCACATGGCCCGGGATATTGTTTTTATTACCTTCCTAAGAAAGGAGTATGTAGGAGTGGGAGAAGGGTTACTCTCCAACTGAGCAGGTACCTGAGCTGCTGGAACAGAAGTAGCATTTCTGGTGTCATTTAAAATAAATAAATAACACATGTGATGGTAAGTGTGAATCAGAAAATGAGCAACAAAGAAAGGGATGCCAGGCAATGTGATATAAAAGATGTAGTACAGTTACATACAGAGCCAGCATGGTGTAGTGATTTGAGTATTGAGCTAGGCCACTGGGAGACCAATGTTTGAATTCCTGCTTGGCCATAGGAACCATCTGGGTGACCCTGGGCAAATCACAATCTCTCAGCCTCAGCGAAAGGCAAGAGCAAACCCCCTTTGAACAAATTCTGTCAAGAAAACCCTGTGATAGGGTCACCTTAGAGCTGCCATAAGTCGGAAATGACTTGAAGGAACACAACAAAACAAGCAGTTAAACTGAGTATCAGTGATATGCAGGATTTTTTTTGTTGGAACTTGATGTTTGATTCCTCTACTCCTATGATTTTAATTAGCATGGTACATGCTCATTAACACTCTTTGGATGTAAATAACAAAGTAGTGGAGGCTGCTTTAATTGGACTTACCATTGAAACTGACATGAATCTTCTTTTAAGTGATTGTACACTGCAGCTGGTAAGAGGGAGGCAGAGGGTTTACTCAGAAGGGAGAGGTGGGTGCTTTTTCTCATCAGGTCAGTGTTAGGGCTTTTTAGAACAGGAATTGTATATCCCTCAATATATTCTTGAATTACTACTCCCAGGAGCCCTAGCCAGTATAGCCAATGGTGAGGAATGTTGGGATTTGCTGTTCAAGAACATCTGAGGTGCCACAGGGTTCCCACACCTGTTGAACAAGACAAGAGTTCACATTTCTATTAGCAGATCCAAGACTGTTTTGCATCATGAGATGAAGAACAAGATGGTGACCCATCCCATTTCATGTGGAATTGTCTAGACTGACAGTTGAATTTTCTTCAACAGGAACAATAACTTTTATTTCCCCTGAAAATATTAGGCTAATGTGAAGTTGAAGGCTTTCATGGCTGGAATCTGTAGTTTTTTTGGTGGGTTTTTTGTGCTATTGCATTTCCCTGAAAATAAGACAGTGTCTTATATTAATTTTTGCTCCCAAAGATGTGCTAGGTCTTATTTTCTGGGGATGTCTTATTTTCAGGGAAACAGGGTATGCGGCCATGCTCTGGAAAGGTCCCAGAACATCAGAAATAAACTCTTCCAGAACACAGCCACATAGCACAAAACCCTCATAAAAAACTAATATCAGGCTAGTTTGGAGGTCAGAGAAGATTGAAGAGCAGCCAGAAATCTCTTCCAAAATGTTGTTACCTCTGAGGACATGACACCTAAAGATGTTGTCTGACTTGTCTAATGTTAGGGCCAGCTCTGTATATTTCCCATTTCCAGTGCAATCTGAAGGCCCGTTTTAAAAACCTTCACAGGAGCAAAGACAAAAAAGTAAAACTAAATTGGTAAACCAGAAGGTATCTTTTGTTTTTGTATAAAATGCATTTTTCCAGTCAAGTGTACATTTTCAATGTGTAGGCAGCATGGATAATCACAAAGAACAGCAGGACATTTTTAGTGAAAAGAGAGAGAAATATACATAGAAGGCAGATAAGATAAGATTCACACTGAGGTTTAAATATAAAAAAGGATAGAAAAAAACACACAAACACATACATATACAAACACAGACAATGAGGGAGGACCTAGAAAGAAAAAGGGAGGGGGGAAACAGAAACCCAGCAATAGAAGAAGGGAAGATGAAGGAAGAAAGTTTAGGAAGAAAAAGAAAGAAGGAAGGTAATCCCAGCAACAGGGGAGTGGAAAAAAGCCCCACATCAATGGAAATTTATCAATGGAGAAGCAGATTAAAAGAAAGCCAAACAATGGAGAGGATAGGAAGAACAACAATGAAGACCAGTTTCACTTCACAATAGAAAGGGATATTCAAATCTTCCTGCTTCTAGTTGTTGCAATGCGGCTCGTTGGTGTGAGGGGGCTAGAAATATTATCCTGCTGCCATGATTGCCAGCAAACAGGCCTGCATTGTTTGGTGCGGCTGTTGGCTGTTAGTTTGGAGGGAGGAATTTGTAAACAGTATTCATAAACATGGATACTGAACAGTTATGAACACTTAAGTCTAGCTTATACATTGGTCACTGCTCTGTCCAAGCAGGTGATAATGCTTGGTAAACTGGAAATGGATGACACCACATTACTAGCCAAAAACATTATGGACTTGGAACAATTACTGAAGAAGGTAAAGGAAGAAAGTGCAAAGCCAGGCTTGCTGCTGAACATAAAGAAAACAAAAATAACGACAATGGGGGAATCTAGATAAATTCAACCTAGATAATGAGAAAATTGAAATAAAGATTTCTTGTATGTTGGATCAAACATTGAACAGAACAAAGACTGCAATCAAGAGATAAGGAGAAGACTAGGAACAGGGAGGGCAGCTACAAAAGAGCTAGTAAAGATCCTAAAGAGTAATGATATACAACTGAGCACTAATGTTAGATTTGTCCAACCATTGTATTTCCCACCATCATGTATGGATGCAAGAGCTGGATAGTGAAAAAATAGATAAGAAGATAATCAACTCATTCAAAATGTGGTGCTGGATGAGAGTGCTAAGGATATTGAGGACAGCGAAAAAGACAAACCAATGGATCCTTGAACAGATCAAGCCTGGGAGCTAAAATGATCAAATTGAGGCTGTCATACTTTCACCACATTATTTGTTGTAAGACACAACAAGGTAGCAGGTAGTAGAAAGCGATGGAAACCACATGTCAGATGGCAAGATTCAATTAGGTAGGTCATGGGCATGAGTCTGCAAAACTTAAGCAGAGCAGTGGAAGACAGGGCATCTCATCCGTAGGGTCACCATAAATTGATGTCAATTCAAGGGCATTTAACAACAACAACAACTACGTTTATCACACTAGAGGGCAAACAGGATTTAAACAGGAATTAAACAGGAAATGCCCTATGTTAAACATAAGGTATTTCTTTAATTCCTGTTTAATTCCTGTTTAAATCCTGTTTGCCCTCTAGTGTGATAAACCTCTAAAGTGGATGGAAGTAGGAAAAGAGGAAGACTTCACTGCTGGTGGATAGACTTGATAAAGGAAGTCATGGCCCTGAGTTTTCAAGACCTGAGAAAGGCAGCTGATGACTAGGAGGCAGTCACACTTTTTTTGCACAGAGAGATTTGGATCTGTGAATCAATACAAACTTGATTCACCATTCCCACTACATTTTAAGTCGGTGAATCTCTCTGTGGAATTTAAATCTGGTATGTAGCATTTAAATCTGGTCTGAAGTTCCAACTTGCTACCGTTTCAGATCAAAATGGAGGTGCTTTCACTTCCTGAATGGTGGCTGAGTGATCCGAATCAATCCGATAGCTTATTCACACTATCAGAGATGTGGATCATTGCGTTTTTAAAAAAGGAATCTAATGGATCCGGTGCCAAATGCACCAGTTTTGGTTGCACTGAGTAGAATCGGTGCAACTGGGTTATTTCGTAGTGGGAATGGGGCCTAGGGCTCTTGGAGATCTTTCATTCATAGGATCACTGTAGGACCTGGAACAACATTGAAAACACATGTGGCAGAGCAGACAGAAATATTTGCAACATCAGAAGAATTAGGATATCTGACTCTATCAGCTGATTCTAGTATCAATTGAGTATGTGGTTGTTCTTGACAGATCTGACCTTTCTGACATTATGGAGACATATGTTTGGGGCCTGTTTTTGTACTTTTTTCCCTGCACTCATTTTAAAAATGCAGCTGCAGACATGCTGTCTATCTGTTTGCATGAAATGGGCAGCAACTCAGTGATGCGGTTAACTGGCTGTTATTTAGTTACAGACAGTTAGCAATGCATTGGCTTGCCATTGATCAGTTGAAGTGACTGTCCACTTTAAATATGGATAAATTAATTGGAGCACCCTGTAAGACAGCTTGTGTGATGGAGACAGAGCATGATAATGGATGGCAAACTCTCTCTGGCTCTCTACTTGTAAAATATTGAATTGCTCACCAGGTGTCTGAAGCAAAATTATTTTGGATTTTCATCTCAGAAAAAAAGAAAAAAGAAAAATAGCAGCAGTAAAGTCAGCTGGGGGACTTTCCTGAGTAAACCTGGAACTTTTCAATAAATGTGTCCAAATCAAAAGAGCATATTTCAAAAGAAATCTCTCTCTCTGTCTCCCTCTGTCTAGGCAATGCCTCTTGTTGCCCCAGTTTTACAGGAGAGATGGCTGTGATGTGTATGTGTTTAAATCACTGGAATGTTTCATTCCAGGTTTTCAGTGAGTGAGTCTACTTTGCTCCTTTCTCAGAACTTTGACCTGTTGCCTCCCTCCAAGTTCTTTTACTGCAGTATGCCCTGGAAACAACACAAGGAATAGATATAAAAGCAGCTTAATGAACTCTAATAGCACTGTTTGTTCACAGAAGCCCTATTACCTAGAAACAGCTGGCTGAAGCATCATGGGAGATGGCAAAAACAAGAGGCTGTGAAAGTGCATCCACTTTCTCATCTATATCCCCTCCTCCCATGGTCTGCTATTTCTTGCAAATAAATCATCCACTGTGGTTCAGTGCCAAATCTGCAAACAAAGAGATTTGAATTTCATGCTTTTGAAGATTTTTCTAATGTGCAGCATCAGAGGAGGGAACTACTCTCATGAAGAACAAGACACCTGGTTATGGAGGTGTTAATATTAGTTTTCCGGTGAAACATGAAAGCATGTATGAGAAGGGCTTCCAGAACCTGGAAAAAGTAGTTTTTGGATCATACCACCCAGCATTCTAGGAGTTATGATTCCCTCAAAGTAACATTTTCAGGCTCTGCAATATACAAGCATACAACTCTTCCATGTAAGAGAGAATCCTGGCCCGATCCTGGTCCAATTATTTCTCATGGAGGAGCTGTATTTGTGTGTTTCCATGAACAAGTAGCTGTACTTCACTAAGGGCTGGTACAGACGGTCCTATAGGGGCAGCTTAACACCACCCCTTAGAGCGCTGGATCAGGGCCATGGCAACTGCACACCATGGCCCTGATCTGGCATTTTTCAGCCCCAAATGCTACTTCTTTTCGGGGTGGGAAAAAGCTGTTCTTCCTGCCATGGTGGCAGCTCTTCTGCACTCCTGCAGTGTGTGGCATCTGACTATCACACTGCCAGAGTGCCACAATGCTGGCCACTGTCTGGGTGGGTAATAATAATAATAATGTTTTATTTATACCCCGCTTTTCAGCCAAGACTATCAGAGCGGCTTACAATTTGTTAAACAAACAGCTTCATTTACAATTGTAAGCTATTTGCCCCCAACAATCTGGGTACTCATTTTAGCGACCTCAGAAGGATGCAAGCCTGAGTCAAGCTTCAGCCCTTTGCTGGTCTTGAACTCGCCACCTTATGGTTTTGAGTGAGTGGCTGCAGTACAGGCATTTAACCACTGCGCCACCAGGGCTGGCATGACAGCTTGGAGGCAGCATTGGGCAATGTGTTATTAAATGCCATGCCTCCATGCTGCCACCAAGCTGGCGCTTACTGTCGGTCTGTTTCGGCCCAAAGTCTCCAAAATGTGGCTGGCAGAGAATGTCACTAATACTCTACATTGGCTACTTAGTGACCTATGCATAACTAAGTAATGTCTCCTGGCTCTACACCCCAGACCACCGTAACAACTATCAGCAACATCAGATAAAAAAGTCTGTTCAGCTGCCTCAGCCTTGACAATCAGGGTGTGAAGAGGATAATGTTTCCAGACCCCTCTCACCAGCAAGCAAGGATTGTCCTGCTTCTGATTATTGCTGCCTTGGCTGCTGGTGGGACGGTGCTGCAAATATATACTTTGCACTTTGACGAGCAGCTGACTGATCTGTAAACTCTTAAGTTAGACCAGTTCCTGCTGGAGAGAAGGAGGAGGAGAGCAGTTCTGGGTGGCCATTTTAAAGTGGGTGAGAGTTGAATTTTTGAAAACTCTAGGGAGAGTGTGCTGTTGCTGGGGGTGTAGCTTCTGTGAGTCACACCTGTGAGTCACTAAGGGTGGAGCTAGCAGTCTCAGAGCCTTTCTGGACCTTTCTAGAAAGTTCCTGTGGGGGTGGTGCTTCTGTGAGTCACTAGGGGGTGGAGCTAGACCTTTCTATACCAGTTCCTTCTAGATCTTTCTATACCAGTTCCTGCTGGAGAGAAGGAGGAGGAGAGCAGTCCTGGGTGGACATTTTAAAGGGGAAGCCCATAATCCTATTTCAGGGACTAACTAAGACTTCTCAGTATGGAAACTGAGGGGACTGCCGCAGTCACCTGCAACACTTGTGGGATGTTTGTCTTCTTGCCTACCAATATGGGAAAATTCACATACCCAAAATGCAAGTTGGTAGCCCTGTTGGAGGAGAAAGTGCAGCAGCTGGAGGCCCGCGTAGCTACACTTCAACATATTAGGAAGCAAAAGGTTTTCCTGGAGAGAACAGAACAAACGGTCTTGGACGGGGACCACACAGAGGAAGTCGCTAGGGAGGAGACTGTCACTTCATGTACACAGGAGGAAGGCAGCTGGAGGAATGTCACACACAGACAAAGGGAAACCAGGGATCATTCAGAGAGCTTGCAGCTACAGAATTGATTTGAAGCTCTGTCCCTTAACAAGGAGGACGATGAAGAGCAGCATGGACAGACTTCAGGGACAGAGCAGGGGAGCCTAAGAGTTCCATCACAGGGAACAGTTGCTGCTAAGCCTCAGAGAAGGCGTGTGGTTGTGGTGGGGGACTCCTTGCTGAGGGGTACAGAAGGAGTGATTTGTGGGCCTGACAAGATGTCTTGGGAAGTGTGTTGTCTTCCTGGGGCAAAGATCCATGATGTGTGAGAGAGACTGACAAGACTGGTCAAACCTACGTTCCCACGTGGGAACGAATGATACAGCAAGACACAGCCTTCAAAATATCAGAAGAGATTATGAGGCTATGGGTAAGAAGCTGAAAGAAATGGATGCACAGATTGTCATCTCGTCTCTTCTGCCAGTTGAAGGGCATGGTCCAGGAAGAGAGAGGAAAATAGCAGATGTCAACAACTGGCTTTGCAGATGGTGTCGCCAAGAACAATTTGGATTCTTAGATCATGGGCTGCGGTTCCATGAGAGGGGGCTTCTGGCAAGGGATGGGCTGCATCTCACGCCAGTTGAAAAATTTTTTTTGCCAACAGTCTCAAGAATATGATCAGGAGGGCTTTAAACGGAGTTATGTGGGGAAGGGAAACAAAAGTGCTGGAGAAAATAGTCATACAGTCATAGACGGAACAAGGCAAAAAGTGAAAGGACACAACAGTAGGAGGCATAAAAATGTGCACAGGCAGCAAGCAAAGGGGACACACAGTCTTAGATGTCTCTATACTAATGCACAGAGCATGGGAAATAAGAAAGATGAACTTGAACTCCTAGCATTACAAGGGAAATATGATATAATAGGCATCACTGAAACCTGGTGGGATGAGTCTCATGATTGGAATGTAGAAATAAAGGGGTATAACCTTTTTAAGAGAAACATGCCAAACAGGAAAGGAGGAGGAATAGCATTATATGTCAGGGATATTTATATAAGTGAAGAGATCCAGGACATCAATACTGGAAGACAGGTGGAGAGTATCTGGATTAAAATTAAAGGAGAGGGAAGCAAAAGGGATGTTACTGTGGGAGTCTACTACAGACCCCCAACTCAAGCAGAAGAATTGGATGATACCTTTCTAGAACAGATGACCACACACTTAGATAGGAAAAACATAGTAGTGATGGGTGATTTCAACTATCCTGATATTTGCTGGAAGTCAAACTCAGAAAAATTCTTAAGGTCTAGCAAATTCCTCACTTGCCTGGAAGACAATTTCATTGTCCAAAAGGTGGAAGAGGCAACAAGGGAGTCAGCTATTTTGGATCTGATCCTAACCAACAGGGATGACCTAGTTAATGCGGTGCAAGTGGTTGGAGCCTTAGGTGGGAGTGACCATGTTCTCCTGGAGTTTGCTATACAATGGAAAGGAGAAGCCAGGGATAGTCAGACATGCATTCTAGATTTAAGGAAAGCTGATTTTAGTAAACTTAGAGAAATACTGGGTGTGATCCCCATGGTCAGAAATACTAAAAGAGAAGGGAGTTCAAGATGGATGGGAGTTCCTCAAAAGGGAGATACTAAAAGGACAATTTCAAACAGTTCAACTGAGGAAGAAGAATGGGAGATGTCTCAAGAAACCAGGATGGATGACTAAGGAACTTTCAACTGAACTAAGTTTTAAACGGAACATGTATAAGAAATGGAAAAATGGGATAATCACCAAAGAGAAATTAAAAAAAAATAGCCAGCACCCGTAGGGATAAAGTCAGAAAAGCTAAAGCGCAGAATGAAGTCAGGATTGCTAGAGAGGTTAAGAACAATAAAAAGGGCTTTTATGGGTATGTCCGCAGCAAAAGGAAGAAGAAGGAAATGATAGGACCACTGTGTAGAGAAGATGGCAAAATGTTACCAGGGGATAGAGAAAAGGCAGAATTACTCAACATCTTCTTTGTTTCGGTCTTCTCAGAAAAGGCAAAGGGTGTTCAATCTGAGGACAGTGGAGCAGGGGACAGAATAGGAGTATTTCAGCACAGAATAAGTAAAGACACAGTACAGGGATACCTGGTTAATCTAAATGAATATAAGTCTCCAGGACCAGATGAACTACATCCAAGGGTACGAAAAGAACTGGCAAATGTAATATCAGAATCATTGGCAATAATCTTTGAGAATTCCTGGAGAACCGGAGAGGTCCCGGCAGACTGGAGGAGGGCAAATGTTGTGCCCATCTTCAAAAAGGGGAAAAAAGAGGATCCCAACAATTATTGTCCAGTTAGTCTGACATCAATTCCAGGAAAGATTCTGGAGAAGATCATTAAACAGAGATTTTGTTAATATCTAGAAGATAATTCCATAATCATAAAAAGTCAACATGGGTTTCAGAGAAACAAGTCATGTCAGACAAATTTGATCTCTTTTTTTTTGATAAAATTACCAGCTTGGCAGATGAAGGGAATGCTGTGGATATAGTATATCTTGATTTCAGTAAGGCCTTTGACAAGGTTCCCCATGAGATTCTTTCAAACCAGCTTGGAAAATGTGGGCTAAACAAAGCAACTGTTAGATGGATTTGTAATTGGTTGACTGGCCGCACCCAAAGGGTGCCCAACAATGGTTCTTTTTCATCCTGGAGAGAAGTGACAAGTGGGGTGCCACAGGGTTCTGTCCTGGGCCCAGTGCTATTCAACATTTTTATTAATGATTTGGATGACAGAATTGGGGGCATATTTATCAAATTGGCAGATGACACCAAATTAGGAGGAGTAGCTAATACCCCAGAGGACAGGATCAAAATTCAAAATGACCTGAATAGACTAGAAAGCTGGGCCAATGCTAACAAAAAGAAATTCAACACAGAGAAATGTAAGGTACTGCACTTAGGACGGAAAAAATGAAATGTACAGATATAAGATGGGGGACACCTGGCTGAATGAGACCACATGTGAAAGGGATCTAGGAGTCCAAATAGACCACAAGTTGAACATGAGTCAACAGTGTGATGCAGCAACTAAAAAGGCCAATGCAATTTTAGGTTGCATCAATAGAGGTATAGGTGCTTTTTACATTGGCAAGAAAGTGTGACATGAAGTTGCACTTTCCTTAATGCTTAGCAGCTAGACAGCAAGCCCCAGGTGTGCATTTAAAAAGTACAGGGCAGCTAGACTGAGGTTTTTTCTGTGGCTCAGCAACTACATGGGAAGCTGTCAAAACGCTACAAACACAGGTGGAGCAGCTACATGGGCGGCAAGGAACGTGGCTTTTAGCCGCGCTTTAAACATTTTTTTCCCTTGCTGGCTGCGAATTGCGCAATTGCGCAGGTACACCATACAGTCGGAGCTTATCACATGGGGGAGTACAGGACCATTCCGAAAGAGGGAGAAAGTGAGGTCAGTTCGGAAATGCACATGATTACGCACAAGCTCATCACACACAAAACAAGAGAGCATCTACACAAAAAGAAAATGCAGAGTCAATACGAAAGAATTCATCACATGTGAACATACTGGTCGGCTTTCTGTTGCAAATTAAGGCATCTTGGGAAATGGTAGCAAAGGCTCATGGGAGTTGTAGTCTGTGTTCTGTCAGAGCATTATATTGAGTTGTCTTGAGGTTTCAGCCCTCTGTCCAGGAGGGATTCCCATATGTCCTCCATTCTTGAGCAGAGGCCCCCCTTTTCCAAGTTGACCAGGCACGTCCTCCTTTGCCAGGACACGTCCTACTTTTCCAGCCTTCTTTTTGAAGAGGAAGCAGGAGGGCCAGGAGTGCTCTGGCCAGGCTCTGGGGGTCTCTTCCTGGCTCCTTCCCTCCCTCCCTCCTTCCCCGCTGCCTTCCTCCTCCCTTTGGCTGAGAGAGTGTGACTTGCAGGGAAGCAGGGCAGCGGAGGTGCTCCAGGTCCCTCCCCTTCTCCTCCTCCTCTTGCCAGCTTGCCCTGGTCTGGCTGAGCGCCTCCAGTGCCCTGCTGTCTCCCTAGAAGTCACACTCTCTCAACCAAAAGGAGGAGGTGAAGGAAGGTGCAGGCGCACTCTGGCTGGGCTCTGAAGGTCTCTTCTTGTCTTGGCACCTTCCCTCCCTCCGCACTTGTATCGCTGCCTTTAAATGGGCGCTTTAAAGATACAGAGCCCCATTTAACCGTTCAACTACACCTTAGCCTTTAGATGCAATAGGGGTGCTTTTTACATTGGCTAAAAGGGGCGGTCCAAACTCGCCCCTTCTAGCGGCGAGATGAGGCCTAGGCTGCCACACGGGCAGCCCCAGAGGCCTCATCCCGCCGCAACGACCCGCCGCAAAAAAGAGCTCCGGGATCGAGCTCTTTTTTTGCGGCGCGGGAAGGGCGCGATTGGCGCCCTCCCGCGCCGCCAGAGCGTCAAAATGTGCGCAGCGCGTCAAAACGCTGCGCACGTGATGACGCTTGTACGGCGCCACCGTGTAGACGCCGCCATCTTTAAATGGCGGCGTCCATGCGTTTTAGGCTTAGGGAGGGTGTAAAGGCTACGCCCTCCCTAACCCTAAATGCGGGCTTTTTAGCCCTAAAAGCGCCTTTTTTTGCCCGTGTAAAACGGGCCAGCAATGCTGCACCCTTTTTTAAAAAGTAGTGGGGAAATCAAACTACTTTTTAAAGGCACTTCTTCTCCCTTAAAACTCCAAAATAGTGTTTTCATGGCACACTTTCCATTTTTCTCATCTAAAGGCTGGGCTTTCATGCAGCCTTCAACACACCTCTTTTTGCCAATGTAAAATGGGCCAGCTCCTTTTTAAAGGCACTTCTTCTCCCTTAAAACTCCAAAATAGTGTTTTCATGGCACACTTTCCCATTTTATAATGTAAAAGCTGGGTTTTCAAGCAGCCTTCAAAACACCTCTTTTTGCCAATGTAAAACGGACCATAGTGTCTAGATCAAGGGAAGTAATAGTGCCACTCTATTCCGCTTTGGTCAGGCCCCACCTGGAATAACACTGTGTCCAGTTCTGGGCACCACAATTCAAAAAAAGATGCGGAGAAACTGGACTGGGTCCAAAGGAGGGCGACTAAAATGGTTAAGAATCTGAAAACCATGCCCTATGAGGAATGACTTAGGGAGCTAGGGTTGTTTAGCCTGGAGAAGAGAAGGTTAAGAGGTGATATGATAGCCTTGTTTAAATATTTGAAGGGATGTCATATTGAGGAGGGAGCAAGCTTGTTTTCTGCTGCTCCAGAGACTAGGACCCAGAACAATGGATGCAAGCTACAGGAAAAGAGATTCCACCTCAACATTAGGAAGAACTTCATGACAATAAGGGCTGTTTAACAGTGGAACACACTCCCTTGGAGTGTGGTGGAGTCTCCCTCCTTAGAGGTCTTTAAGCAGAGGCTGGATGGCCATCTGTTGGGTATGCTTTGACTGGGAGTTCCTGCAAGGCAGGGGGTTGGACTGGATGGCCCTTGTGGTCTCTTCCAACTCTAAGATTCTATGATTCTATGATTCTAAGTTATGGATCTGGAACGTGCCTGATTCCAGCCAATCTCAGCCTGTGCATCTGAGGAAAGGCCATCCAAAATTATCCACAACTTTTCCTTTTCACATTTTTTTTTAAAAAATGAATGTGATTCCCCCCCCCCACACCTTGATATTCCTTGTGCTCATGTGAGTGAAACCCTTAAGGACCAATAATTGCTTTAGATTTATAGCATTATTTAGAAAGATATCATGAGATATGTAAAAAAACCACAACCCCAAAACAAACAAAACCTTAGCAACTCTTTCAGGTTCAAAGGTGCATTCAATTAAAATCATGTACTGAGTCATGATAAGGCTGCAAAATGAACCCACTGAAGGCAATAGACTACTGCTATGTTGAGCAACTAAATCTGAACTTAGAATTTTATGAATTTGCCCTTGAAGCATGGATGGGCCACTGTATACCAGAGGGAGGATAATTTAACACAGAGACACCCTGGCATTTCCTTCATGGCAAGACTAGTATATTCAGGTACAGTGGAAGTGATGTCATATTGTTGATTATCACCATTTGTGCTGAATTATGCCCAAAAATTAGTTTGGGGGTTCAGATGGCGGGCAAAGGCAAATCAATAGGTTTGTGTGATGCAGTGCTTGAGGAGCTTGGGGTTTGCATACAGTCTGTGTGATTCACTATTCTCCCAAATGTCCTAAAAAACAAATGGGCTTGAATATGATAGCATTCGTGATATTTTGTTCTGAATGTATAAGCAAGAGCACAGCAATAAGTTTTGCATCTTTAATTTCACAACATATATTTGTTTATTTGTTTAATAATTTGCCTTTCTCCCAGGATGGGCTGATTCGGGCTATTTATTTTGTACATTTCCCCAGATCTTGTAGTTGTTTTACCTTTGGGAAGTGGAATGCATGCCACACTGAACATGCAGAAAGAGAGTAAAAACATGATTTAAATGAGTGATTGACTGAACACACAAGCTATGTATTTGACAGAACTAGAGGCCAAAAAGGATAAAAGTTGTGATCTGTATAATTTTCAGTGAAATGTTGTGGAAAGTGATCTCCTTAGCTTAGAAAAGTTACTTTTCATGCAACAATCTCCACAACCCCTGAGTCCCTTTGATCATCAGTTCTTCGATTTTTGCAGTAATATCCATTGGTTCCTTTCCTTTCCTTTCTTTTCCTTTCCTCAGCTGTTCCAAAAGACTTCTTCAATGTGGATTTTGTAATAACAGAAGGAAAGGTTTCTGCTGTTATTCCTACAATATTCCATTTGAGGACAGAAAGGCTGTCAGAGGGTGAGTAAACTAGTATAATCTCATCCTCACGTATTTATTTTATCAGTTTAGAGAACATCTGAATAGGGCTTTTGTTTAATTCATTTTCAGTAATTCATAGACCTATCCAAATGAGAATACCTCTACATTTTTCTTTGGGAAAAAAAAATCTGTTTGAAATGGTACGTATGTAGACAACAACATTACCATACAGAAACAGAAGAAACTCATAGTTTTATAATTAAGGCACAGCAATAAATTTGGCTAGTCTAAATATTTTTATTGAAGAGTTTAAAATTATTTTATCACAATCTACAACAGATGTCATAGTAACTGCAGACAGACAAAATTAGCCGTCCTTTTAAAAAATTTATGATATTTATCTCCATTGTTTTGCAGTAACTAATATGTCTCAGAAAAGCAAAGTGTAATTCGAATCTGTTGCTATAACCAAAACTAGTAATTGAAAATGTATAGTGTTTTAAAAATTGTTGTTATTCTAAACTTTCACACTGACTATCATATTCTTTTGAAGATGGAAAGCTCACATGAGTATAAAGAAATGTCTCAGTTCTTTTCTCATTGTAGCTTTTTAAGAATAACTAACCTTGTTTATTTTAAATCATTCTTGTCACATTGTCACATGCCAGGTCACCTGAGTTTGGAAGCTTTCACTGGAATCCTATATGACCTTTTATGAAAATTAACTTTGCGTATACCTAGCTAGAAGAGGTGTGAAGAAACGTAGTTACTGAACTGCAAAGATGCTTATCAGGATACCAACAATGTGCCCAATGCATATTGGAACCAATATGATGCCCACCAGGATCGATGTGATGTGTATTGGGAACAATGCACATTGATTCCATTATGCATCAGTCCTGCATTGGATACCGTTGTGCATCAGACACTTTGCTAGTCCTGCTATATACTAATATAACAACTGCCATCTACTAGACACAAATGTGCAACTGTGCAACTCTAATTTCTGCAGTGATAAATCCACTTATGAAGATGCAAAGTCCCAACAGGGTTCTGGATGTTTTTTTTAAAAACTACAGCTCTCAGAATCCCCCAGTCAGCATGTCCAGTGGCTATGCCAGCTAGTACCTTATGAGAGTTGTAGTTCCAAGCTCTGTTGCAGGGACAATGCCCTTTGCAGACTCCTGCACCAAATTTCTATGGTGCTAATTGAATGTTGCAATTACTTCCCCAACATCCAGTTTTCTGGTGCTGCTTGTTCGCTAGGGTGGCTCAGGGCATTTGGTTATCTAAGATGAAGAGCTGGTGTTGTCTCCATTCCACTTACATATGTAAAGTGGGCTGGTGCTGGATATTATTTCAGCACAGACAGCTGCACTGATTACTCCATGGCTCTTGTGGTAGGAACCTATTTTAGCAGAGTTTGGAAAGGCTACATGGCATACATAGCTCTGTCCTCTAATAGAGGGTGAGGCTGGAGTTTCAGGAGGAATTGTCAGGGAGCTGTGGTCAATGCATCCCAGTATTTGTTGCCTGAGATAATTTCGTGACTCTGCCAGATGGTAGGACAGCTTTGCATCTTTAGTTAGGCTTTACCAGAATAGGGTCTCTTTTCATGAAATGTCCTCCACACCCCCAAATTTGGCATTCTTTCGGAAGGTGCACAAATATAGGCAAAATCATTCACTATTTTAAAAATGGGAATGGTAAAGTTCACCAAGATTTGTGAAGGTGCCATACCATAGATGTGATGGAAACTGCCCGCTTTAAAGAGGCTTTGGTTTGTTTGAAGGGAGGGAGGGAGGGAGGATGGTGTCTGGTGCTTGCAGATTGCCTTCTTAAAATGGTAGTTATAACCCTTTTGGAGAAGATAATCCACAGTGATCCATGCCATATATTCCACTCCTTGTCACACTGTTTACAAGGTGGATTTTCTGGGGCTAGCTCCAGGAGATACAGCTACAGAGATATGTATATGAGAGAGACATACATATCTCTCAATGCAGGATGTAATATAAGTGGGCTAATATCATGTTCATATGGGCTTTTGGTTATGGTTTCTTATTCATTATATCTTGTTTCTACAGAATATCTCAAATATACAGTGGTCCCCCGGTTTACGAATCCCCCGGGAACGAAATCCCCGGGACCCGAAACCGGCGGGACCAAAAAACATCCCCCGGGATCCGAAGGATCCGCTGGGATGCGAAGGAGAAAAACCCCGCGGCCCCTTTAAATCGGCAGCGCCGTCCGACTCCTAATGCGGTCCCCCGGGAAACGAGGACTTCCGGGTTACGAAAGGTAATCCAGAACGGAATACCTTCATAACCCGGGGGACCACTGTACTCACAATCTAAATCCTTGCTTACTCTTCTCTCTGTACCTGAACCACCTTTAAATCCAAACCCTTAGCCCAACTGGGTCTAGTTATCAAGCCCTGATCTCCAGAGCTGTAATTCAACACTCAAATCATACAAAGTATCATTGTCTTTTCTGGTGACTCATGTCTTTGCATGATACATCCATAGTATGGCAGTCTCAGTTGTGGAGATTATTGCGCCACCTTTCCTCTTGCACCAGATGTGAGATGTAAATTTAAATAGGTGGATTTTATCACATACCTCTGTTCCCTGGCAGTAGGCATCTTGTATCCAATCCGGGCTTCTCTTGCACCTTTTAAGGAACATGAAACATTTACATCCTGCATCTAGCATGGGAGGGAAGGCAGTGTGGTAATCTTCTTAGTCATCATACCTTTATGGAGACTTCAGGCTTGGTTTGCTCTATGACCTATTTATTTGCCTTTTTAGCAGTCCACAGTATCTACAGAACTTTTCTCCAGCACCAAATTTCAAATGAATTGATTTTCTTCCTATCAGATTTCTTCACTGTTCAGCTTTCATAGCCATACATAGAAATGTGAAATATGATGGCAGGGGAAATCCTAACTTGAATATTCAATGATACAGTCAGCCCACCCCAACTTGGGCTTGCCATCCATGGATTGGAGCATCCCCCATGCTCTGAATGGCGGTACATGCATGCGGCCACACTAATGTGCTTGCGTGCACAGTGCAACACCATTAAGACCAATGGGACTTGAGCTCCCATGGTTTTTTACATCCACAGGGGGAGCAGAAATGTAACCCCCCTGGACAGGATGGGCTGGCTTTTTCTCTTTGCACTTTAGGATCATGCCTACTTCCTTCACAGATATTTAAAACAGTCAAGCAACACAGATTCCAGTCCCTGCCACATTTGTGAGTGGAACTGGGTGAGGCAAACATAAGAGCAACATGCTAAAGAGAAATGAAAAATTAATTGCTTTAAAAAATGGCTGGCATCTTGTTCATGAGTTGCAATGGTATAAGTCTCCTGTTCGTGAGTTGCAATGGTGTAACTCACACCATCTCAGTTCCCTTTTATGGTTGCTATCCAGGTTGGAAGTCTGTGCCAGTCAAGCAACAACCAAAGGCCCCTGTAAAACCAACCTTTTAAGCTTTGCAGTTTCTCTGTCCAGCACTGCCATTTCCCTGTTTCCAGAGACCAGGGGGATGAGTGGGACATATGGTGCTCTTCCTGTAGATGGACACACTGTGGCAGGCATCAGCAAGGAAGAGCTCTGTAAGCTTGTTTCCCAATGTAGGATCTTGGTCATTTGTTATCGATATGTGAGCATATTTCTGTCCCACCCTCAATTGTGACATCTTGGGGTGGCATGCAATTAAAACAATGGTGTTTAAATTGTATTGATTGTATTCCACCCTGAGAAATAAAATAAATTTCAGTTCAAAGAGATCAGATAAAAACCTAATAAATCAATTAGGGCAAAACCTATTAAATAAAACATCAGGTTAAAAAAAGCAGAAGAGGTTGAAAGAGGTGAAACCATGTACCTGTACACTTTAAGAAGTACGAAGGTTATAGCCTCATTGCAAAAGTCTTTTCTAGTGTTAAAACAATATTGTTGGTTTTTTCCTCCAAAAGTGCTATGCAATTGGGACTGATCCACTTGTGATCACACGTGAGGGTGCTATATAATGTTGTATAGCACTATAGCAAAGAGGGCTGCAAAAGAAGAAGGGTTGGGTGGGGCTGTGAGTTTTAGTTTCTCTGACATGCCGCATTAGGAGGGGAGTGGTGATGGTTGTTTCTCTATAAAGAAAAAAAAAGTGTAAAAGTTTAGTAAACCACTGCAGCCTCTCCTGGGTGTCTGTTCTTCATTCTAACTTTTGCCATTTTGACCACACTCTGATGTTGCTTGACTGTGAAATATTGAAGGGTACAGAATTAGAAAAGAAGACACCTGAACTTTACATTGCAGACATTCCATGGTAGAAGCAGGATTGGAGGAGACAGTTTCCACTGGCAGTCCAAATGGAAATTCCCACCTCTTCTCTTCCTCCCCTGATTGTTGGAAGTGGACTGACATTTCCTACCCATAGCACACCCACTGACCAGCCCTGATCTCCCCAAATTGCTATTCAAGCACTATTGAACTTTTGCAAGGCAAAATCACAGTGCAATAGAGTCAGGATAGGGGATCATTAATGGATTTTTGGTGATATTTAAAAAGAACATATTTTAAATGAGAGATTATAACAGAGCAATGACAGCATCATGTGATAATGCTTTTCCTCGGATGCTATTATTCTATTTCACTTTACTTGCATGTGTCTCAAAGGCCTTAATAAAAAGCCATGTTTTAATATGGTACCTGAAAGAGATCAATGCTGGTGCTAGTTGGGCCTCCAAGGTGAGGACATTCCATCTAAATGGTGCCACAGCAGAGAAGCCCTTGTTCCATGTCCTTCCAGCACCTCGAATTCAGACTGGAAGTGAGGGACTGTACAGACCGCCATTAAAGAGTGGCCTGTAGCTGTCCTTTTCTTCACCAGATCAGGGCTGTGACAACTGCACGCTGCAGCCCCAATCTGGCTTTTCCATGACACAAAAAGGAGCCACAAAAAGTGGCTCCTTTCTGTACAGGAGAAAGGGCACCATGGCTGCTGGCACCGTGACGTTTCTGCGCTCCTTTGGCACTGCATCATCTGGGTGCAGCGCCAGAGGAACACCGTGATGCTGCCTGCTTTTTGGTCATGCAGATGCCACCCCACTGCCACCCCCATGCCAGCCTTTGATGCCCTCTATGCAGCCTCTGAGTTGGCAGCTGTTGCAGCTCCTCTAAGACCAGTGATATGTATTGTCTTTATGAAATTCTGGTTAACAATCTCGCTGTTGCATTTTGCACTAGTTGTAGCTTCTGAGTTATTTTCAGGAGCAGCCACATACAGAGATATTATAGAAATACAAATCTGGATATAGACTGCTTGCCAGTTTTGCTGGCACACTGATCTTCTTTAGTGATTCCATAAAACTGGCAGTAGTGTACTTTAAGTTAACATATGAACAATGGGATTTAAAAAGAAAAACTTCTCACTTTTTGCTGCAGGAGGGCAGTAGGAGTTTGTTGTGAAAAGAATTGGCCTTTTCAGTCTTTCACATTCCAGATCACTCCTTCTGCTTGTGTATGTGTGCTTAAAAATATGGTAAATATAAACCCAAATGTGACACTGCCCTGCGATCACAAGATGCAGATCACATAGCACATGCTCACCTGATCCTAACAGATGATCAATGACTCACTATATCCAAGGAAGTAAAGAAAATGCTGAGGAGGATGCCAGCAGATTAATGGGCCAGAGTTCTCCCTTGACCTGGCAGCCCTTGCTACTGTGCATGCAAATAAGAAGTGCAACAACTATGAAGAGCTACTTCAAGACAGTTATAAGAGGCCTTGAAATTTTCCATTTTCCTTTCATTTTTGCAAAAGCAGATTCCCCTGCTTCAATCTGAAACAAGACCTTGTGTTCTCTTTGGAATAATTCCTCTCCCTTCAGAATCCATTTCACAGTGCATAAGATTCTAGCAGCTCAGATTTGTATACTATAAAAGGGTTTCACCCAGTCTGATGCACAGAACTTACAAGCGGTTACACAGTATGAGTACAGACAGTACTGCTAAGCAGCATTAATTCTGAATTTTCAAATATACCAAATCCCAAACCATACAATAAGCAGAAACCAGTAACTGGCTTCTCCACTGCACCAGCACCTCAACCATTCCTCCAGTAATGAGTATTAGCACAGTACATTATGCATGAATACCCAAGCTTGAAAAATTTATTTGTTGGACTAAAACTCCCAGAATTCCCTAGGCAGCACAGATAATGGCTATGCTGTTTGGAGGATTCTGGAAGCTGTAGTCCAAAAAAATCCCTCCCTCTTGCTTTTACTAATAGTAGTGCTGATGATGAAATATTTATTTATTTATTTATTTATTTATTTTTATACTCCTTAAATCCTCTGGACTATTTTATTTTTTCTATTTCAAAAAAGGTGAATTGCTTTTCTTGCTGCTTTATCACACTAGGGGGCAAACAGGATTTAAACAAGAGTGTGATAAAGCAGTTGGAAGCCTCCAGAAGCAGACATTAATCTTTTAAGTACTGTAGTTTGCATCTTGGCATTTCTGGTGGTCTCCATTGCTCTCAGAGCATCCCAGAGGAATGAAAATTAACTTCCAAACCCTTTGCACTTGCCCACACCAGTATAAGAGGCAGAAACCACATGAAGGAAACTTCTAATTACAGTTGCAGTGGATCTTTGCTGAATGTAGAGTTATCTGAAGGGTCAAAAACGTCTGTCCTCTTCTTGATGCTGGTGTTGCCTATTCACATGATGCACAGTGGTATCCGGCACAAAACTGAGAGTTTTCCCTGTTAACTCAACTTTGTCCCACAGTTGGCAAAATTAGGGGAAATCTTGGGCTTTCCACAAAACCCCAAGTTGAGCATGGGCTTTTGTGGGTTGAGGTTGAATTGGTCTAAGCAAGATGTCTGCATGCCAGGTGCCATGCCATTCCCCTTCCCCACACTGGACAGCACAGGGAAAGGTCTTGACCTGTCTCCAGACCTGCCGCCAGTGTCTCTGCACCCACAGGAGCTCGATGGACAGGCTGCCTGGTGTGCTGCCACTTTTCCGGAGCCTGGCCCCAGCCATGTGGTTGGGGACAGTCAGTCCCCTGTACACTTTCTTCCCATTGGTCACACAGGTGAGCCCACCCTCAGGAAAGTAGTGCTAGGTAGCCGGTCCCCATAGTTCCTGCAGATATGGACGTGAAGGCGGTGTCTCTAGGAATAGGGGACAGGCCAGCAATTGTAATTGGTGTCAGCCCAATTGGCCCATGTGAGCAATGTTCTTCCATCATCCTGGTTGCAACCTGATGCATGTGATAAATTTATACAGCTTTATAAATAAAGCTTGATAATAATAATAATAATAATAATAATGCTCAAGACTGGCCCTGGACGTATGACACTGTAGACAGGATCTGGGACTTCACAGAAAATCTTGGCTAGGGGGAGGAAATGGGCGGATAATATACTGCTAAATCAAATGTTGTGTGATGCCACCATCTTAATTTCTTTTCTAGTTGATAGTGGAAAGCTAATGCCTCAGCACCGCTAAAAGGCCCTAGTGACCATACTCGACTGTGCTTTCCAGGAAATCTACTCTAAACTCCCCATCACTTGGAGACATAGCAACACATTCTTACATACAGCATTTGCATTGTAGAGTCATTTGTAAGTACATGACCTTCTACACTTCTGCAACAAGGTTTTGTTTTTTTAATGGCTGGAACTTGAGAAACATTCCTTGTTTTGATGTGTAGGAGGTGAAGGCTCATAGCTGCTTGCAGGGAAATCTCACTGATTTTGCTAATGAGACTACTACTAGGCCTAGTAATACACTCCCCACTATTAATTTAAAACATGCTCAGTTTAATAAAGTGGGAGGATTGACTTCTACCTAGTAATTTGCAGTTAATTACAGGTGTTCAAGTGCTGCTTAACGCAAAGTGAAATACAACATTCCAATTTCTTAATGCCATGTAACCTTCCTTTGTATTTTGCTTTTGTTCCTTCCTCCCTTTCCCCCCCGAGAAGGATTATTGTGTTCCTGAGAAATTAGATAGTGAAATCTCGTACCCAGTTAAACAAAGGCAGTTAAAAAGTAACATCAACATATAAAAATTCTTTGGTCATTATTTCACCATTTCTCAGTGATGTTGCTGGAGGTATTTACAAAATATTTTCAGCAAGTACAGTATGTTTGTGCTAAAGCAAATGGAGCATAGAGTGGCTAGGACAGAGTCACATGAGACCTGCATTCATTCCAAATCCTATGTTGGAGAAGGAGGGGTGGGCAGGAGAGAAGGTATTACCTAAATGATCGTGTGATACAAAACAAAGCCTGCTCAGAAAGCAGTGGTAGCTGGAAATAGTTTTAGAGCAGGAATGCTGAATTGAATAGTCACATGAAGATACATACAACTTTTCAAAGACCACCAGCCTGGGAGGGAGTGGTCTCATGCTGGCTTACAATAAAAGTGCTTTATTGAGCACTTAAATGCTCTAAGGACTCAAATGACTTGAAACTCAGGAAGTCTGAATGATACTTGGAACACATGAAGAGAAACATTATTTCCAATACTATAGCTAGCGTACTAGCATTCTACTGACATTTTGACAACAAGTGATTTAAGGTAGGACAGGTAGGGTGAGGGGCAATGGGGAGAAAAGAAAAGAAAAGAAGTTGGAAACCTGCTGAAATATCAGCAGTCTTTCTGTTCTTCCAAATGACAGCTTGATTGTTAATTCTGAGTTGTTAATTTTTTAACCAAATCAAGACAACAACCTACAACACATGCATTATGCTTATTGACTTTGATATACATTTGAGCGGGCAAGTCAGGAGACTTTTTTCATAGGTTTACTATGTGGATTGGAAGAACTGTGCTTGTCATCAGTTCCACCATTTCAGGCAGTTGCTAGATGCCCTCATTCATGTGGGCCTACCAACATCCACATGGAAACATGTGGAAGCTGGAAATAGTGAGATCTTTGCTTGAGAGAAACTGAGTGACAACATAATAATAATACAGTAATTCATTTTGCCTCTCTTTTTTGTGAATTGCAGGGTGACAACTCTTCCTTCCTCCTCTCCTTCTCCCATAGCAGTGCACACACAGGACTTAACAGATGCCTGACATGGTGTTGTGGCCAGGATGCAGGTGACCAGCCCTTTTAAATTTTAGAACAAGGATCCTGATTTGCATCATTCTGGATACTATTACATTCCATCTCACCCCCACAATGGTGTAAATATGCTTTATACCTGAGCATTTATTATCACTCTATACTTCATCCAAAGGAGGGGTTTATATCCACAAAAAGTCATGCCATCTGACACCATTCAGCCTCACAGGGAGTAAAAGGCAGGCCCAACTCCATCAGGACTAGCCTAAAGTAAGAAGAGGAGGCCCCCCCCCCCCTTCACTTCAACTGCCATGGTCCAGGCCTCAGAGGGAGAGATAAACTTCTGGACTTATTCCCCTCCCCCACTACCATTCCCTTCTCCTTTTGTGTCATGTCTTTTTAGATTGTAAGCCTGAAGGCAAGGAAATGTCTAATTAACTATCTGTAAGCTACTCTGAGAGCCTTTGTGCTGAAGAGCAGGGTATAAATACAGCAAATAAAATAAATAAATAAATAAACAAATGCAAAAAATTAAAACAAAAGTTAGTCTTGAAGCTGCTGTTACATTCCGTTTCTTTTTTCCTTTCCCTCCAACTGTAATGGAGCTTTCATGTTTTCCTGCTTCTTTCTACCCTCCCGAGCATTATTGTCTTTTCTTGTGAGTTATGCCTTCTTATGATATAACCACATTCTCACCTCCCTCTGCTGCCCTCACTGGTCCATTCATCTCCACTGTAAGTTCCTGAGTGGGCTGAGGTGTAGGGTTCCTCTTCTCAATACCTTTCCTTTTCTTTCTTTCCTTGCTGGCCCTGCTGTGTCTGCTCAAGCTCCAGTGGTTTGAGGTCAATATACAGAAATGCTTACCTCCCCAGGGCCATGCCATGCCTGATTTCTCTCCTTCTTTTTCACCACATCCTCTATCTGCTCAGACATGGCTGCTGACATCCCGAGATACTCATTTGATACACACATGTAAAGCTTGCATATGTCACCAGTCACAGACTTGGGATTGGGAGCATCAAGGGGTGGATCAAAATGGCAGAGTTCTCTTGGATCAGTTCAATGACTCTTCATTTTATTCTTCCAATGAAGCCTTCCTTTGAGCTCCTGGCTTACTCAGTTTAATTAATGTTAATTGATCCACAAGACACAAATAGGTGATGCTTCCTAGAACAAGGGGTATTACAAAGAGTCTCAAGGTCTCATCATGCTTTCCAGTCTTACAGCAGCTGAGAGGTACCCTCATGGTTTGCTTGAATAGTATGATGACCTGGTAACAGGTTAGCATTTATATCTACAAGGACACACAGACCAATTAACTTTGGTTAAAACAGAGGCAAGTACCCTGTCATACTACTGACACTATGAAAGTCTTCTAGCTGCCAAAACTAGAAAGGTCTGAAATAGTTTGCTTTTGTCTGAGGAGTTTATCATACAATGGAATTTGGGGGTATAATGCAATGGCAATCCGAATGCAATCATGGGGTTTCATGTTATTGCGTATGAGTGTATCTCACACAATTTCGGGCAATGGGAAGTCATTATGAACACAACCATGGGGTTTCACGTAATTGTGTATTAGACAATTTTGTATCTTACACAATTTTGGGCAATGGGGAGTCATTTTCGGGAAATGGGAAGTCATTCTGAATGCATTCCGAACGCAATTAGAATTTACGTAAATTCACTATACTAATGAATTTACGTGAATTTGAATTGGCTCCATTCAAAATTGAGAGAAATTCCTCCTGTGTGATAAAGTCCTGAACCTCCTGGGAAGGTCAACATCCCACATCTCCTTTCTAACTCTACTTTCTGTGTTAATTGATTGCAAACTACTTTTGCACTTTGAACTCAGTTTGTAGCAGCTGAAGTAAGCTAAAGAGGAAGGGAAAAATAAGAAGAGGAGAGAGAAACTTGGACATTTAAAAAGTAGATAAAAAACAAAATGGCAGATGTCAACAACTGGCTCCGTAGATGGTGCCGCCAAGAATGGTTTGGATTCCTGGATCATGGTCTGCGGTTCCATGAGGAGGGACTTCTGGCAAAGGATGGGCTGCATTTCACTCCAGTTGGCAAAAACGTTTTTGCCAATAGTCTCAAAAATCTGATCAGGAGGGCTTTAAACTGAGTTATATGGGGGAGAGAGACATTATTCTGGAAGGCAAAAGGGCTGGAGGAAATAGTCAAACTGACATAGAGGGAAGAAGGCAAACAGTGCAAGGACCCAACAGTGGGAAGCAAAAAAAAAATTGCACAGGCAGCAAGTAAACACATGTTCTTAGATGTCTCTACACTAATGCAGAGAGTATGGGAAATAAACAGGATGAACTTGAACTCCTAGCACAACAAAGCAAATATGATATAATAGGCATCACTGAAACCTGGTGGGATGAGTCTCATGATTGGAATATAGAAATAGGGGGATATAACCTTTTTAAGAGAAACAGGCCAAACAGGAAAGGAGGAGGAATAGCATTATATGTCAGGGATATATACACCAGTGAAGAGATCCAGGACATCAGTACTGGAAGCCAGGTGGAGAGCATCTGGATAAAAATTAAAGGAGAGGGAAACAACAGGGATGTTACTGTGGGAGTCTACTACAGACCCCCGACTCAGGCAGAGGAATTGGATGATGCCTTTCTAGAACAGATGACCACACAATCAGGAAGGAGAGATGTAGTAGTGATGGGGGACTTCAACTATCCAGATATTTGCTGGAAGTCAAACTCAGCCAAATCCTCAAGGTCTACCAAATTCCTCACTTGCCTGGAAGACAATTTCATTGTCCAAAAAGTGGAAGAGGCAACAAGGGGATCAGCTATTTTAGATCTGATCTTAACCAACAGGGATGACCTAGTCAATGGAGTGCAAGTGGTTGGATCCTTAGGAGGAAGTGACCATGATCTCCTGGATTTTGTTATACAGCGGAAAGGGGAAGCCAGGCATAGTCAGACACGCACTCTAAACTTTAGGAGAGCTGATTTCAATAAACTTAGAGAAACACTGGGGGCAATCCCATGGTCAGGAAAACCAAAAGAGAAGGGAGTTCAGGACGGATGGGAGTTTCTCAAAAGGGAGATACTGAAGGAACAATTTCAAACAGTTCCAATGAGGAAGAAAAATGGGAGGTGTCTCAAGAAGCCAGGATGGATGACTAAGGAACTTTCAAATGAGATAAGCCTTAAACAGAACATGTATAAGAAATGGAAAAATGGGGAAATCACAAAAGAGGAATTCAAACAAATAGCCAGCACATGTAGGGGTAAAATCAGAAAAGCTAAAGCGCAGAATGAACTCAGGCTGGCTAGAGAGGTTAAGAACAATAAAAGGGGCTTTTTGGGGTATGTCCGAAGCAAAAGGAAGAAGAAGGAAATGGCAGGGCCACTGCATGCAGAAGATGGCAAAATGCTCACTGGGGACAGAGAAAAGGCAGAATTACTCAACACCTTATTTGCTTCAGTCTTCTCAGAAAAGGCAAAGGGTGCTCAACCTAAGGATAATGGGGAAGAAGACAGAATAGGGGAATTTTAGCACAGAATAAGTAAAGAGATAGTACAGGAATACTTGGTTAACCTAAATGAATATAAGTCTCCAGAACCAGATGGACTACATCCAAGGGTATTAAAAGAACTGGCAAAGGTAATATCGGAGCCATTGGCAATAATCTTTGAGAACTCCTGGAGAATAGGAGAAGTCCCAGCAGACTGGAGGAGGGCAAACATTGTCCCCATCTTCAAAAAGGGAAAAAAGAGAATCCCAACAATTATCATCCAGTTAGTCTGACATCAATACCAGGAAAGATTCTAGAGCAGATAATTAAACAGAGAGTCTGTGAACATTTAGAAGGCAATGCCATAACCACAAAAAGCCAACATGGGTTTCAGAGAAACAGATCATGCCAGACAAATCTGATCTCTTTTTTTGATAAAATTACCAGTTTGGTAGATGAAGGGAATGCTGTGGATATAGTATATCTTGATTTCAGTAAGGCCTTTGACAAGGTTCCCCATGACATTCTTGTAAACAAGCTTGCAAAATGTGGACTAGACAAGGTAACTGTTACATGGATTTGTAACTGGTTGACTGGCCGAACTCAAAGGGTGCTCAACAATGGCTCCTTTTCAACCTGGAAAGAAGTGAGAAGTGGGGTCCCACAGGGCTCTGTCCTGGGCCCAGTGCTATTCAACATTTTTATTAATGACTTGGATGACAGAATTGGGGGCATACTTATCAAATTTGCAGATGACACCAAATTAGGAGGAGTAGCCAATACTCCAGAAGACAGGATCAAAATTCAAAATGACCTGGATAGACTAGAAAGCTGGGCCAATGCTAGCAAAATGAAATTCAATGCAGAGAAACGTAAGGTACTGCACTTAGGGCGCAAAAATGAAATGAACAGATATAGGATGGGGGGCATCTGAATGAATGAACTATGTGTGAAAGGGATCTAGGAGTCCAAGTAGACCATAAGTTGAACATGAGTCAACAGTGCGATGCGGCAGCTAAAAAGTCCAATGCTATTTTAGGCTGCATCAATAGAAGTATAGCATCTAGATCAAGGGAAGTAATAGTGCCACTCTATTTCGCTTTGGTCAGGCCCCACCTGGAATACTGTGTTCAGTTCTGGGCACCACAGTTCAAAAAGGATGTGGAGAAACTGGAGAGTATCCAAAGGAGGGCAACTAAGATGGTGAAGGGTCTGGAAACCATGCTTAGGGAACTGGGGATGTTAAGGTTAAGAGGTGATATGATAGCCCTGTTCAAATATTTGAAAGAATGGCATATTGAGGAGGGAGCAAGCTTGTTTTCTGCTGCTGTAGAGACTAGAACACGGAACAATGGATGCAAGCTGCAGGAAAAGAGATTCCACCTCAACATTAGGAGGAACTTCCTGACAGTAAGGGCTGTTCGATGGCGGAACACACTCCCTCAGAGTGTAGTGGAGTCTCCGTCCTTGGAGGTCTTTAAGCAGAGGCTGGATGGACATCTGTTGGGGATGCTTTGACTGGGAGTTCCTGCACAGCAGGGGGTTGGACTGGATGGCCCTTGTGGTCTCTTCCAACTCTATGATTCTATGATTCAATCAAACAAGACAACAGAAAATTAATTGGGACTGTTTCTGCTTATATGGAGCCTGCATGGTCTAAAGCAAGAATACAACAGGCTTGTTGCCCCTGCCACACATTGATTTTATACATTATAGTTGGCTGAACAGGACTAAAGTTATTATGTAGTTTTATTTATACCACGTGCTGCATCTGAGCACAGTGGCTCTGTGTGGTGAACCACTAAGTAACACCCCCTGAGTAACTTCAGGCCTTGGGTGAACTTTGTCCATCCAGGATGGCCACTAGTAGTTTCTGCACATGAAGTAGAATAAATTCCTGCTCCAATTGAATATTAAGGGCTTTCAGCTCCTGCTGAAATTTGTACTCTGCTATATTCCCACACCCTTGGTTATTCTTTCACATTTGCTTGGGCCTTGGCTTTGATCTTCATTCCTGGATATTGGAAGCATAGAGGAGAAATCATGGAACATACATAGCAAAAGAGAAGAAGGAGAGTGGGAACAAACAAAGCAGCGGTTGCAGATCTTGATTTATTCTTGAATTAGACTTCAAGCAAAACATGTTTCCTGTATTTAGATATCTCAGAAAATGTACTTTAAAGGTAGTACTGGGTGATTCCATTCTTCAAAGATGTTTCCTTCTTTGGCATGTGAAATATGAGGAGTGTTGAAGGGAAAGACAGAAGGCTGAGGCACACCACAGCTTGTTCATATACTGGAAAGGTGACAAGGTAATAAGGTGAGGAAAGAGAAACACAGACAAGCAAGAGAAAAAGTTGTGAGTTGGAAGGTGGGAAGAGAAAGAGATAGATGACAATGTGGCAAGAAACAGAGGATAGAAAAGAAAGAGTCAGATGATGAAAAAAGAAATGGAGAGGAGACAGAAATAAAATATTATTCTGTGGTTCACTGATTGGTTAAGTAAGTGTATTGGAATGAACCAGCCAAAACATTGGTTGCAAATTTCTAGTTTGATAGAAATGTGAAGTCATGTTTGCCTATATTCAGATCTTATTTTATAGAACATCAAGGGCACTGGAATAACATTTTTTTAAGCACTGCAAATGTTATCCTTGTTTGAAGTTGTTAGGTACATTGTGTTTCTGGAGATACTATAAAACCTACTGCTCACAAGTATTTTTTTTCAAAGTAGTCAACTTAGGCCAGCTATCATACATTCTTGGGTGATAAAGATCCCCTTGTGAACTACTTGAACTCTTGCATGTTATAGTGTCTATCTCACCGAAGAAGCTAGGACCCATGTTTAGATTCCCAGTGTTCTTGTTTTAATTGAAAACATTCTTCAGTGCACTTTACCCCTTTTATCTTATGAAGGGAAAGTTACAAAAGGAAATGGCATGGCTTGACTCTTATTGATCCCAATGTTTGAGTAGATTCAGCATTGCTGTCTCAAACACACAATGTGCTTAAATTGCTTGCCTTAGGTCCTGTCTGCACTGGCCAGGATACTCCAGGGGCAGCCCAGAATATCCTGGCCCTGGAGCTGCCCTTGACCTCCCCTGTTACCTTGCTCTCCATTCCAGTGGCATTACTATGGAGGAGCAGAAAATGGAAAGTCAACAGGTGACAGTCCAGAGGGGGGTGTACGCCCAGTGGGGCAGTAAACCGTGTGTGGGGCTGGCACAGCAGCTGAGTGAGTGAGAAAGAGTGTCACACCACTTTCTTGCTTGCCCAGCAGCTGTGCAAAATGTGAAAAGGCCATCTGGATCTGCAGCACTACTCCCCCCCCCCCCCCGGCAGTAGCCACTTCTGTAGGGTGGTGCATTTCATTTGGGTTTCAGTGCAGCTGCTCTCATGAGTAGCCATGCTAAATCTCAAACAGCTATCAAAGGCCACAGCACCCCCTGAGCAGTACCACTGGGGAGCAGGGCCTTTCATTTAGTGTTTCAAATTTGATCTCAAATCTCTGCTGGAGGCTACTGTAGTCCCCCCCCCCCCCCCCGCAATGGTCAGCAGCAGCTCCATTGAGAGGCTGATTTATTTGGCTGTGCAGTTAGGGCAATACTCTGCCAGTACCAAGTGGAGGTGATCTGAGTACACATTACATGGCCTCTTTAGGAGGTAAGACAATATTATGGCCTCCGTTGTAAATCAAGTTATAGATAGCCAAAGTAAATTCTGATCAAAGTACAGAAGTCAACTTAGACTATAAACTTCTTGTGGCAGCAACTTACATTTTTGGTGTATGTTGCACTGTGAAATGCCAGGCATAGTGATGGTGTTAAAGATAAAGGTAATTATAAAACCAATAACAATTTCCATGGGACATGGCAGACCAGGTCCTTTTATTAGTCCCAACTTGATTATACCCACTGAATCAACAGGATTAACCAGCATAATGTTTTACCTTTCAATAAATGATTCAGAAGATCTACTATAAAAAGGTAAAGGTATTCCCCGTTGTCAAGGCTGTCAAGTTGTGTCCGACCATAAGGGATGATGCTCATCTCCTTTACTAAGCTGAAGAGCCAGTGTTGTCAGAGACTACTCTTTGAACATGTGGCCAGCATGATTGCATAGAATGCTGTTAACCTTCCCATTGGAGTGTACCTATTTATTTACTTGCATTTGCATGCTTTTGAACTGCTAGGATGGCAGAAGCTGGGACTAGTGATGGGAGCTCATCCCATCATGCAGCATTTGTACCTCAAACTGCCAACCTGCTGATCTTGCAATCAGAGTCAGTGTCTTCACCACTTGAACTACTGTATCACTATAGATCTACTATAGATCAGCTGCTGAGGTGCTCAGAGATGAAAGGGAAGTCCAAAGCTACACAACACATATTATAAGAACATGGAAAGTGAGAAGCATGACTCAGGGGAAGCTAGATGAATTCAAATAAGAAATGGAATGTATAAAGATTGCAATACTTGGGGTGAGTGAGCTAAAGTACAGTAATCGGACATTCTGAGTCAGATAATTACAGTGTTTTGCTCAATAAATGAAATTATACAAAGCAATGAGCTGGCATGAACAGTAAGGAGAGATGTAGCAAAAGCAGTCAAAGTCTGACTGAGTAATATCGACAAGACTTCGTGAAAAACCCATCAATATAACCATAATCCAAGTGTAAGCCCCAACTACAGATGCAAAAGAAGATGAAACTGCAACATTCTGTGCTGTTGTCCAGGATGAAATTGATCATACAGCAAAACAGGAGGCCAGCAAGGCCAACAAATGCATTCTTCAAGTAACTAAAGACACAATTGTATACATGGACAGTATCTGATGCTCAACATAGAAATCAAATAGAATACATAGTTAGAAGCAGAAGTTGGAGAAGCTCCATTCTCTCTGTAAAAACATGACAATGAACATATTGTGACACAGACCATGAACTGCTAATACCAAAAATTAGAGTAAAGCTAAAGAAGAACACCAACCCAAACCATTGTGCCAAAATACAACCTGCTAATTTTAAAATTATATAGCACTGAACCCCTTTATCTGCATCATCCTGGTGACAGTTTCCTGTTAGACCACAATCCTGGATGGCCAGGATGTCCAAGGACCAAATGAATTGACACTCAACCAGCAGAAGCTGTGCTGAATTCAAACCCCATCCCAGATGCCACAAAACTCATTATTGTTTATCTTTCAGATTTTAAGATCTTAAGAAAGAAAGGTGTGTGTTTCTGATTCTTCTTCTTTCTAGGTTCATGCCCTTTTAAGTAAATACCCATCAAGGCTGAGAAGTTGTTTAGCCAAAATGTAATAGTATCAGATCAATGTACATAAAATTAAATCAGGGGTGCCTGAGCATCCTGGTGCGGAGGCGTAAACTTTTGCACATGCACCAAGTAATTATTCACAAAGTATCAGATTTTGCATGAGCTTTAAGGTAGGAGAAACAATACATATGCCCAAAGTTTCACCACTTCTCCTTTGTTTTCCCCCTCAATGCTTTCTAAATTTAAATGGGTCACCATAGGAAAAGAGGTAATGACAGAGGGTGTTCCAATCACTCTTTGGAGCATCCTTTCCTACTGACAAAGGAGCATGGACTACAAGGCCCAGTACTCCCAGAAGGAGCATGGTTTTATTTCCAGCAAGGAGAGGGAATTTAAAAGGCTTTATTTAGTCTTTTGTGCTTTCTGTAAGACATTATGGCCACCATTCTATGAGTGACATACAGAGGTGTAAACTGCACTATGCATGCCAATTGTTTTTGCAGCCTGTGCAATGGCCACACCTTACGGACTCCATCATAAGGAGATTTGCACGTGCGTAACTTGAATATCTGGTAGTACAATAAAGTACAGAGTAGCATGTGAATGTAAATTGAGTCTGTGTATTGCCTTGGTGCACTGCACATTGTAATTGCAGGTTGTCAGCAGTGCACACTGATGTGCCATGTTGGTGTGATGGATGCCCTCTACAGACTTGCTCCTCAGTTAGAAACTCTTGGGCTCCTGTCGCTCACCATGACTCTTTCCCCCTCAAGATCCCTCCTTGGGCCTCAAGATGATTCCTATATGGAGCATGGGCCAGTGAATGTGTTCTATATGGACCAGTGGATGTGTTCTTCATTGGCTTCAGTGAGGTAAGTATGACCAGACTCTCTATCAAAACCTAAAGGAACAGCCAGGCACAGTTATAAAAAAGAATAAACAAGTATAAGTTTATTAATACACAATGAGATCACACATTAATCCCTGAACTGTTTAATTATTCACAATTCCTCGAAACCCTTTTCAATTCTTTCCCCTGACTGCCTGCCCTATGTTTATTATAGCATTTCCCTATCTCTATGCCATCTTTTCCCCATCTGCCTATACACACACACACACGTGCCGGAATTCATGATGGCAGTTATGAAAGTAAAATCTAGAGTTACTTATCCATAACAGTTTTGTATTCATGATCCTTACATATTCAATAGCATAGACAATATGTAGTGATCGTAAAAGTCCAGACTTACCATGCAGCAGCCACTGCAACTGATGGGGGTCTGTTCTCTTATTGATCGGGGCACAGGGGCCAAATGTTTCCACACAATGTTTCCACCAAGCAATCTCAGATAGAAGGAAGAATTGTGATAAAGATCCTGTTTCTGGTGGTTGAACCAGAGATTACTCATGGGAAGGGAATGGAAATGTCAGTCTGCTGCACCCCAATAAACAGGAGAACAGACCCCCATAGCTTTAAGTGGCTTCTGCCCAGTAGGTCAGGATGGGGAGAGGGTTGGGCTAGGAGATGCTACATGGCTATGAAGCTAAGCCAATTATGTAATTAACTAGCTGATAAAGACTCTTGGTCATTGTGTTTATCTCTATAGGAATATATGCTATTGATGTACAATAGTAAGATTGCCAGACATAGTTAGAGAACACACAGCTTATGAAGCCGATAATTTAAAACAATTCTAGAATTCCAATGGTAGCCAATTATTTCTACAAGCCCATTTTACATTCTGCTATATACCACTATTGTCCTAATTGCTGTTAATACCTGCAGAATTGGTTAGTCATACAAACAGTTCCATCAGGAGATAATTATGGTTAAAAATGCTTGCATACATGAGGCACAAGTGTCACTTTTACTGTGTCTTTGCACGATCAGGAAGAAACTAGCACTGGAGTCATTCTTCAGGAACTGAGTTGTCTCATTTGGTTAATTTCAATTAACTTCCCTGAAACATTGTTGACCTCTTGGGCTTTGTACTCTCTAAGGGTGCTAGTCTAATCCGCTCAGCACTAGAATAGTTTAAGAAACATCCTGAGGGCACACATCCTGTGACTTGGTTTTAATCTTATGATCAGGGGAATATCACTTGATGTGTTAGATGAGAAATACTTAGGAACAGGTTGACCTTTTTTACAATTAAGAGACTTTCCTAAGTTTAGAGAGCCAAGAGTGGAGGAAATAGCAGCTTGGTGTACTTATGCAAATATATTCTCCTTTTAAAAATGGAGAGGAAGTTGGCATTGGCATGGGCAGCCCCCTCTTTAACACACACTTTAAAAAACCTTGAACACAGTCCTGTGGTAAAGGAGAAGAGGTCTTAAATCATATATTATTATTATTATTATTATTATTAATTATTATTATTATTATTATTATTATTATTATTTAGAGACATCTAAAAACATTTCTATGCCCAATATTGAGGTTACTTTAAAGCAGAGGTGAAGCATAGAAACCCACTGAATACTTTGATCAAGTCATATTCTCTCAGCCTCAGAAGATGGCAATGACAAACCCCCTCTGAAGATGTTTGTCAAGAAAACCCTATGACAGATTCACCTTAAGGTCATCATGTCAAAAATTACTTGGAGGTACACAACAACAAAGCCAATTGCAGGGGGTTGTAAGCTAAATCTCACCACTGTTCACCCCACATTCCCAGCAATCTGCAGCGCTCCTGATAATCCATTTCTGACCATTTCAGGAAGATTTTTGTTATGGTGTAGTGGTTGTGGTTATCAAAACCTGCACAGTGGCATCACTAGGGGTTGCTCGGGATGTGGACTGCACCAGGTGATACCCTAAGATGGAGTAATACCATTGATCCTCAAACATCTGCCTTTGGGCAGAAATAGGCCTTGGCAGTCACCTGTTTCAAATGCTGAAGAGATGGTGTGAGTGGGGTTAGACTCAATGGCAGGAGAAAGTAAGAGGCCCCAGGCTTTTTTTAAATTAAAATTTTAAATTTCAAAAATTATTTTTTAAATTTTAAAAAAAATTGTTTTATTTTTTAAAAAATATTTTAAAACATCACATTTTACCAAATGTTCACTTTAAGCATATGAAATTATATCTATGTCAATATATTTAAGCTGTGCATGTGATATTGTAGTTTAAAAGTACAATTTTAATTGTGCCAGTTGTGTATGTCACAACCATTACTGTTGCATTCTGTGATATACAAGAATGACAATTGTGTAACATGAGTACAAAAAACATTACTAGGGATTCTGTATGGTGTGGTAGGGGAGGAGGTCACTGTGGAGGTTACCACACCAGGTGATACCACCCGCAGTAATGCAACTGAACCTGCAGGGTATGGAAACTTCTTGGGTGTGAGAGCATTTGAGAAGTTACTGGGAAACTACCAAAAAAGGGTTAGGGGGTATCTTTTTCTTCATCCCTTGGTGAAAGTCTTAAATGATTTGGGGCCAGGTTACTTGAAGATTAATTTTCCAAGTGCCCATCTTGGCAATCCTAAGTATTTTTCCTCTCAGTAGTTTTAGGCCTTCGATTCAGCTGCTTGACACTTATGTTTTTATACGTGATTGATTTTAATATTGGTATTTGGTTGATTTATGACCTATTGTTTGGCTTTTATTAGTTATCAAGCAGTTAATGTGATTTTAATTGTGTTTTATTAATTTTTGCAAGTCCCATTCATCTGTAGACTTATAAACATCCAAATCAAATCAAATAAAAATAAAAATATGTCTTCTGCATTTGCCATGAAATGTGGCTTTCCCCCCTCCCCACTGTATACTCACAAGTGTCAAGTCAGGAGCAAAGATAATAAATACTCCAAGGTCAACCAGTGAGTCTCATGATGCAGCGAGAACTAAAACTTGGATATCTCAGACAAACACTCTGGGAACTATACCATACTAGCTAAGAAAGAATTTCAAGAGTATCAAGAGTTGAATTGATTTGGCCCATGTGCAAAGAGTAGAATTTGGATTTTTTAAAATGCCAAGTCAAAATATAAAGTATAGTCTGAACACATTCTGCTCATTCTTTGAACAATGCAAAACAAGTAAATAAATATTTTAAAAATAACCAGATGACACTGGCAATAGATATTTAGTATACATGTTGTTGCACACTAATTTTCTTAAAAAGAGGGGCATTTTGGCCCATCTGCTGTATTTGTCTCAGGGATGACCAGCTATCTGAGAAATTTCAGTCTGGTGTGAGGATAGCTTATACATCTGAGTACACTGTGGAATCCTTTTCTTGATTTATTCATTTGTTCATTCATGCAATCATCTATTTCATTCACACAGAGGGACCTGTGACCTGGATTCTGTCTGTCCTATTGAAAACATGCAAGATCATCCAGAGACATTACTCAGCTGTTTCTGCAACCTTTTAGAACAATGCCATTTGGGTGCTTAAACATTTGTAAAAATTAAAAGCACTTTTCATCTGCACCTCCTGAGTATGCACTCTGTTTCTTTCTTCCTCACATATTTCTCCCTCAGTTGTGGCTCTTTCCAGGACTGAGTATCATCAGATGAGTGGGAATTTTTGCCTTTTGCTTGTCATTAAGAAATCTTAAGAGAGTACTGTGTGGTTATTATGTGGTCATCATATCATCATATCTGATTTTCCTTCTTTCCATGGCTGCTATCACATTGCAGAATTAATGCAGTTTGACACCACTTTAACTGTCATGGTTCCATCCTATGGAACCCTGGGATTTGTAGTTTGTTGTGGCACCAGTTTTTTTTTTTGTTTTGTTTTGTTTTTGACAGAGAAGACTAAATATCTCACAAAACTACAATTCTTCATAATTCCATAGCACTGAGTCATGGCTGTTAAAGTGGTGCATTAATTCTGCAGTACTGATGCGGCCATATTAGTAGTAGGAGGAGAAAGGAAGGAGGAGGGCAAAGCCAGATCAAGACGTTTTGCTGCCCAAGGCAAAGCAGAAGATTTTTCTGATTTCTTTTACAGAAACTGACTGGACTGGGAGTTCAACACAGGATGTGGAAGAACATCCAGTACCACAGCTGGCAGACTCACATAGGGTAAAGGGTGAGCTGCATGGCAGACAAAGCTAAGACCCCTAATATCTCGCCACCACTCTCTGCCCCTTAACACTTGTTGCCTGAGTTATCTACTTCACTCTGCCTAATGTTAAGACCCAGCTTAGAGAAGGGGAAATTACTGCACTGTTATTTGCCCAATGAGAACTTGAAAGCAGCTCTCTTTTGTCTTAAGCTAACTACAGATAGTTTAACTCTATGCTACAACATTTGAAAATGGGAAATTGTGGTTCATTTTCCAAGATGCTGCAGTTTCAGTAAACATTGACACTATGGTTTGATAACAAGTCAGGATCTGAATCCATTCCTCACTTTCCTGGTACTACAAAAGAAAAAGTAGGAATGAAGGAGTGGGGCTAAACAGACAGGCAAAAAAAGGTGCTTTCAGGCTGGCTTGAAGGTGTGGCGTTTAGATGACACATGCCTTGAAGCCAGCAGAAAAGTGTCCTTATGCAGAGAAAAGCTATTTCAAAAAGAAGCAGCTTTTTTCTACTACTTCCTGGCTTGAAGCCATGTCCTGTGGTCATGACATCAACCCTCCAGCTGCCTTGGGAGCCAGTGGTGTGGTTGGTGGGGTTTCAATGTGGCTTCAGAAAAGGCAGCTTCAAGCCACTTTTTCCTGCCCATCTGTTTTGCCAGTGTGTGAACCTTAGGTTCATTTAGATATAATTATGGGCCAAAACAAAATATTGTTAAGGGGCAACTTAATGCTGCCCCTTTGAGCACTGGGTTGGGGCTGCGGCAACCACACTCCATGGCCCCAATCCATTGTGTTTCTATCTTAAAATGAAGCAGCAAAATGTTGCTCATTTTTGGGGCAAAAAAAGGCACTCTTTATTCCGAGTTGGCAGTTTTTCCACATTTCTGTGGTGCGGTGTATGCTGTACCGCAGAAACGCCATGATGCTGCCCACTGTGTGGGCCGTGGGGCGGCATGATTCCAGCTTGAGGGTGATGTTGGGGCATACAGAGTGTGTAAGCCATGACCCCATGCCACCCCAAAGATGGCATTCTTTGTTGGTCTGTTTTGGCCCTAAATCACAGTTATATCTTCCATACTAGAGTGTAGTAGTTTGTGTGCATCCTTCTTGCAATTTTTAAAGTTCTACCTTCACTCATTATTTCTAGAAGCTATCTCCACATCTAGTGTACCTTCTGTCTTCAGAGCTTCCAAAGATATATCTGCTAAAGAATATCTCTCTGCTTAACTTACTTTAAAGGCTTATCTTACAGAATAGTGAAAAGAAGGAAATGCTTAAAATATTGAGGAAAACAGAGGAGACTAGACACAGGAGATCACAAATAGCCTCATGATTCATGTCTGGTGACTCTGTGGTTACCACCAAACTAAGATCACATGACGATGTTCTTGGGTACACTTGGTGTGATTGTTTATTATGCTCCTTTCTTTCTACACACAGTATCAGTGTCTTGTTGCCTGTGTGAGAAGGACAAGAGAGGTCTCAGAAATAGGATTGCCTTTTGTATTGAAAATCTTGGCCCAAATTCAACAGGTAGTCCCAACCAGAGTAGTTGTTGTGTGCCTTCAAGTAATTTCTGACATATGGCAACCTGAAGGAAAACCTACAAAGTGGTTTTCTTGGCAAGATATGTTCAGAGGGGGTTTGCCTTTGCTTTCTTCTGGCTAAGAGAGTGACACTTGCCCAAGGTCACCCAGTGGGTTTCCATAGTTGAGCAGGGATTTAAACCCTGGTCCCCAGAGTCTTAGTAAACCACTATACCATGCTGGCTCCACCAACTACAGTAGACCTATGGAATCAATGGAATGCATGTAAGTGTTCATTTACCTTTTTCTCTTTTTTTTCTTTTTCCCTTCAGTAGGCCTATTATAGTTGGGACTAGCAATTAGATTTATATTTCAGTTTCTAATCTCTAACACAGATTGTGAGTCTTCAGACTTACTGTCCCAGTGGTGACTGATCACTAATTTTTCAAGCTTACAAAACAGATTGCAGTCATTAGAATCTACCCTTTTGCCTTCATCTCCCACTCTCTCCTTACAAAGTTCATTTTCTAAAGAAGGGAAAGGCTGTTTTTACAAGGGAAGACTTGCTTTGACGCTTACAGTAGAAACTTGCAAAATTGTACTGGCAGCTGGCCAGAACTGGCTTGTTGTAGTGCAAAGTGCAGTTGTCTTGCTGCTTATGAAAGGGAAATGACATGAGCCAGAGTGCCAACTGTTTTGGAAAGAGCTGTTATATTTGCCGCTTATACGTTTGGGTCACCCTGCCATTGCCAATTCAAATCCCGCCATTCAGTGCTTTCTTTGCACTTATGCTGGCCTTTGAAAATTTTGCAGTAAAGAAGGAAGTCTAAAACATCTCTCTCTCAGATTTTGGAGACCTAAAATGACAGCAATAGTCCCATAAATAAATAAATAAATACATATCAGTAATATTAAGTCAGTTGTCTTGCAAGCTTTACATTGGGGTCAGAAAAATAAACACAGATCAGCAATATCAGAGCCCACTGCAATATTACACATACAGACACATTTCTAGACTGATTTTCTTTTGAAATAAAATCCCTTTATTACTATTTTTGGAAAGGGGAATTATGAAATATACATTGGCTGACATGGCTGGGTCTATTCTTAATCACATCTATTTTTGACACAATCGTGTATATGTGGGGATTAAAACAAAAAACACTTCATGTAAATCATGACTATGTCTAGACAAACCATACAGATAGACTCTTTGCTGGTGACCTTGGCAATTAAGAGTTATTTGAAGTCCCCTTAATAAGGGACTATTGGAATTGGTTATAATTAAATGTGGATATGCCTCAAAGATGATTAAACTCATAATAAAAATTGCATGGTTGAAACTCCCAGCACTAGAACTAACCAGTCTCTCTTTTACTACTGAGCCTCTCATTAGACACATGAAATGTATTTATTTACTGTGTATTAAGTAGAGTGGCATGTAATTATGGGAAGCTCCCCTGAATGAATGCTCCTCTGTAGATATTATGGCACTTGAAAGATGTGTCTTTTCTCCCCCCGCACCTAAAAAAAAAAGTCATAAGTGAAACAGAGTTGCTTTATACACTCACTGTCCTGATGTCTATACCATCTTGAGCCCTGAAGGAATGCTCTGGCGAACCTTTCACCAATTTTCCAAATGTGAATATACATGCAAGAACTTTAGTACTGGGTGGCCATTTACGAGAAAGCTGCAGTGGTCTGAAGGATTGCTGAGTTGCACACATTTCCTCAGATTTTAGCAGCACATTCTAGCTGAGGTGACAGAATGCCACTTTCGCAGGTTGCCCTTTGGATAACCTTTCTGTCTTTTTGATGAAGCGAACAGTTTTAAGGAGAAGCTAACTGAAAGATTTACATTAGTTAGCCTCCAGGGGACTTGCAAGTTTAAGGCTAATCTATGCATGTTAGTATCAAGTAAGGAGAGTGTTGGTTAGCAATTATTAATGGGTGCTGAACACATATTCTTCTTCTTTTTTGTTATAATGTACATGAGAAATGTCATATAAGCTCCATAGTGCTAAAATTCAAAGATATAGTCTTGCTAGTCCATAGATTGCATTAATGCACCTGAGGAAGTAGAATGAAGTTTACAAAAGTTCATGTTACCAATTTCTTTCTTTCGGTTTGTCTCAAAGGTGATACAAGATCTCTCCACATATAACCTCCAGTTATCTTGCTTCCAATGGTGCTATATTCCTTACCAGGTGTAACATAATGTGGGAAATGTAGTCCATTGAAAAGAAATAAAAGAAACAAAAGTGTGTTTGTTGTGTATTAAAGTAGCAAAGATCACATGAATAGCTCTCAGACAATTCTGGTGTTTAATAAAAGCACCAGATTGCTTGAAATGGCAAAACATGACATAGACTAATAGGTTTTAAGCAAAAGCAAATTGGTGAGCTTGATTCCTTCTCATACTACATTATCCTGAATAAAATATACACTTCTGCAGTGATTATAAAATACAAGGGGACAGGGGTAGTTCCCTCCCCCCCCTAAAATTCCAACAATATCATAACAACCACCAAACAAACAACCCTCCACTATGTCCAATTTGTCTTATCAAACCCCAACCTGTCCTCATATCTGCCAGTGATATGTGACATCTATGTCCATTTTTGCTTTGGTAAGAAGTGGAATTTCTCATGACATTATGTGAAAGCAATGAGCTCCTAACTGCCAGTTCAGTGTAGAACAGCTGAATGTGAATTATATAGCTGAATAACATCTAACTTTTTGGAATTGCATTGCCTGTTCCTGGTGATATATATGTAAGTGGATCCACTTCTGCTTTATCAAGTGATGTCCTGGTTAAGAATATTCAACACTGCAAAATGCAGGTCTTCCTTCCTTCTAACAAAAGGCTTTGGACATTTGTAAATGGACAAATATTTCTGGATTTGCAATTATTTGTTTAAAAGCTGTAGAAGCAAGAATGTTGTGAGGTGCAGAAGTAAGCATACTGAGCATATCAAGGAGCTTATTGCTTGGTTTATTAATTTGGGTTACTCTCCCAGTTTAAATTTCAATTTTGGCTGCAGCCTGATGTTATCAGAAGGTTTTTTTACACCGAATTTGCTGCCCGGGTGCATTCCCCCTTCCAGGAGTGCTTCAGTGGGAAAACTGGATGCAAAAAGAGCTGCGTGGAGCACTCCTGGAAGCGGGGATGTACCAGATTTATATTAGGGTGGCAAATTTGGTGGCAAAAACCTTATGATAACATCAGGATGTCTCCCAAATTAAGCTTTAGCAGGATAGAGGTAAACCGAATTTAAAAGTCAAGTTATAAGCTCCTAAGGTTCTGAACCACAGCAACACTATCTTGATCTTCCTAGTATTTCTCCCAGCTGAAAAGGGGAAAGAAGGAGGGTGGAGAGGAAGAGAACTACCTCCACCTTAAACAGGTGCCTATTGACTTCTCTCAGATAGTAGTAGTAGTAGTAATAATAATAATAATAATAATAATAATAATAATTTTTATTTCTTACCTGCCCCTCTGTCAGAACAATCGAGGCGGGGTACAACAAAATTAAAACAATTACAGTTAAAATGGTTCAACAATCCCATCCCCAACCTCCCACCCCTTAAAACAGAATTAAACTAGTGGAAATTAAAATCAAGTTATTTATTGGATAAAAATAAAACAAACATATTACACTATTAAAACCCATAGTGCTGTCCACAGCATAGGGTAACATCAGGGTGTAGGGGGCCAGGGAATAGGCTGGAAGATTTTCGGAGCCAGGAGGATTATCAATCTATGGAATGCTGGTTTTCTGGGCTTCATCTGCTCCAAGCTGGTGAATGGGCCACATAAGTCCTTCACAATAGAACCAGTAACATTGGTCAAGAGATTTTGATATATGCTTTGTAAAACTTAAAATAATAGAATCATAGATTTGGAAGAGACCACAAGGGACATCCAGTCCAACCCCTGCTGCCCAGGAAGCCACAATCAAAGCATCCCCAATAGATGGCCATCCAGCCTCTGCTTAAAAACCTCCCAAAAGGAGACTCCACAACTTTCTGAGGCACCATATTCCACTGTTGAACAGCTCTTACTGTCAGGAAATTCTTCCTAATATTCAGGTGGACTATATTTTCCTGTACAGTAGTTTGAATCCATTGTTCTGTGTCTTAGGGATGTACAGACCAGCAAGAAATACCAGCACTGGGGTGGAGTAGAGGTGTAATGATTGCATGCCCCGACTCTGCCTCGATGCTGGTGTCATGCCACACACCCAGCCACACATCAGGCAGTGTCACACCCCTTATTCAGCACAAGAGTTTAGATGCACTGTGCTAAAGAATCAGTGAAAAGCAGCCTGGAGAGGCATGCAAGTTGCTCAAGAGGGATGGGAGACTTGGAGGCCCTGATCCCTCCTTCTCATTCTCTTCCCATTTTCTTATACACATATGTTGTGTTAAATATTGAATTTACTTAAAACAAACTGTTCTAATTTGAATTATTATTTCCTTATATTTCCTTATAAAATGTTTTATTTTCTTATCAAATGTTAAAAAAATGAATATACATGAATATGCAAATCCACTGGCTGCTGATTAGTTTCCAGGCACAGTACAAGTTGTTGGTTTTAACCTTTAAAGACCTACATGGCTTGGGTCCATCTTATCTTAGGGACCACCTCTCCCCGTATGACCCCCCCACACACACACTTCGGTCCTCGGGGAGAAACCTGCTGCAGCATATGAAGACCAGGCTGGCGCAGACCTCCCAGAGGGCCTTTTCAGCTTCTGCTCCCAGGCTATGGAATGGCCTGCTGGACAAGATCCATCTCATTACAACGTTAGACTGTTTCAAAACAGCTTTAAAGACGTACCTCTTCCGGCAGGCCTTCCCAGAAAGTGTATAATCTTTCCGGCTCCTAGAATTTTCCAGTTAATTCCCTGGCCTTCTGTATTTTGATGCTACCCTATGTTGTTGCTAGTACTGTGGATTTTAATATGCTTAATATGCTGTTTTATTTCTATTTGATATTAATTTGTTTTAATCTTGTCAGTTTAATTCTATTTTAAGGGGCGGGAGGTTGGGGATGGGATTGTTGAATCATTTTAACTGTAACTGCTTTTAATCTTGTTGTACCCCTTTTGACAGAGGGGTGAGTAAGAAATTTAATATCATTATTAAAATTCACACACTAAATAAACAAAATATTTTTATTCCTATATTAAGTTGAGGGGGCAGTACAACAGTTGCATATAGATGTAAATGGGGGTCCCAAGGGTAAAAACTTTGAATACCACTGGCAGAGCATGAAAGGTCTTCAAGAATGTTACTATTCTAATGGTTGCAGTCGGAGATAATATTTTTTGTGTATATATGTATGTTGAGAGTAGTTGGTATTTTGATTCTTTGCTGTGTGAGATGGATGTAGTAGTCTTTGTATATGTTTTTGTGTAAATGTGGTGGTGTGATATATGGTGTTTTCGTGGTGGTTTTATATCTATATATATATACACACACACACATATACACATACATATATATGAATGGCACTTCTGTATGTTTTGTATGTTTTGCACAATATTTGGAATGTTATAGTTATATTGTGGTATTTGTTTTTTTGTGTTTTTTCTATATTTTCAATAAAAATTAAAAAGAAAGAAAGAATGTAACTATCCTAAAGACTGCATATTTATTAATATGGTCTGGCATCTTATTGAGTAGTTACGGATGCATAAGCTCAATTTAAGGCATTCATAACTGTTCTGTCTTCATGTTTACGAATCTGGCAGTACTGCAAATACCCCCACCCCAAACATACCTTAACAACTAGCAGGTCTGAGTAACACAGGTCTGCTCTGCTGGTGACTGGAGAGCCGAAGAATGACTACCAGCACCTTCCCACCAGCAAACTCTGGTGCAACAATCAGAATCAGGAACCCTGTCACAATTCCTCATTGTACTACCGCTCACTTGTAAAAGGAAGTTGACAATGTCATACTGCAGCACCACAATTGCCAGCAGAACAGACCTCTGTCACTCAGTATGGCTGCTGGCTGTGAAGGCAGGTTTGGGGATTCAGGTCGGCAGATGATATGTAGCTAAACATTTGTAACTATGTCTGGGGTAGAATCTCAGCCATCATTTAATTGAATAACTATAAAAGGAAGTCCTTCACCAAATTCAACAAGGAAATGGCATACTTTTTCCTGCTATCATGACAGATCCATGGGATATCACCTGACATTTCTTGTAGTCAAAATCCTGCACAAGAATGCTAATCCTAGGATGAACCCATGGCAGTTAGAGTAGAAACATAATGCTGTAACTGTCAAGTGTAAAAAAGGCTTTCCTCACAGGACAGGTATTTTGATGGGAGAAAAGAGAGGTCAAATGCCTGCCAGAGACCTGCTATATTCCAGCTAAAAATGGAAGCAGATCCCTCCCCCCACCACTTTAGTTGACAGGTTTAAGCTATGATGATGATTCAATATATTCTAATAGTATATTTCCTAAGTGCTAAAGAGATAGAACAAAACCATATATGTATGTTTGTGCAACCCAGGAAAAGGCCTGTGAGGTATGGACTTGCTGTTGTCAGCCACTGAGAAATTGTGAAGTGTTTTTTTCCCTTTAAAAAGAGCCAGAGAAGAGGTTTTAATGATTTGCTATGGTTTCTCCCCTCTTCAAGTTAACCATTAATGCTTGTTGTTACTATGATACTTATCAACTGGGCAGCCTGTTGCCTTTTTGCTGATGCTTCAGATGTACAAAGAGATCTGACACCTGATCGGCATGTGGACTTCTGCCCACATGTTTTTCACTACATCAGATAAACTGACACTGTTGCACTGATGGTGTAATGTGAGTTACATTTGTCCCACATTTATGGCCTGTGTTAATGTAAAGAAGAAATTCATTCAGCTAAAATATCATTTCCAGGCATGTGCTGTGTGTGACCCTAACAAGCCAAGTGCACAAGGCACTCTTGTTTTAGCGCTTAACTAAATAGCTAAATGATTGATAAGCTATATTCTCCCTCCCTCCCTTATTGCCATCTTTTTCTTATAATGCTTAAAATATAACTCTCTAAATAACAAAATAGACTGGGATGGAGTCCATAAATCCTTGCCCATAGGTGAGGAATATTAGAATTTCTCAAATCTGTTTTTAGCTATGCAGTCTTTGGGTGGCACACAGGTGCAGGCTTCAATCCCTATCATAATCTGGCTACCAAACTACTATTAGAGGAACACTATCTGGAGGCAGAAGACCACTGTTTTCCCTTCTCCTATTTTCTCAAGATGGTTCTCTTTCTTCTCCTTCTCTCTAAGTCTCCTCAGTCCATAACCTCTCCCTGTCTTAACTGTTCTCAAAAACTTCCTAGATTCTTCTCCCAAAGAAGATGTCTCCCCCACAGGTGGAATTATTGAAGTTTTTATACACTTTTCAAAGGCATACTACATTTCGGATTTGATATTTTCTATTTTCTGTTTCATGAATGAAAGAAAAAAATCATAAACATTTTTACAAACACTTGGCTTTCATGAAAAAGAATACTGTGTTCATAAAACATGGTATGTTGTCTTTTTATTTTAAAAGTTTCATAAAAATTCAAGGTTTTTGCATAAATGAAGCTTCTGTATTCTGTACACAAAACATGTATTTTGTCTTTTTATAAAAAAAAAAAGGTTTCACAAATATTCAAGGTTTTTGCATAAATGACTTTCCTACAAAATGTCCTGAGGTGTGAAAAATTTCATGAATTTTACCCTTTTTTCAACACAGCATCTCAGTATATTGAAACATCTTTTCTTATATCAAGGATAAGAATATTGATCCTTCATGAGATCATCCTGACTCCTGAGAGGTGAAGTTGGGCCATGCTCAAGGTACCACACAGAGAATTCCCCTTTATAGTATGTACTTGTACTTTAGGGTGGCAGTGGAGGGATTTTGGAAATTGTTCTTTTCTTAAGTAGGGTTACTATTAAAAATGGTCTTAATACTACTAGTATTGAGCAGACTATACATTATTAGCAGAAAATGATTGATGTTTCTTCTGTGAGGGCATTTAACAGCTTGTTCTTTTGTGCCAACAGCTATTGAGTGTGTCTGATTAGACTGAGTTGTTAAGGTCTTACGGGCTGTACAGACAGCGCATTTGAGCCCGCCTGGGGCTGGCTTGAGGTCATGACATTTAGATGCGCCAAGGCCCCAAGCTGGATTGAAGCCAGACTGGCATTTACATGCTAGCCAACTTCTGTCCCACTTGGGGTTGTGGCATATAAATGTCACTTTCCCTAGAACTGGATATTCAAATTACAGAAAATGAAAGCAAGCCACCTTCAAACCATAGTTTAAGAAAACTTGCCTCCATACTCCATAGTTAAGATTAACTGTAGTGTTGGGTTCAGATGACACTATAAATAATGTTGAATTATAAATATTGTTGGATTATAATACCCACTATAGGCTGTACTTCACCATAGTTTTACTGTAGATTTTACTAGATAGGACTGCTGGCACTTTCAGTTCATCAGTATTTGGATGGCTCTCCCATCTGTTTGTTGTTGTTAGCTGCCCTTGAGTTGCTCTCAACTCATGGTGACCCCATGGATGAGACATCTCCAGGATCCTCTGTCCTCTACTGCTTTGCTCAGGTTTTGCAGGCTCATTCCTATGGTCTCTTTAATTGAATCTAAGCATCTAGATTGTGGTCCTCTTCTCTTTCTACTTTTCTCTACCTTTCCCAGCATCGTTGTCTTTTCAAATGATTCATGACTTCTCATGATGTGGCCAAAGTACAACAGTCTCAGTCAAGTCATTTTGGCTTCCAGAGAAAGGTCAGGCTAGATCAGTCCTCCTAGAACCCATTTGTCTGTTGTCTTGGCTGTCCATGGTATCATCAACACTCTTCTCCATAACCAAATCTCAAATTAATTTATTTTACATCTATTGGTTTTCTTCACTGTCCAGTTTTCATAGCCATACTTGGTGATGGGGAACATAATGGCTTGTATGATCCTCAGAGTTATAGCTTTACAGTTTAGGATCTTGTCCGGTTCTTTCATAGCTGCCTTTCCCAATCCAAGTCTTCTTCTGATTTCTTGAATACAGTCACCATTTTGATCAATATTTGATCCAAGGTATGAGAACTCTTTGACTATTTCAAGTTCTTCATTATCTAGGATAAATTCTTGTAGATCTTCCATAGCAATCTTCCAGGTGGATTGTAGCATTTGCTAAGATAATACACACCAACCACATCAGTGATGCTGCTGCTGCTGACAATAATAATGACAACAAGGGTAATGATTTCAAAAGGGATAAATGTGTTTGTGCCACTTTAAAGAATGCCAGATTTATTACTTCATGAGCTTCCATGGTCTATAGATCACTTAATCAGATGCACAAAGTGTTATACAGGATTTCAGATACATAGCCACTTCAATACACAAAAATGTAGGTGAGCTGCTAGACAGAAGTAAAGCCACTGGGAAATTAAATTCAGAAAATGCTGACAGTGACAATTAATACTGTTACAAACCTTGCCAACTTTATGTAGTCCCAAACCTGAAAGAGCAACTTGGCAGCACTCAGAAGCTAGTAGTACCAAGAAAGCTAGTAATTATATGTATATAATGCAAGTCAGGCATACACACAATTTGATGCCAGTCTATACCTATTTTATAGGTACATGGAGAACTTAGTAAATAGTGTTTCCAAAGGAGTAAAGGGTCTAGTTAATGAAATGTTCGATAAGAACACTTTGTGCACTAGAAAAATACATTGCGTTGTCTGGAAGAACTACGTGAGGAAAAGATTAATATTACCAGTGGTTTCTGTGGAGGAATAATTGCCAGAGTCTAATGTTGTTAAGCTTTAAATCGTGCACACAGTGTATCCAGACTCTCTGTGGAAGACAGTGTTGTGTGTAATGCTGTATGAACGCAGCAAGAAGGAAGGAGTGGTTTTTAGCTTGATAGAGAAAATAATTATTGAAACATCAGAAACAAGAAAAGAAAAATTGAACAGGCTACATTCAGAGCTTGTAGCAATTTTTGAAACATTTTATAAAGCTGATTGTTTTCTTAACCATACTTAATATTAGTGTCATAGTTAAGAGAAATGCAGTGCCTTTAGAGGTCTAGCATGAAAAGATCAGAACAAGATCAGAAAAGATCTGCTGGGGAGAGAAGCTTTTTCACCTCCATATGATTTATTTTTAAAGTCAATACTTATCTGGGGAATGGAAATGCCAAGAATGACACTGGATCTTACTAAAAGGCCATATGATTCCTTCTCCTGTTATAAAGGTAAACAGGACAATAAAATTTGTTTCTGACTTATGATGACCCTAAGTGGTCATTCACATGTTGTTGTTTTTAGCACAACTATGCAAATAACCTTATTCACACATTCCATGTTTGGTGTTCACACTATGGAACAGCATCTGTGTGTATCTTTGTGAGTTCAGTTGCTCACATGTGTCAGCACTCAAATAAAGATGGAGTCAATTATGTGAATGTATTTGAAGCATGTTCAAAGCATGCAGAATTTTATCACAGTTTAGCACATGGCTATTCACATTGGTTATTCACACAGCCGATGTTTTAGAAAAACTTGGGGGGGGGGGAATCCAACATTGATTATCCCTAGCTAAGTGGGGTTTATGGCAGCCCACCCCCCAATTTAATCAGATGCATTTGAAATGCATGTGGACAACAAAGATTCAACCCAGATTCTACCTGGATTATTTTCACCATCTGAAGCCCTATTCAGATGGTGAAAATAATCCAGGATGAATCTGGGTTGAATCCCAAATGCAGCCAGTTAAGTTTTAAGGGGGGGAGGCTATTAAAAAACCCACTTACCCCAGGATAATTGATATTGGGGTTTTCTCTGAGTTTTTTAAAAAAACGATTTGCATTGTCAGCAGTGTGAATAACCAAAGTGAATAAAGCTGGGATGCCTTGAACACATTTTGAATACATTCTCATTGTTGACAGCCCTGTCAACATCCCTGGGGTGCCCCTGGGTTCCCCATCAACTCTGTCTCTCCCCATCACCTCCGGAAAACTTGCAAAGATGCAGAGAGTTGCAGTTTGCCAAGAGATGGAGTTCCATAGTGTGAATAACAAACCTGGAATGTGTGTGAGGTTATTTGCAACATTCCACTTAAAAAACCAACATCTGAATGATCTTTGAACAACCCCTAATGTAAACCTATCATGGGATTTTCTTGGCAATAATTGTTCAAAGGAGGTTGGCCATTGCCTTTCCCTGAGGCTGAGAGTGTGTGACTTGCCCAAGGAAACCTAGTGGGTTTTATCTCTCAGTCTCAGTTTTGTGACATTCTTGTAAAGAAAGGAAACTTTTCTAGCTATCCTTTCTTTGCATTGTATGGAAAAATTCTGTTTTATTTTCCTGCACTTAAGTTTATGCAAGAAGATCCATTTTAAATGTAAAATTAGCATTTTAAAAACTAACTCCCCCCCCATCTTCACATGCTTATATACATTTCATTTAATGTACACTTTGCCCCTATTAACTGAAGCATCTTTGTGCATATTTTTTCAACTGTACGCATTAACTGTTTGCATCATTAAGAGTGTGTGTCCACCATCCTGTAACCTGGAGTGGACAAGCCAAGGCCTTCAGGGGTCCATTTTCTAGGGAAAATGTTTCCAGTCCCACTCAAATGCTGTCTAGGGGTGTGTGGGCGCATTTTTGTCTCGTTCCACCCCCTTTAAAAAGGAGAGAATTTTTAAAAGACAGGAAGTGGATTGCAAAGGCCTCTCCTGAGTCTTAAAATGTCTGGAGGGGCTAAAACATGGCAAAAATGCTCCCACACTCCTAGAAAGCATTTGGGGGTGAAAATTTGGGTGTGTAATGGGGGTGCAACATGGGATTCAGCCTTCTGATGTTTCCTAGAGATAATGTAACCCTTTAACCACCCACGGCTGCCTTCTCCTCCTATAAGCCTTACAAACACATGCATTCTCAAACTAAATTGGGTTTCTTCTTGTAGCGAAGTGTGAAAAACTACTTTCATTTAGACAATTGAATCCAACACATTGTTTTCCATTACTAATTCTGAGATGACCCTAAATGGAGTACAGAGTAAACAGCATGAACTGGAAGGAGTTTATCGTACACACAAAAAACCTGCAGGAGAGATGCAGGATCTAAAAGAAAAAAACTGGTCTTTTTACATTTACCCATGGCTGGGATGTAGGCAGCTCTTATCCACCCAGGGAGCCCATCTACAACCCAGATGTCTCTTGAAGAACGGGAAAATTCCGTTCTTGAAAAACTAGAGGGAGAAGTCCAAGTTTTAGACGGCTTCTCTGGGTGGATATAGGCTGCCTACAGCCTGGACACAGGTAAATGTGATAAAGACCCATTTTTGTCTTTTAGATCCCGTGTCTCTCCCACCAGTTTTTCTGTGTGCAATAATCTCCAAAGTGGTGCCTGCCCAGGTTCATGTGACAGACTAATTCCGCCAATCATGGCATCTCCAAAAAGTGATGACCAAGTCACAAAATGGGATCATGTGTCCCAGTATGTGGATATTTCCAGATCATATAAAGGTCTAAATAAAGATGGGAACTGTGCTGTTGACCTAACATTCAACCATGGATTAAGTGGATTTATTCTAATTAAGACTACCTGTTGGGTTTAGGTTGGGATGGGAATTGTACAGCCCTCCATATGTTGTTGAACTCATACTGCCAGCATTTGTCACCTGTGGCTATGCTGGCTAGGGCCACAGGTAGTTGCAGTTCAGCAACATCTGGAGTGATGTACAATACAGTGGGCCCTTGGTATCTGCTGTTCAAGCCCCATTAAATACAATGGAGAGTAAAAAGGTTAACCTTATATAAAATGACACAATCAAGGTTTGCTTTTTGGAATTTATATATTTTTGAATATTTTCAAGTTGTGGATGCTTGAATTCATGGATAAGGAATCCTTGGATATGGAGGGCTGACTGTACCACCCCAACCTAAACCCAACAGGTAGTTCCAACGAGAAGAAATCTACTGAATAAATCCAATTGCCAAATGACAAATCAACAATAGTTCTACTCTAGTTGAGATGGATTTAAGCCAGTGTTTCTTACATATGATCACAGATGAACACAGTTTGATGTGACTGTCTACACGAAATTTGTTAGGGCATAACTCATAGGAACAACTTATAAGGATGTGTTGTTCCTTGCCCAGGGAACAATGCAAATGGTCCTAGATATTTTCTTCTCTTTTTGGAATGTACAAAAATATACAACTGGAAAAGGCGGACACTATCCTTTATTGGGGGAAGGGGGGAACTCTTAGCATAGAAATATGCACCACTGAACATATTTGGTAGCCAACGTCCCAAATTTCTTTAGTTCTTTGAAGAAAGGGGAAGACTTGGCACGCTTGATCGTTTAACCCTAAGGCCAGCTCTCGGCATAATTATGCTCGAGTACACCGCAAATGTGAACTGAAAGTACACTGCCAGAGACAGAAGCAATTTATGTGAAGAAGCATATGCATTTCTAGCTAGTCAGCACAGCCCATTGCTCCTAGCAATGCACAAGTAGCACAGAGGATGAGGGACAGAATTAAGTCAGTTAGTCACATGTGGGTTTAAATTACACACCACAGTTATGGGAACCAGAAACCCATGAACAAGAAAATATGACATATATACTGGAATCTTACAAAAGTTGTGGGAAAATACTGTTTCTTTTTGAGAAGATGATTGGCCTTTGTAACCAGGCCATAGAGGTTTCTAGTCCAAAGTCAGTAAATATTTTACATAAAAATATTGCCTTTCTTTAAAAAGCTGTTTCAAAGTCACATTTCACAATATTTAAAATCAATGTATCCTGCCTTGATTCCTTTGAAAGCTTATGCTTTCCAACCCTATGCCTCCTCAGTATTAGCCCTTTGAAAATGACATTTCAGGTTTTAGTTCTGTATGTGTTTGGGGATTTTGTTGTGGGGATAACTCCTATGTTTACTTTAAATATTTTCCCTAGGAGGAGAAGCAACATTTGATTGTGAACAATGCAATGGGATTATGGAAGTTTATGTGTTGTAGCAAACATACCTCACTGTTTTAGAGACCTCTGTGCTATCAGATTTTGTTCATGAACAGAAAATTTATTAATAAATCTCTAACATCTATTTATCATATCATATCTATCTGTCTGTCTGTCTATTCCCCTGAATGTGTTATTTATTTTCACTTAAATAAAGCAAGCAGGGAAATTTATTTGTAAATAAATAATGTAGAAGATGGCAAATAACCAGTAAATAACAAATGTCTCTCTCTCTCTATCTGTAACTGTGTGTGTATATGTAGACACACAGAGGGAGAAGGAGAGAGAGAGAGAAAGAGAGAGAGAGAGAGGCTGCAGAAATTATCCAGTTTGACACCACTTTAACTGCCATGGCTCAATGCTACTTAATTCTGGCAGTTGTAGTTTTGTGAGACATTAAACCTTCTCTGTTAGAGAGCTCTGATGCCACATCAAACTACAACTCCCAGAATTCCATAGCATTAAAGTGATGTCATACTGGATTACCTCTGCAGTGCAGATGCAGTGGGGGGGGGGGGTGTTGTTTGTTTTTACAGCCAGATTGTCACAGCAGCAACCGCACACCACGGCCGCAATCTGGCCTTTCCAGGACATGAAAAGAAGCCACAAAAAAGGGCTCCTTTTTGCATCCTGGAAAGGGTGCCATAGCTGCAGCACCATGGCTTTACAGCACTCTTTCAGCACTGTACTGGAGGAGCACTGTGATGCTGTGTGCGGCATCACACCACCCTGGGGGCAGAGCAGGGACGTGCATCATGTAGATGCTGCGCCCCGAGTCTGCCCTCCAGCCAGCCTTTCAGGCTGGTCTGTACAGGGCCAGAGTAAGAGAGAGTATGTTGTTATTTGCTTTCAGATCAACTTTGTCTTCCAATGACCCTATGAATGAAAAACTTCCAAGAGACCTATCCACTGTCCTGGTTAAATGTTGCAATGTTGGGGCCATTGTTTCCTTGACTAAGTTAATGTACAAAGTGGTCTTCCTTTTTCCCCCCTCTCTCTTCAATTCTTTCTTCTTCACTTCTTGAAGAAGAAGAATCAGTTCTTCAATTCGTCCACTATTCTGAATATTATCATCAAAATGCTGATCACTGGAGCAGTGCTGGCTCCTGAACCACTGGCTGCTGGTCTCTTGACTATTTTCCAAAGAAAGAAAGAAACAGTGCCCAAAGGACACAAATTTAATGCTGGTCCCTTGCACATTGAGATAAGTGATAATTGCTGGTCTTCCACATCAGATAGGCTGAGAAACACTGATCTATGTGACTTAATTGGCTTTAAAAAAATTTAAATGTCACAAACAGTAAAGTGAAGACTGCATCTTTTGGAGCCAGTTTTTCTAAAAGACAGGTGGAGTAAGGGGAGAACCTATCTAAAATAGATCATAGATCAAGCACATTTCCTTAGGAAGAGAACTCCACAAGTGTGATGCTGTCACAGAAAAGGTCCTATCCATCTATGAAATTGGTCCTTCAGAGGGAGTTGCTGCCTATCTAAAACCAGGCTGTATCCTCAGTCCCAGGTTAGTTCTTCTACTGACCACCAGTTCTGACTACAGTACTTATCCAGGTTGAGCCTCAGGTTGTTAATACTATAGCCAGGTAATGATTCAGAACTTCCACAGCTTCCTTGATATCATTTGGTACAGGTTCTGAATCTTACCACTATGGGGCTTTCTAGATTGGCAGGAAAGGGTAACATGAAGTTGCCTTTTCCTTAATACTTAGCAGCTGCACTGCAAGTCCCAGGTGTGTAATAAAAAGGTATAGGGCAGCTACACTGAGGAGGTGTGGAGACGACTTATCTGAAGTCTTTTCTTTTGCTCAGCAACTACATTGGAAGCTGTCAGGTTGCTAGAAACACAGGCGGTGCAGCTGCATGGGTGGCAATGAATGGGGCTTTTGGCTGCACTGAACCTTTAATATTTTTGTTGTTGTTGTTGCTGGCTGCAAACTGCGCAGTTGCACTGGTACATCATACAGGCAATTGTATTGCCAGCTGCGAACTACGCAGGTGCGCAGGTACATCACACCTGAACTGTGCAGTTATGAAGATCCGTCAAATTACCATTGTGATTTCGCTTCCCTTTTTAAAGTGCGCAGTTGCATCGGTGCACCATGAATGGACCCGTTTATTTTATAATAATAATAATAATAATAATAATAATAATAATATATACCCCATCCCTTTGAGATCAATCGAGGTGGCTCACATTAAAATACTATTACATCAATAAAACAAACTGCATCCCTCCCCCCTTAAAAAGATATTAAATCCATCACAATTTAAGTTTATGAATAAACTTCTTTATTTTATGAATTAATTGGCATTTTATGCAGAGTTGCATAACAGTTACAGCATCCCAGAGTCCCTACTGCACATGTCTAGGGTTCGGATTAGGGATGGAGCTAGGGTTTGGGAGCTTTAAAAAACTGCACAGTTGCACTGCAGCATTTAGACACAGCTGTGCTGTTACACTCTTTTAAAAAAAAAAAAAACTGGGAAAAGCAGATCTTTTTAAAAGCTGCTTTTCCCCCACTAAAATGCAAAAGAAGTGCGTTCATGCCAGACTTTCAGTGTGGGTCATCTAAAGCTACACTTTCATGCAGGCATGAACACACCCCTTTTTGCTAGTCTAGATCAGCCCTATCAGCACAATGGTAAGATTCAGAACACCAGACTTGAAAAGGATGTTTTCATGTAGACATTAAACACTACAGGGGATAAAATAGAGCCCTTTAGTCTGAAGTTCATATTCTCTGTACACTCTGTAGTATAATTGTACCTAGACTCCAGGGGGAGGAGTACCACTATTTAATCCTCCCATGAGGGGGAAAAAAGAGGAAGAAAAAAGAAATCTAACACACCCATGTGAAAAACTAAAAAGCAGATCTCTCCTTGGTACACTTTTGATTACAGTGAGTACTTGCAGCCAGCATGGTATAGTGGTTTGAGCATTGTCCCAGGACTCTGGAGACAAGGGTTCAATTCGCCACTCAGCCATGAAACCCACTGAGTGGCCTTGGGAAAGTCATATGCTTTCAGCCTCAGATGAAGGCAAAGGCAAATCTTCTCTGAATAAATCTTGCCAAGAAAACCCGACGATATGTTTGCCTCAGGGTCACTATAAGTCAGAATTGATTTGAAGACACACAACAGCAACAACAATAACAACAACAAGCTCTTTTAGGAGACTATCCCAAAATTAGATCCCTTGTTTCAAATCTGAAGTGATATTGTCCAACCAATAGCTTCTGGAATATGTCTTCCTTTATTATGTATGTGTCTTGTGTGCCTTCAAGAAATCTCCAACTTATGGTGATCTTGTCATGGGGTTTTCATGCCAAGATTTGTTCTGAGAGGGTTTGCTATTGCGTTCCTCTGAGGCTGAGTGCATCTGACTTGTCTAAGGTCACCAAGTGGGTTTCATGGCCATGCTGGGAATTGAAACCTGGTCTCCAGAGTGATAGTCCAACACCCAAACCACTACACCATGAGGTTTTTGTATCAGGAGAGGAGTGAGGGCTAAACCATTCTTGGGAACAATGAGGCCTATAGTTCCAATCCAAGGATGGGAAAATTGTGATCTTGGTCCTGTATGCATTTCCCAAAGGACTCTTTCAAACGGGAGGAATTTCTCCCAATTCCGAATGGAGCCAATACGGATTCACATAAATTCGCTTGTTTAGCGAATTTACCTGAACCCCTGCTCCATTCAGAAGGCATTCGGAATTACTTCCCATTACCCGAAAATAACCCCCCCTTGCCCAAAATCGCGTGAGAAGCTTAAATTCACAATAACGTTAAACCCATAATTGCATTCGGAGTGACTTCTCTTTTGTCCGAATTTGCGTGAGAAGAATTAATTCGCAATAACGTGAAACCCCAGGATTGCGTTTGGATTGCCCTTGGATTATACTTCCAATTTCTCACGTCTGAAAGAGTCCAAAGTCAGGGTTTTTTTTGGCCTTTGACACTTAGAGAATCTCCAGACTGTTTAAATGGCCAACACAGAGATTGACTTGCTACTTCTGGAACCCTCCAGGTGCAACAATTTGCCTTTTAAAAAGGTTTCAAGACTTCTCTGCACTTTTTAACTTTTTTTTTTTTAAAAAAAAACCCCAGTTTTTGAGAACCAGAAATGGATTTCTGGCAAGTTGTTTGATTTTTCAGCAGTTCATGCAATCCTCTGAGAGTCCCAAGGCATAAAAGTGCACCCTCAGATCTGCAACAGTTGCCCACCCTAATCCAAGATGAGTACAGAGCATGGACAGCTCAGGGACAGAGCAAAGAGATTCCTCTCTCTACCGTTTCTGGATAAGCCTCTCACCCTGCTTGGTCAAGGAGTTGCTATTGAGATCTTGTCACCCATTAATAAAAGAAAGGCACTCTTGCCCTAGGTGCTATCTCACTTTCTGAAAGGTGAGGTATACATTCAATATAAGGTTGCTTCATTTTAATCCCCTAAAAGAAAACCCCATGCCTATAAAGACTGGTGAGGGCAATTTTCATTTTTCTTCTTCCAACTTTACATTAGAAAAAGCTTCACCTAACTGTTGTTTCTGACACTGGTATTATTCTGACACTGGAATCTTTTCCAGAAAAAACAGCTGGCAACCTTCTGTGGACTTAGAGTCAATAAACTCTCATGATTTGGTAGGGCCAGTACTGAAAAGTCTTCTATTGCCCTATTTTTTCAGCTACATTTACTATGGAGATTATCACATTAGCTTCACTGCTGGGAATAGATCTAGGATGTAACTTTCTTACGGATATTATCACATTCACCCGTCACCAGACAGTATGCAGCCTGTATGCAACACAAGCTTTTCTCACAGCTTTTAAAAAATGAGATTTTCCCATTCTTGAAAAGATGTGGGACAAGCCTGGAGAAGCCCGAGTTGCATACAAGCTGCATGCTACCCAGCAATGGGTGAATGCAATAAGATTCACCTTAAGAAAGTTACATCTTGGGTCTATCCTGCAGTGAGGCTAATGTGATAATCTCCTATGTCTCAATTTCTCTCTCCTCCCCCCACTTTCCCCTTTATCAGCTTATTTCCATTGGTGCAAGCTGAGTTCAAATGCAAAAAGGTAGGTTTCACTCAACTCAACAGGGGAGAGAAGGGGGAGTATTGCATCCTTCACTGTAGACTTAGGCAAAAGCAAACTTATGATGCCTTTCCTAGCTGATGTGCTCTTCCTCTTTAGTAACATTTGCCATTTGACCACACTGACGTGTTGCTTGGCCACATGTATCTCAGGGCATGTCTACATGGGACAAATGAATCAGGCCTACCCAGCCCCTCCACAACTTGTCTTCATGACACAGGGCCAAAGCCCCGATTTACTAAGGATTGCCTTCACATTGTGAGGCCATTTCAGCATTGAATCTAGGCCATCCCTGCTTTATACCAGTTTAAAAAGACTTACCTTTCTGCTCCAGATTGTCCAGGAAAATCTGTAGCACTCCAGAGTGATGCCAGGCAACTGTTTACATAGTGTTTCATTCTGTCACCTGGCACCATTGCTGCTTGCATGAATCACTCACTTTGAGGACACCCTGCCATGTGATCTATGCTGGGCACCTCATTTTTGACCTCCAAAAGTAGTGACCCAGACCTGCAGTTGCAGTGCTAGGTGACATAGCAGAATGTTGTGTCAACATCTGCTTGCCATCACTTTGGAAGGTGGAGGTAATGGGGGGAATTTGGGGCAGCCTGGCAGGTGTAGACCAACTCCCAGTTTTCAGTTCTGAAATGTTGGATGGTATGGTAGTCAAACTACTACAGTATTTAAGTACTGTAGATATTTCACTGATTTTGATGGTATTTTCTTGCAAGTACATCCAACTGAAAATGGACACAAGACAGTTCCATTCAAACCAAACAGAATTTGCCAAGGATTTCAGTGGGAGCTAGAGAGTGTAAGCTTGGATCAGTATCATTTCCTTGATACTACGGGGGCCCACAAGTAAAAAGTCTGGAGTTAATATATACTCTTATAATAAAAATTAAGTTATCACTACTAAACATAATATTATTTGATATTATATATTTCTTGAGGTGAAATAATAAATATGAGTTGTGTGTGCGGGTTCCCCCCCCCCCAATCTTTATTATTATTCATGACATTCCAGGAGCAGAATATTTGGATTAGCAATTTATACAGAAGCAAATTGAGGCTGAATTTGTAAACTACCTTGCTCCAGGGTCAAGGCCGTACAGTATAGTCTAGCAGCTTTTACCCTGTAATTAGTCTTGGCAGGTACATGACCCATAGGTTCTAATGCTGCATAGGCTAGAAGCGTGAGAAGTGTGGAATGGAAAGTTTGCATCCATTTCACCTTCACTTCTGAACTTGCTCATAGACATATAGGGCATCCCTGCCTCCCTTCATTAACCTTGCACGCCATGCAGCTCTTCCTCCTGAAAAGTATAAAAGCATTACAAGGTTAATATGGAAATATAGGTTTAAAATGTTATATGTCACTAGAAAAGGCCAGGAATTACTTGGCTGCTATCAAGGGAGAAGACAATGAGTTTCAGGGGCAATTGAGCACTGAATTTCCCATTGTATCACAATTATAGAAACAAATGTACTGTGATAAGCAGAAATTTAGAAATGTGCTCCTAATTACAGCACTTCATCAAAAACAGCAATGTTGAAAAGCTGCAATATCTAAACGCATATAAGACCCTTTGAATCAGTGCAGTTTCTTGGGGGCAGGCTGTATTTTTAGTTTAAATTTGCATGAAAACATCTTTTAAAAACCTTTTTACATGCATACATATTTTCTTCCTCAGGCTCAAAAGAGGTAAATAATAAACAGTACACTCTTTGACAAAGCTGCATACTGGAGGCATGGAAACATCTTGAATGGTGATTAATGGCCAAGTGGTCAAATAAATAATGTGCACAGCTTTTTATAGGGATTTATATGGACATTATATTATGGAATGTGAAAACACTCTTCACCACTCATAATAACAATATACCATTTCTGTGTTCAAAGAGATTTCCCATGTGTTATCACAATATTATACGCACACACCTTGGCTCACTCAGACTCCAGTTAAGAAATCAGAAGAAGACTAGAATTTGAAAGGGCACCTATGAAGGAACTAGATAACATGCTGAAGTGTAAAGATATATCATTGAATACTAAAGTTAGGATTGTTCATGCCATCGTATTTCCCATTTCTATGTATGGTTGTGAAAGCTGGACAGTGAAAAAAGCTGATAGGAAGAAATTCAACTCATTTGAAATGTGGTGCTGGAAGGGAGTTGGATACCATGGACTGCCGAAAAGACAAATAAATGGGTACTAGACCAAATCAAGTCTGAACTCTCCTTAGAAGACAAGATGACTAAACAGAGATATCTTCATGGTATCAAAAGAAGACCTGACTGATTAGAAAGGGCAATAATGCTTAGTAAGGTATAAAGCAGTAGGCAAAGAGAAAGATTTCATTCCAGATGGATACTCAATCAAGGAAGCCAGGGTCCTCCTGAGTCTGCAAGACATGAACAGGGTGATGACAGGGTGACTTGGAGGTCTTTCCTTCATAGGGTCACCATAAGCTGAAGTTGACTTGATAGCTGTTAACAACAAAAAGTTGCCAAGTGAAATAAGGAACAAGGCTCCTGATCCTTTTATGCAGTGATTTCCAAACTCTGGCCTTCCAGGTATTTTGTACTTTAGCTCCCAGAATTCCAGACCATTGGCTAAGATGGCTGAGGTTTCTGGGAGGTGAAATCCAAAACATCTGGAGGACCGGAGTTTGGGAATCACTGCTTTAATGGTTGTTTAAAAGCAGGAATGTGCTTGTCATACAATAGATGTGCTTGCCCTCTCATATATCCATTGAAGGTACAGGAGCCTTTTCTCATTTCACCTGGCCACCCTAGTCATGTAATGTACAGTACCTCATTATTATTTCTCTCATATTGTGGAGGCATTCAGGCTGAGAAGAACTGGCTTCTAGAAATGTGTGAGATTATAATTTTGATTTGCTTCTGAGAAGGATTTTAAAAATTTAAGAAATTTCTTCATATTCAGGACAGAAGGAACTTGAGAGAGTTAGACAAACAACCTCAGGGACCTTAATGGTTTCCCCTGAAAGATATGGGTTTGAATCCCTGTGCACTCAACCATATTTTCAGTACTGAACTAGCTTGACCTCTTCTTTCTTCTGTGAGGCTCCCCACTCTGACATGTATATGTTCAAAAGTTTGATATTCCACAGTATATTTTCAATAACTGTACCTACTGAATTTGGCTAGTACAGGGCACGAGGAATGTAATTTCACATGAAGAATTTACCCAAATTCACAAATGTCTTGATATTTGGCATATGAAGATATTTGTGAATTTCAGGATGAGAATAGCCCGAGGTTTTAAAAAAAATCTCATCACAGGAAGAACAGAATTTTCTATTGCCTGTCTATTAAGTTGTGACTTCACCAAGAACTGTAAAAAACCATCAGTCAACTGCTAGTCAAACTGCAGTTCAGTTTTTAACAAATATGCTACACACTTTTAGTGTGTCCTGCTTCAATAACTGGTTAGGATTTTTAGGATTTTCATACCAGCTCAGGAGGAATATGTTAAGATGTGCTGCAATGCTTATCAGAAAACCCAGCTCATGTAAGGCTTCATTGTCATGTGTTCAGCTTCCCAGACTGGTAGTAAAACAGTCACATTTCAACCAATGTCACATTGGCAAATATAAGCAGTAGGACAAAGTGTTCTAACCACTGCATGGACAGTTGGTATTTTGCAATGTAGGGCATTTTCTAAGAAATGTTCACATCCACGGTCCAGCAGTCATAGCATTTTGAACATATCCAGAACTTGGGAAAATAACTTTTGGAGATGACAGCTCCCAGAATCCACAGGCAACATGTGACTATAGCAGTCTGGGTACCATAGTTCAAAAAGTAATTTTTCCAAGCATTATTATATCCCATTTAGTAGAACACAGATAAGTACTCAAAATGGGAAATAAATTTTCTGACTCATAAATTCAGCTTCCATAGCAAATGTGCTTGAAAAGAATGCAGTTGCTTGTAGAAGGTGCCTATCTTTCTATAGAGTTTATCAGATGGTAGGAATTTCTCTGTATTACGAATGGAGCCAATTGGAGCCAATTCGAATTCATGTGAATTCGCTAGTTTAACGAATTCATGCGAATTCCTATTGCGTTCGGAATGCATTCAGAATGACTTCCCGTTACCCGAAAATGACTGCCCATTGCCCGAAATTGCATGAGATGCTTTAATTCGCAATAACGTAAAACCCATGGTTGTGTTTGGAATGACTTCCCTTTTGCCCGAAATTGTGTGAGATACTATAATTCACAATAACGTTGCATTCGGATTGCCATTAGATTATACTTCCAATTTCCGATGTCTGATAAGGTCCTATGTAATAGATGTTTTGCCCACAGTACAGTACCCATGTGAAAGCCACCGAGGTGTAATTATTTGAGTGTTGGACTAAAATGCCTTGCTTAGTCATGGAAACCCACAAAGTGACCTTTGGCAAGTCATACTTTCTGAGCCTCAGAGGAAGACAAAGGCAAATCCCTCCCCCTCTGAACAAATCTTGCCTATAAAACCCCATCATCAGTTCACCATAGTGTTGCCATAAGTCAGAAACAACTTGAAGGCACACAACAACAACAAAACACAACTTTAGAAAGCAAGCATTGTGTAGTGGTTTGGGAATTGTCTGATATGACTCTGGAGATCAGGGTTCAAATCCCTGCACAGCAAGGGATTTATTCATGGGGTTGCCATAAATCGACAGGTAGCTTGAAAGCATATACACAGACACTCAGTGTCAGTATAGATTTCCCAGAATTTAGATATAGAATTCAGAAGAGTTACTGGATACTGTCCTCTACATTAAGGCCATGTGGCATCAAGATGTCAAGTCTATAGCCCCGAGACTGTTTGGATCATGATTCCCTTTCCCCCATTGGAAATATAGCCATGTTGGAAAGGCTATTTCCCTCAGGATTCAAATGTTTTGCAGCAGGTTGTTCTAACTCTTTTTTTTTTTTTTTGCAGTTCCTGAATCTTGACTTTTCCAAGTCTAGGTGCATAGTCTCCGAGTCAAGCCATTATTCTGACCTGTGAGGTACAGACTCCCACAAGAGACTCTTTCCTTCCCTGGCAATCGATATACAACAATATGAAATGAAAAAGCCAACTGTGGGGCTGTACAGACCACCCAAAAGGGGAGGTCTGTAGGTGCCCAGAGAAGCACCGGAACAGGTCCATGCTTCTTTGTGGCCTGAAACTGGGGTACAGCAGGCGCCCTGGGTGCCCGCTGCACCCCACCATCCCCCATGCTCCCAAGGGGAGAAAGGGGCCACTGCCTTTTCACAGGGTCCTTGGTGTAGCTGTGTAAAGCAGAAAGTGCACAGAAAGGGCATCCATATGCACTAGGCTTAGGAAGCTGCATGCTCCCTAACACTAATTATGCCCTACGGACGGCCCTTTTGGGCCATCTGTATCGGGCCAGTGTGCTGCCATTTTATGACAACCCAAATCTGCTACTCATAGGCAGCCACTTCTCCCTGTGTTTAGCATTAGGGACAGTCATGGGTTGTAAGCTTTATATATGAAAGCATCTTATAAATTAGAGAGGATAATCAATTTTGGCATTAGCTGTTCTTCAGTGATGGAAGCTGGGGATCCAAACTGCATAGATTTGGCTATGGATATGAGATCCAGTCATGGATATTTGCTTTATTACCTGTGAGGACTTTTGTGGGCAAAGGATAATAGAGAACAATTTTCCAGGCAACTAAAGATTTTAGTCCTTGTCTGCGGGTTTGAGTCAGATATGTGGGTTGTCTGCATTATTAACGGACCCATCTGCTTTTAATAATACAACAATAATTCAGTCGTCTTACATTGACAGGCTTCTAATCCTGAAGGCAGAGGCGTAAGTGCCTTTTGGTCTCTGCGTAATAAATAGTGTGCTGTCTTGTACATTTAGATCATCATTTGCTGCTATGTGGGATTCCATTGTGCCAAAGTAGCTGCACAATAACAGTGCATTCAACAGGGAGCTTGGTATCAATAAATAAGCAAACAAATTCCCACAGTTCACCACATTGAAGTGTGAGAAGGAAAATGAAAACAATCTGTTAGTAGGTGTCTATGCAAATTAGGTATTAACTTTTGCAAGTGCATGCGATTTTGCCTTATAATAGCGGAGAAGCAAGAACATCCTGTCTCTGCACTAAGACCTTTGTGTGCAATCTCAGTGTTCCCATATTAAAACATGATTCAGAGCAGTGCCTCCTGCATTAAAGCTTGATTATTCTTATTACACTGTAGCCACACATGAAAGAGGGACTTTCCCAGGCCTCAGCTTCCTGCACTCAGCACAGAAATTACAGGGAAGAGTTTAAAGTGCAGTTACTTGGCGGAAAAGGAAAATCATTGGTGGCAAGGAACACTTAAGTGGTAAATCTCGGGGTGGGAATGTTTTGTTTATAAAGGAGCCTTTTTACAATTTTCAGATTTCTAATTCTAACTTAATACATTTCTGCTTGTGACTGAAAATAAATTTCAGTTTATGGCCAATATCCTGTTCAGCAGGTGTCTAATGGACATTTCTGCTAGTGAGCCTGCATAGTATAGTGATTTGAGCGTTGGACTATTATGACCCTGGAGACCAGAGTTCCAATCCCAGCTCAGCCATTTAAACCCACTGGGTGCCCTTGGGCAAGTCACACTCTCTCAGCCACAGAGGGTGGCAGTGGAAAACCCTCTCTGAAGAAATGTGCCAAGAAAATCCTGTGATAGGTTCCCTTTAGGACTGCCATATATCGGAAACAACTTGACAGTGCTCAGCAACAACAAAAACAAAGCAATGCTGGAGCAGCACTAACTGCACTTTTGTGCAATGGATTGTTCAGTGGGCAGCAGTGGGTATTTGTCTGTAGAGAAACAGGGTATTTATTCCCCCACTACCAACTCCCCCCCCCAAATTGAAGAACTTGGCAACCTTCTACAAAGTTTGGCAATTTGCATAATAGTTACATTGGGGTAACACTGCACAATACAGATTCGGATATCATACCCTCCCTGCCCCCCAGAATGATTTCAAAGAGTGAAATTACTTGCTTAATTGTATTTATTCCTCGATAAGTAACCAACTAGAAAAGAGGCACATAGTTTTGTTAGTATAATAGTAAGACATTTAATATTATCTCAGGGATATATCTATGGGAAGAGTTGTGTGTGCAAATGAAAGCAGTGCTCCTCCTAAATAAGAATTGTTCCCCCAAATGAAATTCTGCTTTACACTCCAATTTTTTAAGCATTGCAGGAACCTAAAGCCTAAGCTGAGCATTTAGAAACAGAGTTTAGGTATCTGGATAAAAGGGGCAAACAAAGTTGCCAAGTTATGCAAAACAAATATAAGCGTTCTAGGCATGAATGGTTTTCAGTGTCTTGTTTTTGAAATGCTAGAAATTTGAAGAATGATTTTTTTTTTAATAAGGAAGGAAATTCTCATTTGGAAGGCCAGTGCCTTCATTTTGCTCCTTCCTATAACTACATTGTTGCATTATCTTCTTTACTTGCAAGTGAGGGTGTATCTACACTATAGAAATAATTCAGTTTTACACCACTTTAAGTGTGCAATCCTGGGATTTGTAATTTTACAATTTCTTTAGCCTTCTCTGCCACAGAGTTCTGGTACCTCACAAAACTACAAATCTTAGAAGTCTATAGGACGGAACCATTACAGTTAGTGGTATTAAACTGGATTATTTTGACAGTTTAGATGCATCCTGAGTGCACAGGGGCCTGATCCAGATTGGGCTAATTATCCACAATTATGGAAATTTAAACCCTCTCCCAACTGTTTTAGAACTTGTTTTAACCTTGTATTTTTGTTCGTTTGTTTAAACAATCCTTAACTGGAACCACTGACACTTGCCCCTACAGTCAGTTATGACTTGACATTCAAGTCAAGGGAGTACCTTTGCCATATGTGTATATGTGTGTGTGTGTGTGTGTGTGTGTTCATCCTTCAAAACTAATCGAGCCAGAGGGCAAAGACAGAGGAAAGAGGCAGAAGAGGTAGATAATGTAGTTAAGTTAATAGGAAACATAACCTACCATGCTGCTAAAGTCTTGTGAAAGCTGACTGTTAGATGACCTATTCGAAACAATGATTTTTAATGGGGCAAAGCTCTCCAGCACATATTTGGATTGAGGGAGATGAGATGCAATTGACCACCTGTCATGCTTGAGGTGGATATCTAGGTTGGGAGTACAACCGTTTTAGGTGCCTAGTCAATTATCCTAGTTGAGATAAATAACACAACTAAACTCGTTATATTGATTCAGGGTGCATCTACACAGTAGATCTAATGCAGTTTGACAGCACTTTAATTGCCATGGCTCCATCCTACAGAATCCTGGGATTTGTAGTTTTGTGAGACACCAACACTCTTTGGCAGAAAATGCTAAAGCCTTTTTTCCAACTGCAAATCCCAGGATTCTACAGGATGGAGCAACAGCACTTAAAGTGGTGTTGAATTGCATTAGCTCTACAGTATAGATGCACCCTTACATGTCCAGGATTAGTTCTACTTGAATGTAACAAGAAATGATAAAACAAGAAACAATAAAGATACAGATTGTTAGCTGAAACAATGGCTCATGAGATAAGTAGCTGCTAAAAGTCATGAAGTGTGTGGTTATAAATGAAATAATATAATGTGTTCAAAAGTTAAACAAATTGAGATGCTTCACAAGATACTTCTCAATGGAGATGGGAAATTCTTTCAGCTTCACACTATCCTGCATTTGTAACTTTTAAAAACTTCCAGTTCTTTCTATCCCAACTAGGAAGAAATTTCTTAATTCTGGTAACAAAAAAGAACGACCAAAATGACATTCTTACCCCCACTCCTCACTGGGTTTAAAGCCATCCTTAGTAACAGTAGCAGAGGTCTTTCTTGGTTCTGTTACGTAGGCTTCAATACCTTTGCAACATGAGGCTAGATCCAATATTTGCCCTACCCAGAGGAAAATCAAGTCCCATTCATTTCAATAGGTTAATGACATGGAGGACTAACACTTTAGTTGGTTCATGGTATCCACTGCAAGTCTGCTTCCTTGTGGTTCACACCTCTTTCAGGTATACTGCATCCACAGATATATTCCACAGTTAACAGCATAAGTCTTTCAAGGAATATTATATCTCAGCTATGATTTTTCTTTCTCTCCATTGCCTTAGTTGTATTTTTAACAACTAAATTTCCAATTTTCCCATGCCCAATGTGTTAACAGTAGCTGAATATTGTAACTGTAATTGTATTTAATGGTAGCAAATGGAAGCTTCAGACTACCTCTAAATGAAAGCCAAAAAGAAGGAAGGGGGTGGTTGGGGAATTGTAAAGATTTATATTGGAACATAGCAATCTTTAAACAGGGCACAGGCGCCTCTGTAATTTTAACCCTGTTCCGAACACAATAGATATGTAATGATGCAAGTGATAGCCTCTAATGAACATCAAAGTACTTTTAAGGGAACAATGACACAAGTTGCAGCAAAAGTACAGATGAAAAAGCACAGCCATGAGAAAGTTCAATTATGAATATTTAGATGGTCATGGAGAAATGGATGAGAGGAACACATTTTGAAGATAATTATTTGGGCACATTCTGTGCTGTACCGACACATTTATTTTGCGAAAGTATTAAGAGGTGGGTAGACACAACTCTTTTGAACAAAGTGTCTTGATAAGCCTGTTACAGACCATAGATAAGGAGAGATAAAAGAAGAATTGGAAAAATTCTGTCTAAGGACAGTCTGCACATGAATGAAAACAATCTTGTCTTATTTTTAAAAAGCCCACATCCATTCAGTTAGTTTTTGCCAAATAAAATAGGCTTCTATTCCCCATGTAAATCATCCCAATTGATTTCAACTGATGTAGTGATTCTCATAGCTGTTACATAATGGTGTTGTATGATTTCTACTATGTACATTTAGCTGAAACATACAGTATATCCATCTCTTTGTTCTGAAACAAGTCACTTCCTCCAGTAGTATAGTGCTTCCTGTAGGACAGGCACTATCATTAGATTGAGTGAAGTAACCTACTCTGGCAACATCTGCTGGTAGAAGCAATGGCAAATGACTAGAAGAGAGGGTTGTGTGTGCCCAGTGGATAACTCTACAATTTCCTTAAGCTACTGCATTACCCTGAGACACAGCAGAGGCCATTATCTTCTTGCTAGTGCCAAAAGAAGGTTGTACTGCAAGTCACTATATGTTGAATACTGTATGCTATGCTGCTTATTCCAGACAGCAAAAGATCCTGGTTGCCCTTGATAACATCTCAGCGAGTGTGATATATCCAAGTGAACAGAAGTGAGTTACTAATGTGTTGACAGTATGTCTGGAAGAGCAAACTATTTTGATATTAAAGTTACAGCTGGAGGAAATATATCATTTGAAAGAGTAGGTGGGAATAAACACAATCTTTATCTGTTATTGATAAAATAACTATGATCTGAAAATGTAATGTAGGCAGTAGCATTCCATGAAAGGAAGCCCAAAGCTGCACAACACATATTACAGGAACATGGAATGTGAGAAGCATGAATGAGGGGAAGCTAGACATAATAAAACAAGTAATGGAATATATAAACATTGCAATACTTAGGGTGAATGAGATAAAGTAGACAGGAATGGGACATTTTTAGTCAGATGATTACACAGTGTTTTACTCAGGAAATGAAAATCTAAGAAAAAATGGGTTAAGCCTGAATAGTGAGAAGAGATGTAGCAAAAGCAATCAAAGGATATAACACAACATCTAACTGAATAATATCAATATCCATTCAAGCTTATGCCCCAACTACAGAGGCAGAAGAAGAAATTGAAAGACTTTATAATGGCATCTAGAAGGAAATTGATCACACAACAAAACAGGAGGCCAACAAGGCCAACAGTTTGTTCATCACTAACATATTCTTCAAGAAACTAAAGAGGTAACTGTACATGGATATCACCTGATGACCAATATAGAAATAAAATAGGCTACATCTTTGGAACCCGGAAACAGAAAAACTGTTTTCTCTGTTAAAAAGTGACCAGGAGTAGATTGTAGGACAGAGCACAAACAGCTAATAATGTCGAGTGCTGAAGGGCATTGCAACATAATACAGCAAAAATCATATTGGGCAAACAAGCCAGTCACTGAGCCAGAGAATAAATTGACATAAACTGGACATTAGGAATGGGAATACCATATATACTCAACTATAAGTTGACCTCATGTATAAGTTGAGGTCACATTTTGGGGCCAAAATTATGGATTTTGACATGATCTGAGGACAGGTCGAGGGCAAAACTTGGAAACTCCTTCAGTGCATGTGTGTGTGCATACAGCAAGAGAGACTTTCACTGAGGTTTTTTGTTTCATCATTTCAGCTTTGTTTCAGCAACATCAGTTAATCACTCAGGACTTTTTCTGCTTAGTATAAGAGAAAAATAAACTACTGTGCCGACTGCATGGGAAATCTGAAAGAGCTGCTATCACATTACCATAGTGACCTATAAATAAATCAACCTGGGATTTTGGGGTCAATTTTGGGGCATAATTTTTTAGAAATATAGATGAGTATGTATGATACATAAAAACCCATTGCAGAACACTTCAGTCTTCCTGGGCATTCCATCTCAGACCTCAGAACAGCAGTCCTTGAATAAAAGAATTACAAAGGAAGATTGGAAAGAGAAATTGCAGAATTGGTATGCATCCACAAAATATAGTCCATCAGTAATGGGTTAAATGGAGGTAATGGTTTCTTGGCACACTACACATATTTCAACACTATCTAACCTCATGCTCATGAGGGTACCCTTGACCAGTTCATCACATCTCCCTCTCTGTTTCCCACATTACATTCTACTCATTACATTCTACCACATTACATTCTAGCTCATGCTACTAACCTTTTTCTTTCAGTTATTCCCAAAGGTGCTACAAGATCCCTTTGTATACTTATTTCCCAGACTAACATGGACATGTCTTTGAATTTTACTAAGTTGAGTTCGGGGGGGGGGGGGCACTAGGGATCATGTGGCAAACTTAAATTGGTAATGGAGAACACCAAAGAATTTAGGAAGAAAACCAGCCTAGGCTTTATAGATTATACCAAAACCTTGGATTGAGTAGATTACAAAATCTATCGATTTCTTTTAAGGAAATGGGTGTGCCACAACATTTGATTATGTGCAACCTGTACTCAGGCCAAGATGCTAGCACCAGGGAATAATACAGAGAAACAAAATCATGTCCAATTGGCAAGGCTGCATGTTATCACCCCAAATGTTTAACTTGTATGTTGATAAAGCAGGATTTTACCTTGAGTAAGGGAACATGAAAACGGGGGTAAGATATGCAGATGACACCATACTTCTAGTAGAAAAGAGCATAGATTTTGAATGATTACTGATGAAAGTTAAAAGGCAGGTTTATAGCTGAACATTAAGAAAACAAAAATAATGACCACAGGTGATATGTGTATGTGTATAAGCATGCCTTCAAGTCACCTGTAGACATATGGTAACTGCGTGAATTTCATATGGCTTTCTTAGGCAAAGAATACAATGACACCTACAGCATCTGGTATTCATTAGTGGTATCTATTCAAGTATCAACCTGGGCTGACGCTACTTAGCATCCAAGGTCAGATGGAATCTGGTGCTTTGGGGATATTCAGGTTATTTTCACAACTTTAAAATTCCATTCCATTCAAGAATCAACCAGGGCTGACCCTACTTAGCATTCCAACGTCAGATGGAATTTGGTGCTTGGATATATTCAGGTTATTTTCATAACTTTAAAATAGACATACTCTCGCTCAGTCATTAATCAGAATGGAGACTGCAGTCAAGAAATCAGAAGAAGAACAGGGCCTAAGTAGACACAGGCCTAAGTAGACATGGGCCAATCCTGTGCTATCCTGCCCCAAGTTCTGACCTGGGTCAGTCCCTGGGCCAACATAGTGATAATTGGGTGGTTACACATTCGCCTGGCACTGAACTATGGACCCACTGCCACTGTGTGCCCCTTACCTACCTCCACCATTGCACTTCCTCAGAAGATCCCTCTTGCAGACCATAAGGGAGAAAACAAGGTGCCTGCTTACACATATACACATGATGGCTGTGTGTGTGTGTCTGAAACAACATGATAGTGGAAGCAGGTATGGAGGGCTATGGGGCTGTGTGGCATGCCAGCTGTCAAGTTTCAAGGAAAGTCTGCAACAAATTTGGAGTCTATATGCTTTGAACTAAGGCCCCTTTGGGCCAAGATCAGTCTGGAGACATCAGATAATCACCCAAACATTTTATTTCCAGCCCAAGGCTAATGGCCTGTGTCATACAGACCCTAGGATTTGGAAGGGCAGCTACGAAGGAACTGGATGAGATCCTGAAGTGTCAAGATATATCACTGAATACTAAAGTTACGATTTTTCATATTTCCAATTTCTATGTATGATTGTGAAAGCTGGACGTGAAGAAAACTGATAGAAAGAAAACCAACTCAAACAGCACTATATAAATAAAGGTTAATAATAATAATAATAATAATAATAATAATTTGAAATGTGGATCTGGAAAACAGTATTACAGGTACTGTGGACTACTAAAAAGACAAATAAATAGATCCTAGAGCAAACCAAGCCTGAGCTCTCCCTAGAAGCCTACATGGCTAAACTGAGACTTTTTTTAAAGAGCTCTTTAAAAAAGCAAACAAGCCTAAGAAGCAAATGTAAGGAATAATGCACCGTTTTTTAATCATTGTAGCAAATACTGACAATGAGTTGATTTTTCTAAAACATTGTCATGAGTTGCAGCAATAACTTTTGAAAAGCAACATTCTAAGCTGTGTTACAGATTTAATAAATTCAAAGTATATTGAATATCTAGTTAGGTGAGCCTCAGTAAATATACTTCGATGTGCAGCTGCCAACAGGGAGTCTTCCCTGATGCTGATCTTGTGGGGTTAAGAAGTGCTGGATAATAGAGTCCACTAGAGCCAGAGATATAGGAGGGGAAACAGCATTGGGTTCCTGACTCATAATTTGGAGAATTACTTTTTTAAAAAGTCATTCATTCCCATTATTTGTTGTAGTATTTGAATAATACTACATCTCCATTACTCACAACAGTTTCAGAAAAGTAACTTTTACATTTGTGCTGCTTGCTATTTTTCTGTTATTCTATTCCTTTGTGAAGGATTTAGGATTGGTAGGAGAATGGTATAAAATATGTGGGGAAAACTGTCTAAAAATGCATTAGAAGTATTTCAAATATCTTAAAATTAATTTTCAGAACTAGAAATTATTATTTTTCATCTCCCCAATAATTCATTATGCTAGTTTTGAAATGTAACTTCATTTTTCCTTTGTCATCCCCCCAAAAAATCATTAGAGATAACTATGGCTGATTCTATACTGCAGAATTAATGCAGTTACTGCCATTGTTCAATGTTAGGGAATTCTGATATTTGTAGTGTTCTGAGATATTTAACCTTCTCTGTCAGAGAACTCAGGGGCCACAAAAAACTACAAATCCCAGGGTTCTATAGGAAGAGACCATGATGGTTAAAGTAGTGCCAAACTGCATTAATTCTGAAGTGTGGCAGCAGCTTATGTTACTTGTAACTCCATGGTTAATGTAAAGTGTAATGCAAACTAAGGGAAGACTTATGGTGCAGTTGTGAGTTGTGACTAGAAACAGGTAGATCCAAGGAAGCCTCAACTCCCAAATGTCTAGCAGGATCATCTCCTACCCATACAAGCCCTTTTGGTTCTGGAGAGGCCTTCTTACGAACAAGGATGGGTTTTCTGTTCTCATTTACTCTGAACCCAGTCCCTAGAAGAGCAGCTCCTGAGACTGAGACTGACTCAATTAAATACTGAATACTGAATAGCCATATCCTCTTCAGAATATGTGCCTGCAAGGTCAACTGGGGAGATGTTGACATTCAGCCAGCATTAAGCACCCTGTGTGAGCAAACTGTTCACAGTGACCTTTTCTCCATCCCAAGCATTGAACATTCTTTCCATAGTCTGGTACGTGTGACTGCACGGTTGCGTCTGTGACAGCCCAAGAACATTAAGTGGGTGTGAGTGACTAACGATAACTTGTCTTCAGGCTCTTATTTTAGGGACTCCTGTTCAGAGTGTACACATTAACAACCATGAGCCTACATGGTGAGTGCTATTGATGGAGTCCTTTGCTTGCAGGTGGCAGCACTCTATGCTTTGTCACGTGGTCGGTCTCTCTGACAGTTCCAGTTGAGCTTGTCATATGTAGCCAGCGTTACCAGGAATAGCACTCATTGCAGGCTCCTAATGGGTCTAATTTGATTGCTAAAACTGGAATGATAACCTTGTTCATAGATGCAGAGAAAATGGGTAAAAATGAGCACTGCATATGCTGCAGTACAGATTGCCATCAGAATGAATGCCATGGTGCCAGGATTTGTTCTAGAGAGAAGTAAGCAAATATTTTTTGCCACATCTCCCTACTGTCTCAAGAAACTTTCAAATCATAAAAATATGCCTGATGCCATACATGGTTTCAGCGAAGCATAAATATCCACTGGGGGATTTATTCAACCCCTCCATTAAAAGCCAAAGTAACACAATGTACATGGTCAGTGTGCATAGCTGACAATCCATTTGAAGCTGTGACATACAGTGGGCCCTTGGTATCTGCTGAAGTTTGCTTCCAGGACCTCCCATGGATACCAAAATCCATGGATGCTCAAGTCCTATTATATACAATAGGGTATTACAGTGGTGTTCCTTATATAAAATGGCAAAACCAAGGTTTGTTTTCTGGATTTTTAAAAAAATCCAAACTGTGGATGATTGAATGTGGATGAAGAACCTATGGATATGGAGGACCAACTGTACAATGTGCAGTGGCAATGCATAAAGTCAGTATGCATTTACATGTTAGTCTGTTCACTTTAATATGCTACTGCCTGCACAAAACTCTCATATGTACAATAAGAGTTTGAAAGTTTCACAACCTCATACTCCTGTATTATTTTTGATGAACTTTTGTCTAAAAGCAATTAAAAACCTGTTAATCTCCTTTCTATCTTTAATTTCTGCTCCAAGAAATTGGTATCTCCCAATAATTTGTGTTTGCAGTGGTATTCTGCTTTTATTTCCTAGAGAAAATTATTCTAAAGGCACATTACTTCTTTTTTTATGTGACTGCTGAAATTGAACAAGATTTTTGGTCCAGGTATGTTTGTTCTTCAGTATGATATTGTAACTCTTCATGTGCAACATTGCTTTATGTTATTAAAGAAATAAATCAAACAAAATAAAAAACCAAGTTTAAACATGTTCTAAACCATTTAAATCATGTTTATAAAGCTCAAAATAGAAATCCTATAAATGTATAAATTGTAAAATTATGAATAATTGAATATAATTGTGTATATTGTAGCTGGTTATACAATATATACTATACTACATAATATACTTCATATGCACTAAAACTGCAATATGAATTTTTGATTGGGGGTGAGACCATTTTTTTTAAATTTAGGCATATGAAAGTTGAAGTTAAATTTGTTTTTAAGCAAAAGTTCATTGATTTATGATACAGGAAACTTTTTTTAAAAAAAGTTCAACTTTCATGTGCCTAATGTACAACTCTTCTTATGCCACTTATGTCAGCTGACTATGACCATTGCACATGGTTCATCCCAAAATCACTCCACATGCATAACACAACATACGCCTGCATTGCTAACAGGATGCTGGCATGAATTTAAAGGAGATATGAAAACCAGGCTATGACCACCCAAATTATGAAATATGGATGTGAAACTGTCATTCTCTTTGTTCCATTTCTCAGAATCTCACAGATGCACACAGGGAGAAAATCCTTCCCTCATGGAAGTTTGTGACGTTTTGTAGTTGGTACATTCCAATGATGTGCTTTTAATTAAATGTTTCCAAACTGTTTTTAATTCAGTGCTAATTTAATTGGATAACATTTATTTATTTATCATACTGTTTGTTGTGAATTTTTGTTGTTGTTGTTTTTGTCGTATTGTGTTTTAATTGATAATGCAAACCACTTTAGAAAGATGGAATATTCAATAAACAAATAGATAAGTACATAATATTAATATTTTAAAAAATAAGACAGGTTCTGCCTTAAATGGATTATAGTAGTGATGTGCATCATATCCAATCAACATATACAACTTTGATGCAGGGTCCCCTACAAAATTCCTGCTGATACCATCACTTCCTCAAGGTGCCTACTTTAAAAAGAGAGTTTTGAAAAGTTACTTTTGGGAACATAAAACTTCCAGACTCTCCCAGCCAGCATGGTCATGTGGCTGCGAGCCATGGTTGCTGAGAGATTGTAAGAGCTGTTGTCCCCCACAAAAATAATACCGTTCCAATTTATTTTTTAAAAAAGATCTATGTGCTTTATTCCGATCTGTATAAAGAGGCCTCTGAGATCTGGGTGCCCAACAGCCTGTGCAGACCGGCCATTAAAGCTGGCCTAGAGGTGGAGTTGGGGTGTGGTGTCCACATGGCGCACACCCCAACTCTACCCCACGGCAGTGTGACACAGCACCAAAGGAGCGCCGTAAAGCTACAATGCGGCAGCTATGGCACCCTTTCCAGCGTGCAAAAATAAGCTATTTTTAGCAGTTCATTTTTGCACCGCGGAAACACCAGATAGTGGCTGCAGTGTGCAGTTGCTGGGGCCCTGATCTGGCTCTAAAAGGGGCGGTCTACAAGGCCCCAAATCTCCAGTAGCTCATTACATTTCTCATTACCTTGTGTTTTGGAAGCTAGACAGCAGCCCACCACCAAAATGCATAGAGGGAAATCTCTGACTGGTCCTCTCCTCTGCAAAGTAGCAAAGTGAAGCGCTAGAAGCTGTTGGACTACTGCGCCAGGTACTCCTTATTTTGGGCTATGCCAGGGAGAATTGTAGTCCAACAATACTGGGTTTGGGAAGCAAGTCATGTTGCTAATCCCCACTGTAGAGGAAGAAGTTAAGGCAGCTTTTGCCTGTTCTCTACCTCATGAGTCTGATACAGCACAATCCTATACAAGGTGACTGGCCGATAAGTTCTATTAAATGTATCCAGGCTCACTTCCAGGTCCAGGTAAGTGGACCTGAGAGTGAATCACTGTACAATGGGCCCTTGGTATTTGCTGGGGTTTGGTTCCAGGACCCCCTCTGAATACCAAAATCCATGGATGTTCAAATCCCATTTACAGTGGCACAGTAAAATGGTGTACCTTATATAAAATGGCAAAATCAGTGTTTGGTTTTTGGAATTTATACATTTTAAAAACATTTTCAAGCTGTGGATGCTTGAATCCATGGATAAAAAAATTGTGGCTACGGAGAGCTGACGGTAATGTAATTATTGGCAAACAGGGAACTTTACTGGGAGCCAGAACTGAACTCTGAAAAGAAGAAGGCTGTTGCCAGACTGAAGAAATAAAGCAGTTTGAGGCCACTTTAACTTCCATAGCTCAATGCTATGGAATTTAAAGTGGCCTCAAACTGCTTTATTTCTCAATGCTATGGAATCCTAGGATTTGTAGTTTGATGGGGTACCAGAGCTCTCTGACAGGGAAAGCTAAATTTATCACAAAACTACAGAATTCCGTAGCATTGCATCATAGTAGTTAAAGTGGTGTCAAACTGCTTTATTTTTGCAGTGTGAATACGCCCCAGGTTTATCACCTCTCTCCCTCACTGATATTTGCACCAATCAGATATACCTAAATATTGTTTCTTTAAAATCAGATGCAGTTGATTTATCTGTTTGAGTCACACCTTCCTTTCCTCCCAAAATGCAAACTAACAGCAACAATAATACAGACAGATTAAACATGAAAATATTTTTTTTAAAAAATGGAAAACACAATAGATAACAGGAAATGATGGTATATTGGTGAGAATGACTTAACAATGACTCTTTGATTTGTTAAATGTCCTTTTGGATCAGGAAAATGAAGAAGATAATCAAATGTACCAGGCATTCCAATTGGCAATTGTTAGCTTTTCACTCAGTTCCCTGTATTTGGAATAGAAACAGTAGATTCCAACTTGTTAGGGAGAAATTAGATGGCATAAGGTCCTAGATAGCTCTCATCTACAGAGCGAGGGCTGTCATAGACTATGAGGCACATTGGCAACATCATCTCACAAGTGTGGCCAGATGGCAAGTGTGTGCAAAGAGAGTTAATGAGCTTCAATGACTTGTAAAGCAAGTATGTGCAGTCTGCCAGAAAATTCCTTGAATAATATGTAGATCAGGCAGAGGAAACCTTGCTTTTCTAGTGCAAAGCTTTCACTGAGATATCTGTATTCTCTTCCTACCATTTATATGGCCCCTTTATTTCCTTGCTCTGGTTTACTGAGCAGCCCACACCTGTTTTGCTTGCAAACAAGCAGAATTGGGCTTGTGACTGGGGAAAATGCATTTCCTCCTGGCCGTTTCTCTAAGTACAACAAACAAGTTCATGTTTAGACAGTACAGTAATCTCAATGGACAACACTTTCTTGTTGTGTCAATAGGAGAGGAGTCTGCTGACCATGAGACTTTTAAGTTTTGTCTTCAATCCCTCTCCGAAGAAATACCATGTAACCGAAACCTCTGATAAGAGGATCTGTAAATCTTTGAAAGGGCTCGTTTAAAGGGGCTGTATCAGTCCAACTGCATGGTCAATCTAGCCAAATGCTTCTTGGCCAGAAAGTATTTAAGATGCCTTCCCTGTGCTGTGGAGCACTGGTTGCATGTGTCTATTCTGGAACTAACAGGTGAAAGATTCAATTTCAACCATAGAGGCTGAACCCCCTCCAAATAGAGTATGAGGTCACTGCTTTCCCAAAAGACACTGCTCACACCTGTGGGTGCTGCTGGGTGAGCAAAGACCTTTTAATCACTCATACAGCAACTGGCAACAACATGGGCTATTTTTACATCCCTTAGTCAACTTGACTCATATTGTTGACGTGTGAGTATAGCAGAAGATAGTTGAATCCAGGATGATTAATGTTGCATGTGGGTCCCCACACCCAAGACAGTCATAATAAACAATGTTGTTGTTGTTGTTGTTGTTGTTTGCTTTCAAGTCATTTCCAACATTGTGACCCTAAGGCAACCCTATCATGGGGGTTTCTTGGCAAGTTTCTTCTAAGGGGGTTTGCCATTGCAATCCTGGGAATTGCCCAAGGTGACAGTAGGTTTACAGAGCTGAGCAAGATTCAAACCCTGGTCTACAGAGTCTTGCATCCTGAATATGTAAGTATGGTTTAACAGTATTAAATATGGTTTAACAACAACCATGATTTCCAGCAATGCATTGTGTACCGAGAGCCAGCATGGTGTAATAATTTGAGCATTGGACTGCAACTCTGAAGACCAGGGTTTGAATCCTGTTCAGCTATGTCAACCTACTAGGTGACCTTGGGCAAGTTCAAGGACAGCAAAACCCCATGGAAGAAACTTGCCAAGAAAGCCCCCCATGAAAGAGTCACAATATCATTGTGATGTCAGAAACAACTTGAAGGCACACAACAATAGCAACAGCAACAAAAATATTGTTCGTTATGACAGTAACAATAGAAATAGGCACCACCAAGATCCAAAGAGAGAGGTTATGGTGAGAAGATTTTTTTTTGCAAGGATTCTAGTCCCCCGTAGGTCCCACATAGGCTGCATCTGCACTGCAGAATTAATGCAGTTGGACACTTCTTTAACTGCCATAGCTCTATCCTATGGAATCCGGGATCTGGAGTTTGTTGTGGCCCTGAGCTCTCTAACAGAGAAGGCTAAATATCTCACAAAACTACAGATCCCAGAATTCCATAGCATTGAGCCATGGAAGTTAAAGTAATGTCAAACTGCATTATTTCTGCAGTGCAGATGCAACTATAGTAGCAATGCTCATAAGTTTGGCTGAGAAATGTGTAAGATCATCACTGAGATTACAGCTGGGCCTAATGAATGTGTAGATGTGAATGTGAGAACCACTGATTCTCAATGGATGGTATAGATTCAGCACTTTCCCTGATCAGTATCATCAAAGAAATAAGTGTATGCCTCCATTTACACTGTCATGGCAGAAGTAACACTTCACAGGTTGCGAACCTTAAGATGATTGTGCTTGTGTATGTGTGCTCATGTGGGCCTGATATATGAGCTGTTCCCTGAGGCCAATTCATTACAAATTGATGTGTGCTTTAAATTGAAGTGTAGAGACACTGAAAAATTCTATGAAATAGCAAATGCTAATGATGTATAAAACATTTGTACATAATGCTGTGCTATCAAATAATTCAAAATGGATGATAAACAAACAATAATACATTTCAGAAAGTGCAAACAGGCTCTATTAATGTCCTGCTATGAGTGGGATTGAATAAATCATGAAGGAAATCACACCAAGGATGGCTTGATGTTGTACATCCATTCAGGGTTCCATAGTTAATTTGTCTTTCAGAGCTGACTCTGCAATAGAGTCCAGGTGGCAGAATTCAAGGTGTCATGGAAATCATTAAATATTGAAGGACTGAATTGTTAATGCCAGACATGGGAAGAGGTCCTTTTAGTATTTTTTTTCTTTACCTCACATAGGCTGCAGAAATATTCCAGTTTGATGTTGTCATGATTCCATTCTATTGAATCTTGGGATTTGCAGTTTGTTGTGTCACTAGAGCTCTCTGACAGAGAATGCTGAATGTCTCACAAACATCTACAAACCCCAGAACGCCATAGCATTGAGCTATAGCAGTTAAAGCAGTGTCAAACTGGATTATTTTTTGCAGTGCTGATGCTATGGTTCTGAAATAACTTGGCACTTTGGTATGGCTGAAGGCAGGTGCCATTTTCTCTTGATGTTTTCAGACATCAAAATGCCCCTGGCTATCCCTGTTTATCTTTCTCCTGGATGGGAGTTGTTCCAGACCTTTATACTGGATTCACCCTTTGATAATCTCCACATCTGAAAACCCAATCCACATGCACATATTTGAGGAGGCATTTCTCAGTCATAAGTTTTTAAATATCACAAGCGCAATGCAGCCATGCCAAAACATCTAAACAATAGAAATCAGTGAAGCATGAATTCCTCTGAGTCACTTCTCCATGTGCCCTGCAAAATGGGTATATCGAATAGACATCTATGCTTACGTCTGAAATTTATCCTGCCACATTTAATCACTAGGCAGAACTTAGAAAACTCATTTTCTTTAACACATTAGAAACTAAAGTAAAAACAGTGAACACATTCAAAAGCTTTATAAGAGCCATCTCAGCGTTGGTCAACTCAATATGTAATTTCCTTTTCTGGAGTCATGCAGACATGCCTTGCCTTTTTAATTCACTTGCTGCCATAGCATGTATCCAAGTTCACTTAACATACCACAAGCACATCTTTCTTCTCCACATCACAGAGTGTTGGCTGAGTGTCATGGCCTCAGGCAGCCTGACAGTTTTGCCAACCAAAAAAGGAAGCTAAAAGGGACTAGCTATGGCAGTTGCAGAGCAATTCTGATTCAAGGGCTGCTGTAAGACATTTAAAGCACATTGTATATGGACTACTCCCCTATCAGAGAGGAATTCAGGTTAATCAGATGGTGAAAATAATCCTGGAAGAATGTAGATTGAATCTTTGCTGTTCACATGCATTTCAAACCCGATTAGGTTTTTTTTGGAGGAGGGATTGCCAAAAAATCCACTTAACCTGGGTTTTTCCCATGATTTCCTAAAAGATTCACACTGTTAGCTGTGTGAATAATCGATGTTAATAGACCTGGGAAAAACTGGGATAAAACTCTGCATGCCTTAAACATGCTTCAAATACATTTGCGTCATTGGCTTTATCTTCATTAGAATGCTGATGTGTGTGAGCAACAGAACTTGCAGCGATGCACATAGATGTCGTTCTGATTTTAAAGATAGTGTGAATAACAAAAACGGAATGCGTTAGTGAGATTATTTGGATGGTAGTACTAAAAAATTACAATATCTGAATAGGGCCTCAGATGTCTTTGCTTTGCCCCTTCAACTTTGTATTTTCTCTGTAAACAGAAACTCTATCACCAACAGGCCTGAGTCAGCAGCTGAACTTGAACAAGGCCTGGGTTGAAGATTTAAATATGTAATCTGAGGTTTTAAGAGATCGCAAGGATAATTATCACATGGATCAGGAGTGGGAGCATCTCCTTAAAAGACATGTTTACAAGCAATTCTCACATATGTATATCACATGTCTGTTGAACTTTCTGTTTTTTTCTCAGAAGCTTGAGAGGATCTCCCTCTCTGCCTGCTGCCATCTTTTATTCAACAGGCCCCACTGCTCATTTATTTAATGCAGTATTTTTGTGCTGTCTTTTGCCACTGATTCTGGGGTGATACACAACAACTAAATGAGGACAACAACAAAATTCAAAGAGCATAAACCGATGATGCAGAAAGCAGAATACCTAAAATATTTTAAATGCATTGATACATGGTATGCTAAATGCACCCTGGTTAGCACTTGGATGGGAGACTGCCAAGGAATACAAAGTACTGTAGTCTGTATTTCAGAGAAAAGAACTGGCAAAATTACCTCTGAGTATTCCTTGCCTAAGAAACCCCTATGAAATTCATGTAGCCACAAACTGACAGGTGACTTGAAGGCACACACACACACATACACACACACGTGCCAAGGGTAGGCAACTGTGGATGGGTTGGGGCCATTTTTCTAACCCCCTGCACACCCAACATGACCAGAAGTGGCATCACATCACTTGCATTTTCTCTTGCTTTTTAGCCAATCTGGTTTTTCAAAGAGGTTTTGTAGGATTGTAGGACAAAACCACTATCTTTTGCACCAGATCTGACCCATCATTTGAAAAAAGAAATTAATAATTTTGAGGTGTGTGGGTGCTCTGGGGGATTTCAGGGACAACATGTGGCCACAATTTGCCCACCCTATAATAATTGGGCTTCACTTACTGAATTTAAAGACATTTACTTCTATGAGAGATATATAGGATTTTAAAAGACCGTATCAACACTACACATTTATACTAGTTTGATACCACTTTACCTTTTATGGCTCCATCCTATGGAATTCTGGAATATACAGTTTTAAGTACTTAAGATTCAGTGCCAGCAATCTCTAGTTCACTTTCCTGAACTACGGAAACGGTTTTACATTAAACAGATTCTAAATCTTCATTTGAGCACCACAAGATAGCAAGAGAAACAGTAGGTGTGCTTCCATAGACAGCATGCCATCTGGTACCAAGGACATCAAAAGGAACTCATCAGCAATCAAACTTAGAAATGGCTTAGGCCAAAGCTACTAACAAGGTAGTGTCATTACCTATAAGCCTGTCAAGGCCTTTATATTGTCAGGAAAGACCCTTTTCTCAATTTCACCACCCTTCTTAGGTAAGTCTGGTCATGATACAAGACAGGGCTTTCTTGTTGGCTACTCCTAGGTTCTGAAATTCCCTCTTTGGGCGACTAGAATATTCCCCTCCTTTCTGTCCTTCCCAGGGCAGACAAAGACTTTGTATTTTGAAATAAAGTGTTGCATTGTTTTGAACTGCACTCTTTTAAATTTATTAATATTATTATTAACAGCATGATTTAAGTTGTTTTTATTCTTATCATTCATTTAACATTTTCTATGTTTTAATTTGTAATCCATTTTACAAGTTTCAGTTTTGTGGAGAAACAGGACACAAATAAAGTTAGAGGCAACAAGGTACACAGGCAAGTTTCTGTGTTGATCATATAAAAATATCTGGTTCCCTACAGATATAAGTCTTTAGTGAGGAGCACAAGATCCTTGATTTGGCCTGGACAGCAATTTTGCAGCCATGGGAACACTTTCAGCAATGACAAAATATCTTCCCACGGGTTATTTTTTTAACCATGTTTAGCTGTAATTCACCATTTTATTGCATACTGTTATATCTTAAGGCCTTGATTTTGTTTTAAAGACCATATTTGTGACATTATATCTCACATGTTATAATGTGAAAGACATAATACTTATGACATTTACTTTACAAATTGCTATATATGCAGCGATGAAAAAAAAGGAGTTGTTATTGGCCATTCTATTGATTTCCATAGAGAAACAAAGGTGTTTTAAGATCCTTGGGGCATGTAACTGTTATCCATCCACCTTCACAGGCACATTTGGAGGGAATGTGAAAGAGACCTTCTTAATGGCTGCTTCCAGACTTTGGAGTTTCCTTTCCAGGGATGGTAGGTTGGCTGCCTCCTTACTGTTCTGTATTAATTTTACAAAAGTTTAATACAATTGTAATCTTGATTATATTTTTATATTTTAGCTAAGTATGGTTTTACTTATATTTCTTTTTAACTTGGGTCCCAGTCTTTGGGATAAGGTAAGTAAAGATAAGTAAAATGATTGATTGATTTATACAGTTGAAGCTCTGTATCCATAGATTCTGCATCCATAGATTCATCTAATCAAGGATTGAATTTTTTTAAAAAACAGAAAACAAACAAACCTTGATTTTGTCATTTTATACAAGGCACACTACTCCACTGTATATAATGGGATTTGAGAATTAATGGATTTTGGTATCCATGTAGTGGTGGTGGTCCTGGAGCCAAATCCTGGCAAATACCAAGGACCCACTGTAATAGTAATAGCCTTCTTGAGGCATTTGTAGTTCATGTGTTTGCTTGAAGGGAAGCAAAGGGTTTTTTCCCATTATTCACTTCTGTTATTAAGAATATTCTATAGGCATGATTTTGATCAAGAAAATTAGATGATGAAGAAGTAGGAAGAGACATGCTGCTCCCATCTCAGAGGCTTGTTTATCATTCTACCTTTTCCCACTCCTCCTCCCCAAAAAAGTTAAGAGAAAGAAGATCCTAATGGCCCATTATGACCCAAGCAAACCATCAACAAGCCCTCCTCTCTAAATGTAGAATATTAAGTTGTGATTCACCAAACCCTGTTAGTAAATAAGAACTTATCATTGTAAAATATTTTATAGCAAGGAAGGTTTTTTTTTTTTTTTTTTTTTAAAAAAATACAATGGAGAATTTAGCCCACATAACACAATTCATTGTGTCACCTTCTTAAAACACTTCTCTTGTTTCATAAGCCCTATTGGTAATACAAATAAATTAAATAAAGTCAAAATATATTGTTTTGTAAAGCAAAAGATGGAATGTTTGTTTTGTCTTTCAAACCTAGCTTTCATTTCAGGTGCAAGTTAATGACATACTGTGTCTCATGAAAAAAATTACATCCAGGAAGGTAAAGTGTCATTTATAAATCCTTCTGAATCTTTCCCTAATGCCTTCATTGCATTGTCTACTTACAGGCTATTTTCATGTTTTTGAAACCTTAAATTCTAGCACAGTTCTAAAGAACAGTGTTAGGGTTTGCTGTTGTTGTGTGCGTTCAAGTCATTTCCGACATATGGCAACTGTAAGGTGAACCTACCATGGGATTTTCTTGGCAACATTTGTTCAGAGGTGTAAGTGCCCTGATAGCCCCATGATACAGCTATATTTTGATATCACATTCCTGGAGGCTAGCATGGGCTGAAGAGGTTGCAATGACCTACAAAACACCAGATAAGCCACATTCTGTAGTCTCCTCCCCCACCCCATAGATCTTAGGACTAAAAAGGCAGTTCCAGAGCACCCCTTTGGTACCAAAGGTACCAAGGTGTCCACTGTAACTCTTACTTTTTCTCTCCCGATACCAGTCAGGTGATTGCCTAGACACCACACAAAGCCAATTGACAAAGTTGTCCACATTTAGTGTAGGGAAGACAAAAGCACCCAGGTAAAAGGGAAGCAATTCCTCCCCAACCCTGAAGGGATAACCTATACTAACACTGCACTGGAGACAGGAGAGTTGGTGGTAAACATCTGAAATGGCATCATGGTGCTCTGTGCTTGTTGCAATCACAGCTGACTTCTCCTCCATGAAGGCCAAGAAAGGTGGTCCCTACCCCACAGGGCCTTTTGTTGTGCAAGCCCAAAGCCACAGTTTAAAAAGAAATGGGGGACCATTTGGCTACATCTTTAAAGCTGTTTGCATTTGAAGCTTGGTATGTTGTGCTACTGCAACCAGCTAGGTACTGTACCCTGTTAATGTGAAACATGGAATTGTGCCAATCTGTCTGCTCCATACTAGCCTTAAAGTGAGCAGAATATGTGAATGGTTTGATAGTGACATCCCAGGTCCACTATGTGGGATATATCATCTCCCTTATAGACCACATTGGTCCTTGTGTTCCAGGAGAAAGGGAGGTTCTGCTCACCATATCTAGTGAGGTTTTTCTAGTTATCCTGTGGAAGCCCTGACTTTTTTGGCATCCACCATGTAAAATGATGTCTCCACCAATGTTAAATCAAATCTTGGGTGGGTGGGTGTTTCCATCATCAATTAAAGACCTGTCTAGAACATGGCCGTATTGCCCGAAAAACCCACAAAAGACTAAAGACCTGTTTGTTTGCTCAGGAATTTTTCTACTTATTCTCCAGATTGTTTTGTTTTTTTTTTTGGTCCAGATCTAACCCAGCCCACCCTGGAGGCATGGAAGTGACAGAGAAGAGTCTCTGGTCTCAGAGAAGCCTCATAGAAGAGTCCCTTAGAATGGGGTCCCATTTGTCTGGAGGAAAGAGCATACATGTATGCTAAAAAGTATAGGGCTTTATAGATAAGGAGGACCAGCACTTTGAACTGGATTAATATGGAGCTCTGCCAAAAAGAGCAGTCTGGAGCCATCCCTGTTTGCTGCAACCAAATCACACAGCAATGCTGTGCAGCAAGGAAGGAGCACTCAGAAGCAGCTCTTCCTTTCTGTGCCAGATTGGGGCCAGGGAAGCCTCACTTGCAGCCCCTGCAGCTCCAATCCAACTTCTTTCCAGCCCAAAGAAGAGAGGCAAAATGCCACTTCTCGTTGGGCTGGAAAAGAGGTGTCCATGGGGCTTCATACCCCCGGACACCCTGGGAGCCATGAGGAGAAGGAGTGTCCCCTTTCTCTTCAGGAGCTCCCCGAAGGAGAGCTCCCCAAAGGAGCTCTGAAACAGAGCTCCCTAAGGAAGTTCTCCCAAGGAGCTCTGAAACAGAGCTGCTCAAGGGAGTTCTCCTGACAGAGCTCCAAAACAGTGCTCCCCAAGGCCTCCCTGGAGCTCCGAAATGGAGCTCCCCAAGGGAGAGCTCCAAAAAGGAGCTCCTTTCTGCACTGCAGCCAGGCCGTCATAAGCAGCCTGGGGCTGCGCAGAGATGTCGCTGCTGCACTGCTCCATTTGGACGCTGCACAGCAACGATGTCATTATTACGTGCATCATCTGTACAGTGCGGTGCCACGCAGTAGCATTGCGAGGCATGTGGTCACTCCACCCCAGGCAGCCCTAGCACATCACCAGGACGCCTCCAAACTGCCCGTCTGTATCAGGCCTTTGTTATTTTTAAAATGGTAAAGTGTTTTCCTACTGGCTCCCACTGAGCTGTCTCTCAGCCATGATCCATGTGATTAGTTTCCTGTTGCTAGAGGTCTTTTATCTGTCACATATATTGTATTGTCTCAACTAAAGTTTCCTGGCCTGATGGGAATATTACAATGGCCAGTTCCTAAATCAAGAGCATTGCTTTGATGCCTCCAGTCTTCATGGGCAGCTCTGGCTTAAAACATATTACTAGTTCTGTATTCTACAGGTATCAAAGAATGGGACAGTCTGGCTACAGGCACTTGACAGTTCCTCTTGCTGTCTCTGCTTTCCCTGCAGAAATCTTGGGTTTTCCCCTAAGTTTCAGTTTTAATAGAGAATTATTAATTGTTAACTATTCGCTTTCATGTTTCTTCAATTATATGGCAGCTTAATTTGAATTTGAATGACATTATGAACCCATAGAGGAAGTTGACGGATATGATAAAGAAATGAGTTCCCAAATCTTAGTTCTTTCTTTAAAACAAAACAAAACAGGATACTGGGAAATCCCTAAACAGCTATTGAAAAATCTCACTAAAATCTCACTTCGTGATGGAAATTAATCCCTTGAAGAGCCTTGAGCTCAGAGCCTGTCAGGACTTTGTCAGTATACAGCTCTTCTATTTTGGGGCTTTCCCTAAGCTCCACTGCTTCTATTCCCTCAGGCTTTACCCCAGAAGTAGGCAATCTCTGAAGGTTATATGGCACTTTTGCCCTCCCTTATTTTCCTTATCCAAACCACCATAAACCCCTGAAAACTGAAGTTAAATCACACCCCAGAAACCAAGAAGAGGAATGATTTGTTCCTTAAATGCAATTTTGGTCACTTCCAGTTTCCCCAAAGTACATTTTTGGTCCCACCCCATTCCCAAAAAGCCTAGGAAGGAGAAAAAAGCATTTATATCACAAATTGCACCTAGCAGAGACTTCTGGTGGGCTGATTTGCTTTTAAACCCCTTTTTAACCCTTTATAGCAATAGCAATATAGCAATAGCAAGTACATCTCTATGCCACTTATCAGTGCACTTAAGCACTCCCTAAGATGTTTACAATGTATAAGCTAATTGGCCCCAACAAACTGGGTACTCATTTTAGCAACCTCGGAAGGATGCCAGGCTGAGTTGACACTGGAGCCCTGGGACCGAACTCCTAATCTTGTGGCTGGGAATGGCCTCAGTACAGCCATTTAACCACTGCAATGCCAGGGATCCCTATGGCATCTATTCTTGGTGGCTCCACCTAGACTTTGGAACTACCTTCTCAGGAAGGCCAGAAGGGCTTCTGTCAGCAAGTAAAGGCTATTTTATTCTTTGACAACTTGGGGGCTTGACAGACTGCTTGGAAAAGGCGGCTGGAGCAGTTCCTTCCCTTTCTGCACTGGATTGGGGCCAGGGCAGCCTCACTGACAGCACTTGTGACCCCAATCCGACTTTTTTCCAGCCCAAAGACAGGTTTTTGGCGATTAACTGGTTGGGTACTTATTAACGGGTGATGTACTTCTCATCTTTTATGTTTTAAATGTTTTTTTTAATGTAGAGATTTAATTTGATAGCTAATTTGAATGTTTATGTTTTTAAGTCTTTGTTGACTTATGTGAGCTGTGTTGGTCTCCATGCTGGAGGATTGGCAGAGACACTCTCTCTTTGTCTTTGTCTTTCTCTCTCTCTCTCTCTCTCTCTCACACACACACACACATTATATGGGGGGGGGATGAATTCCTCTATGCAAACACTATATTGGCCAGAATACTCCAGGAGCAGCCTGGAGTATTATGGCCCCAAAGCTATTCTGAATTCCTCTCATTACCTGTGAATTCTGAAATGAATCCCGCTGTACTGCCCACCACTGGCACCTCTAGCAGAGTTGCTCTGTCTGAGGCACCCCATTTTGGTTTCAGAGGGAGCAACCCATGCCCGCAGCAGTAGTGCTGGGTGGCATAGCAGAAGACTGTTTAAAGAGCAACCTGGCATCATTCTAGGGTCCTTTAGATTTTCGGGAATGATCCATAGCAAATGATGGGGCAGTACAGTCTGCCCAAAAAGGGCGGTCTGTACTCCAAGAAGTGGCAAGATGGGGCCAAGGCTCCCTCACTGGCAGCCCCAGAGGCCCCATTTCACCACTTCTGCAGGCCATGGAGAAGCGACGAACTGCTGCTTCTCTGCGGCCTACAAGTGGGTTGCAGCAGGCGCCATGAACACCCACTGCACCCTGCTCTCCCCAGCAATGCCAAGGGAAGAAAGGGACTGGCACCGCAGCCTCTTTCTCCTCGAGGTCCTTGGTACGGCCGTTTAAAAGACGTGCCAAGGACCCGCAGCCAAAAATGAGCTAGGTTTTTGAGCTCCTTTTTACGCTGCGGAAAGGTGTGCTTGGTGCCCTGCGTGCTTGGTGCCCTCCCGTGGTGCGATGTTGTCAGGCATGCACAGTGTTGTTTAAACACTGCACGCACCATGACAACATCATGGCGCTCCCATATGGATGCCACCATTTTAAAATGGCAGCATCCATACGTGCTAGGGTTAGGGAGGGTGTGAATGCTGCACCCTCCCTAACCCTAATCGCACCGTACAGGCAGCCTTTTTTGGCCGTCTGTACCGGGCCGGTGAATCTTTTTTAATTTGCTGTAAGGAAGGGATAGCCCAGATTTACTGCAGAAGTATCCTTCCATGTGGAAGCCATTTGGCTCAGTGTCATCTGGACAGGGCAACGCAAGGGTGTGGAGAAACTGGTTCATTTAGTCTGTGTAGACATGCCTGTGGCTGGTTTTTGTGAGCTGTGTTGAGTCCCATACAGGGAGAAAAGCAAATTCAGTCTCTCTTTCTCTCTCTCTTTCACACACACACATATTATACACACATGTACACCCAAATTGGGGGAATGAAATCCTCTGTGTAGAGCATTATATGAGACATATAGTAAATACTCTTCTCACTCCATCAAACTCTGAGAAGAGAATCTGATTTTATGGTGGGTTTTTTCTTCTTCTTTTTGGTAGGAATGGTGCTGTCTCATTTTATTGAACTGGTGGTTTTTAATACTGTTTTATTCTACTGCATTCATTATTCATTCATTGCTTTCTGTAGTTCTTTTTTTTAAATTGAAATACATATAGTGTAAATAAATAAATACATAATAAAACAACCCAATTTCTTGTGCTCCTTTCCTCATTTGAATAATGCAGGGATTTTTATGTGATGACTTGGCACATTTAAAAGGAAATGTTTCACAGAGATAATCATAGAAAATGAACACTTCTTGCTTCAGTTATTACAGTTTGGAAATTCTGAACCAGGAGAATTTATGAAGCAATGACAAATGGGACCCTATTGGGAAAGTCACAATGTTAAGAGGTACTCTGAACATCTTAGTTTGGGTCTACAGACCTATGAAGAATGTACAACTGCACCATATTTAAATAGTAATAATGATTATTGAAATAAGTAAGTGTATGCAGCAATAATGAGAGTTTGGTATATTAAGTCAAGTGATCCCTTTAAACTGACACTTATAAGGAGCAGATTTCACCAAATGAATTCATAATTTCATTGCCTCTCAAAACAGTGGGAGCCAAACTACATATTGACCATGGCTTGTTTTAACAAGCCAAGGTAGAAATGGTTTGGATGCAAGTGTTTCCTTTCTTTCTGTGAGTCAAACTAAGAGGTTGTCAAATGACTATTTGTAGCCATGTTTTGAGTATTATTATTGTTGCTCTGTGCTTTCAAGATGTTTCTAGCAACTCTAAGGTCAATGTATCAGAGTTTTCTGGGCAAGATTTTTTCAAAGGTGGTTTGTCCTTGCCTTCCTCTGAGATTGAAAGAGTGTGATCACCCAATGTGTTTCTGTGGCTCATTGAGGTTGTAAACCCCGGTCTCTGCTGTTTTCTTTGCAAAACATGTGGATATTTTCTGTGTAGAAAATATGTTGTCTGCAAAAAGTGTGAATTTTGCACAAAATAAGCCTCCCAACAATGAAGATTATCATTTGTCCAGGATTCTCGTCATCAAGGTTTTCTGACACAAGATAAACATGTTTTTCAAAACAGTATTTTGAATGTTTTCAAGTATTATTGCCATCACTTGGGAGAAACAATGCAATACAGAGAGAGCGCAAGCGCTATATTGTGTCTAGACTGTGTAGGCTACCAGGCTTACTTTGTTCCAGGTGTTAAAAAAAACTGTCAGTAGCCCTTGCATGCTATTAAAATATGCCAGAGCTTACCTCTTTTCCGGGTAACCTTCTCCCTGCTTTCTGTGTTTGTACATATAGATTTTGTTCTGTATGTTATCTTGTTGAAATCTTATCTTCCCAAACTGTTGACCTAAACAGTTAGCGGAAACTAAGCTGGGACTGAAATCATGTCAAACATAATAAGAAAGATAAAATCGCTGAAAGATGGCCTTTCCTTCTGTGGTGATGCAGAGTTCAGAGGGCTTAGCCTTATTTAGAAGGGCAAGTGGCCACCCACTTTGTTATCACTTGATGTTCTTTAGTGCATTAAACAAAAACAGATTTTAAAACATTAAGGGAGACCCTGTGGAGAAGACCATTTATTCTTTTGAATAGGGGAGATTCTCTTTAAATTGAACACCACCCCAAGATTTATGGATTTAAGGCAAGATAGAAATATTTTAATAAACACATAAATAAAGCGCTGGTGGAGAACTTTGGATTTTTCTCACATAAGTTATGTGAATGCATATAGCTCCCAATATGAATCAGTCCCTAAAGAATGTGATACCCAGTGCCACTCTGGAATGCAGAGGTAAAGGGGGAAATTCAGAGCAGCTTCAGGTCCAGAATACTCTGATGGGAGCCGAGAATATTTTGGCCAGTGTAGACCCACCCTTTGTCCCTAGCTGCATTGCCAATCCTGGGGTATGTCTACTCTACCCTATACAGTTATAACAGTCTGGTATCACTTTCATGTTTTCGTAGCATAGAATTCTGGGATTGTAGTTTGCTATAAGAATTGTAGAGCACTCATCAGAACGCTAGCTCTAGTCTTCTTTGGGAGAGAATTCCAAGCCACTTGCCAAATGATAAATCCTAGGTTTTTGGAGTATGGATCCTTGACACTCTAGTAGCGATCTGCTTTACCTCTGAAGTGTATGGATAAGGGTCCTCACTTGTTATTCACTTGTTCATATAGATAATCTTTTTGACAATCCAACAGCTCTGATACAGACTGGTACTGCAGCAAGGCAAAAGGATTATACATGTAACCTCTCCCCCCCCTCCCGGCTAGGGTCCCAGTCCAGATCAGGTCACCCCACACTGATCTGGTGTCCCAGGATTAGCACAATTACTGTGATAGGATTTCACGGTGGAGGAGACACTGTGGGCTAGGGGAGGTAACAGGATTTCCCTGTTATCCCTTTCTTAACTGCTTCAGGACTTGCCAGAGGCTTAAAATATTCCTCAAAGTATGTAATAAAGATGAAGTATTCAGTGCATGTCTTCCCTGTGATAAAGCCAAAGATCTGAATTCTTTCTGAATTCTTTAAATATTTCCCATTTGAAATGAAAACTGTAAAATTAGAAGGCTTGAAACAGTGGCCTTGGGCAAGTCCCATTCTCTCAGCTGCAAAGAAAGGTAATGAAAGATCCATTCTGAGCAAACCCTATCAAGAAAACCCTGTTATAGGTTTTCCCTTTGTGTGTATGTGCCTTCAAGTTGCTTGTTGATTTATGGCAATCCCATAATTTCATAGGTTTTCTTAGGCAAAGAATACTTAGAGGTGGTTTCGCCAGTTACTCCTACAGAACCTGGTATTCAGTGGCAGTATCCCTTCCAAGTATTAATTGGGACTGATCCTGCTTAGCTTCAAAGATGAGACACAATCTGGTGCCTTTAGGGTACTTAGGTCTGTAGGTCAACTTTAGGGCAGCCATGGCAAACCCATGGCAAGCATGCCAGAAGCAGCATGCAAAGCCCCCTCTGTGGGCATGCAAGGCCACCAGTGAGGGGAGGGAGGGAGGGAAAGGAGGCAGGAGGAAAAGGAAAAAGTGGCAACAGCCCCATGCCACCCATTAGCCACCAGTGAGAGTCAGGAGGGAGGAAGAGGAGGAGGAGAAGGAAGAGGAGGAAGAGGAAGCGGCAGCAGCAGTGGCAGTCCCATGCAGCCATCTGCCTGCCTGCCACCAGTGAGAGCCAAGAGGGAGGGAGAGGAGGAAGAGGAAGCAGTGGCGGCATGGCATTTTGTCAGAGGGGGGTTGCTGTTGCTATCTTGAGGCTGAGAGAATTTGCCTTGGGTTTGTTTGCGCACGCATGTATGTGTGCCTTCAAGTCGTTCCTGGCAACCCTAAGGTGAAACTATCATGGGGTTTTCTTGGCAGGTTTTGTCAGAGGGGGTGGGTTGCTATTGCTAGCCTGAGGCTGAGAGAATATGCCTTGGGTTTCCCCCCAGAGGCCCACTCCCCAGGAAATCCCAGGCCCCCAGAGTCCTGCTTTCCCCTACCAGCACCAGGTGTCACCCGGTGCGGGAACGCCACTGAGTTTGGGCACTCAGTCTCTAAAAGGTTTACCATCACTGCCTTAGGATCATCATAAGTTGGAAACAAGTTGAAGTCACACAACAACAAAATAGGAAGAAGCTGGTCTTAAGAAATGAATACTCCACCATCAAGGTAGAAAAAGTAGGATAGAAATAATAGCAGCATGCTGCAAAGCCTTTTGAATGAGCTTTGTCTTTGCCAAGCCAGCCAGTTCCCATGTGTCACATGAGAATGTGAAATCTTTCCCATCTTAGCACGAGATCCAAAGGTGGATGACTTACATTACTCTGCATGAATAAGATGGTTATTATTTTTCCTTTTTAATATAATTATATGGCTCAATTGCAAGTCAGTTACATTGTCTTACATACACAAGGCCTGTTCAGGACATTAACCCTGAATAGGGTATGACAACATGAAGGGAAGCATGGGGCCACCCACTCAGTCTCTGACCTTCCCACATTGGTCATGAGAGGTTTTCAGACAGCTAGCAGTTACAGTACTTGCATTCCCTCATGTTGAAGTCCTTTCAGATGTTGTCTCTCAGGGGGAGCCCAAGACAATTTGCTGCCTGAGGTGTAGCAGCACCCTTCTACCCACAGCCATGGTACAAAATTAGCAAAGTGAGTCAAGTTAATCGGCTGCCCAAGGAATAAAACCCCACAGGCTCCTTGGCAGGAGAAGTAAAACCATAATAAAATGTTAACCATTTTCTGCCTTTTTTCAGTAATAGAATCTAGCATCTGGGATGGCTGTCTAATGATAGAGCTGAAGGCTAGGCTGGCACAATGCACAGAAGCACTTGAAGGAAGCTCAGATTCATGGCCACAAGTGAGGCATTCTGTTCAGACATGACTCCAGTCGTTAGCAAACCACAAGCCATTAGGTTCTTATCCCTCTCCCTTTCAAATTACACGCAGGTAGATGTGCATGGCTAAAAATGTTTAACTTTGAAGGAAACATACAATATGCTTCAGTAAAAGCGGGAAATGTGTAAATTGTATGGGAGGAGAAAAAAAAAAGTCTTGCATTCCAGTACTGAGCAAGTATTGGGGGGAAATGCATTTAGAGAAATCAAGTCAAGTTGAATGATGAGATATTTATCTCCTTGGCTAACAAATAGTAGCAAGAACATTGATCTCCACTAGATATTTCTGCATCATAACAGAGATACCATCATAACAATTGTCAGTAAAATCACCAAAAGCAGGATAGAGCACTTTTTTCACAACAAGTCTTCTCTTAAAAAAAAACAACCAAAAAAACAAAAACAAAAAAACACGTTACCCTTTGAACCAGGGTTCATTTGATGTTGCCAGCTGCACAACCTTTGACTAGTCTGACCAGGAAAACTGCATTCTGGCATGTGGCCAAGAATGTGGTCCCCAAAGTTCAGCATTTCAGGGTTTGCCCAAATACCATTTGTGTCCTTGTTGTCCCATAAACCCCCAGGCTCTTCCCATGCTCTGCCAGATGCTACTAAGGGCAGAACCTTGACTCCTGATGTTACTCTTCAAATCAACAAGTAAGCAACCTTAACATGTGAAAAAGAAGAAGAAGTAAAAGCTGCTATTAGAATTAGGAAAGCATCAGATATAGGAACCTGTCTTAGGAGTTTATCACACAGGATGGATCCTGTGCAGAAACAGGATTTAAAAATCCCGAAAAATCCACAAAAGCGGGTTGATTTTCATACACATCAGGGTTAATAAGCAATAACGTGACATTAAACTGAATGGAGAGTTGACAAAGCCCATTCCTTTTCACTTTTGGGATTTCCCGAAAGTAAAAACGAGCAGGTTTTGTCTACTTTCCATTAAGGTTAATGTTAAAGCTTATTAACCCTTATGTCATGTTGAAATCAACCCGCTTTTGCAGTTTTTGTCCACTTTGTTTGGGTTACCCCCCAATGTCATCTGAAAATCTACCTGGTTTTCCAGGGTTTTTTTTCCACTTTATATTCAGTTTCTGCACAGGATCCATCTCATGTGATAAACCCCTTAAAATGCATCAGACTATCTGCCCATGTAGACCAACACCATCAACTCTGACTGACATCTACTATCCCAAAATTCAGGCAGACATGTCCCCTCCTTGCCCACTCAGAGCTTACAAAACCTAGTTTTTCAATTACAGCCTCTTAGAATACACAAGCAAGAATGCTGCCTGGGGATTCTGGGAGTTATGGTCAAAACAAGTACGTTTCCCTAGTGCTGCACCTGATATTCAAACATTTCCCCTGGAGATGCCAGAAACTGAACCTGGAATGTTCTACATGTGAAGCATTATCACTGTATCCCCTCAATGAGCTGTTGAGCTTCTTCTCAACATGCTGTCTGAATTTAAGTTAATATTAAAGATCATTCTCTTCCAGCAGATGATTTTTAAATTGTGAGTTTTAAAGGATGAATTTTAAATGCAGATTGTTTAATATTTGTATGTTTTATTTGTCCTTTTAAGTTGACGTGTATTTTAACTTATATGTTTTAGGTAAAAGGTAAAGGTTTTCCCTTGACAAGATTGTGTAGTCATGTCCGACTGTAGGGGGCAGTGCTCATCTCCATTCCAAAGCAGAAGAGCCAGCATTGTCAAAGACATCTCTGTGATCATGTGGCCAGAAAGAGTGACTGGCTCAAGATCACTAGCAAGATCTCCCAAATCACTGTTCAGTACGCTACAGCCATTGCACCATCCAGGGTTACAGAATTAGTACTAGTTAAAGTAATTTAACTATGCAAGACCCATTTGAAATGTAGGCATCAACATGAGATAGTCTCATGTAAGGGAAAAAGACACTTATGTCCCATTTACTGTATATGGAATGTGGCTTTAGTTCTTCAGTAGCAGCTGCAAGCCCAGCCTCCTCTCATATCTTGCATGCATTTCCTTGTTTTGCATTTCTTACCAGTGCCTGTTCTATTATGGTGTGTGGTCTTGGTATGCCTTGTATGCTGGGCTTTTGCCATAGGACAGCATTCTAAGATATATGGCTAGATCCACTTCTTTTATTTTCCCTTCTGTAGTATACCTGGCTCTTACTCAGACCAATTAAAAAGGCAACTAGTTGCTGATTTGCAGAATATTCCACTTCAGACTTTCTTGGAGCTTCCCTTCCTTCTTTCTTTCTCCAGCCTCATGTGCCAAACCGCTAGCTTGCTGTTCCATAGCCTTAAGCAATATGGGTCTCTCCACAGAATCAATAGTTTTGTCTGAGTAAGAAAAGCAAGGGCATTCTAAGATTTAGAGACTTGGCATCAGTGGCTGATCTTCCCTCTGCCGCATACTTGATTTCTTTTGGGAACATTGCATGTTTGCAGACTTGCCGGAAACAATTCAGCATTGGCTTATAAAGCCCATTGCAGTGATATGGCAAGTTAGAAATGGGTCTTTAAGGACTTCATGGGTTGAACCATGAAGTCCTTAAAGACCCATTTCTAACTTGCCATATCACTGCAGTGCCTATCAGCAACCCTCTGCCATAGGAACGGATTCATCTGTTTCCTAAATATGCCATTTTCAGATACATTTACTCTGTTTCTTCACTAGTAATCAGCAAATATTTTTGTAACTTCTATCAATATTGGGTATTTTCTTTACACTGTGTGTAAAACTGCATCAAAATTGTGCCTCTTGCCTCTTTCTTTATACATATTTAAATGGGTGCATTCTTGAAAACATGGATTTAAAATGGATTTATGCTGTCTCTGAGAATATGTACTTAATGTTTATCAACATGTTTTAATGGCTGAGATCTATGGGGTGAGCGACATTTGAAAAAGGGTCGCATCTATTGGATAACTAAGAACTAAACCCAACATGATGTTTGTGGAGAACCACTGCCCCTGGTTACACAAGATTCTTCACCTATTTTCCCTAAAGAAGTTTGAGGCTCCCTCAGTAACTACATATCTGTCCCTGGGTCCTACCACACTCAACTTTACACGTTACCCCTTTTTAATGATAAATGTTTTCAGGTACTTGTAGCGTGTTTCAGTTGTTGTTACTAAATAATCACTTCAGGCCACTCTGTTGTGAACGAGAAGAAAAATGATTTTTATTTACAGAAAGAGCTTATGATGTTATTTCTCTTGGTAGCTGATTCTTAAAGCTTGTGGCTACAAAAATGTTATTTTACTTCACTGCTCACAAAATTATCACTGTTTCAGGTCTTTCAGTATTTTCAGTTACACTTCAATGGTGTTACAGTGGTTCACGCACACTTTCCCCTACAATCTATGCAATAGGAGTATGAATCCTATGAACATTAGATTTTATGCACAATTCACAATTCTTCAGTACTATTGTGGATCCGAACTTTCACTTCACTAGCTGTCCACTTTTCACAAAACCTATTACTTGATATGGTAGCTCTGTTTAAATATTTGAAGGGATGTCATATTGAGGCGGGAGCAAGCTTGTTTTCTGCAGCTCCAGAGACTAGAATGTGGAACAATGGATGTAAACTCCAGGAAAAGAGATTCCACCTCGACATTAGGAGGAACTTCCTGATAGTAAGGGCTGTTCGACAATGGAACACACTCCCTCAGAGTGTGGTGGAGTCTCCTTCCTTAGAGGTCTTTAAGCAGAGGCTGGATGGCCATCTTTCAGGGATGCTTTGATTGGGAGTTCCTGCATGGCAGGGGATTGGACTGGATAGCCCTCTTGGTCTCTTCCAACTCTATGATTCTATGATTCTACTTTAAACTGGTTTCCCAGGACTTGACTTGTCCCTTTTCAATTTATCCTTCCCTTTTTGGGAACCTGAATCCCAACTACTCCACAGGCAGTTTCTGTCACCCCAAAACTTCTTGGCTGTTAACCTGTCAGGATATAGACACACTCTTCTACTCTCAACTGCTCTTCCCATTTGTTATACCTGCTCATCAAGCCACCCTCCACCTTTTTGCCAATTGCTCCATACATTCCATTCGACATGAGTCTCTCCACAGTGCTAGTACCCATCCACTTGTTTGATGGATTTTTGTAGCCTTCCAACCATTTTAGGGTCCTCTGCAGTATCTGCAAACCTGTTCCAGAGGGTTTTCCATCTTTTCCAAGCAGGTTTTGAAGGTGTGGAGGAGGTCTCAGGGGAAAGAGAGAATTCCTCCCTTCCTGGTTCCACTGACAGATGCAGGTCCATCATCGGAAAATCTTGGCAGAAGTTCTAGTTCCCTCTTCTGTCCAAGAGGGGCAGAAAAAAGTATTTCATACAGGAATTTGCAACAAACAAATTCATCAAACTTTTCCAGAATCTCAAAACTTACTTTTAAAAAGTAATAAATTCCCATTACTCATTATAGTGTTTAAAAAGTAATTTGCAGCTGTTATCCATCACAGTGTTGCAAAACTAAATTGCTGAGATTCCTTTACTTTTCTGTTAATGGTCATAATGTCCTAGGAGTAATAAATGAAAGGCATCAAACATGAAAAAATGCTGACTAGATGCCTCTAAAAAAATTAAAAGTAACTAGAAAGTATTTTTAGCTACATATGAGGGGATGCATCTGAATTTGGGGGGTGAAGTGGAATTCAGGAGTTTAAGAGGGTTAGTGGCCCCCCAAGGGCTGCACTGTCCAACAATGGCAATAATGTCTGGGAAAGCAGCTAAATGGCTGAAGGCCAGCTCAGTTCCCAAACAAACAAACCCCCAACTGGCAGAGCCAGAGCTAAGTAACAAAGTCTTTGAGTTTAAGTGCAGTATCACATGAGGTATTACCAAAAGAGTTGTCAAGTAGTCTGAGGTCCAGGGTATCAGATAGGCAGGGAGATAAAGCGGTCCAAGGTCAAAGGTTTCAGATAATCAAGATGGGTGAGCAGTCCAAGAAGCAAGGGATCAGGAGCCAGAGTCTTTCCCCAAGAAGGTCAGATAATCACCGACAACTAGACACATATTCTCCAGCTGCCTAAATAGACAGGCAGCAGGCGTTCAGGTGTGTCTGATTAGCAGCTCATTTCTGATAAAACCTCTGGAACCTTCAAAGGTCCTCCTTTTCAGCTTGATGCTCCCTGGAGGAAGGCATAATTCCCTGGTCCTCCTCTATGTCCACAGCCTTAGCCCCAGGCAGACTTGGCTGCTGAATCTCTGGAGAAGCCCCAGACTGCTACAGCAGAGCTAGGGCCTGCCTCAGGCTCCCCAATTGCAGGCTCAGGTCCCAGAGGCTCTGGCTCATCCTCTGAGCCCTCCAAGTCATCCTCCGGGCTGGGCTTAACAGATATGTTGTCCTTAGGCTAAACAATTTCCATCCTGCTTTAGAGAGTGGACAGATCAGTGACATCATTGTGGGGGGTGCAGACCATACCGGGTGACATTTCAGTTGGGCCATCTCCCTTCCTGTCTGTTCTGTCATGGGCTTTCTTCCTGGAGAGGAAGCCCAACAATGGAAGAGTGGAGGCATGAACATGCACCCTTCCTGGCTGCTCTGTCCTTGGGTTTTCTCCCTTTTGCCCCTTCTGTCCCCTCCCATTGCTTCACTTGCACAGCCAGGGGTGATGCAGTGGCTGGGGAAGGAGAGAAAGCAAGGGAGTCCACCCTGACAAACCTTCCAGGATCTGGTTGGGCAGAGGGCAATTGGGTGACTAGGGATAGGGGGCAGGCTTCCAAGTTAGCAGGAAGGGGTGGAGCAGGCTAAGGAGCTTATCACTTGGGCAAATAAGCTGGCTTACATCTTCTGGCTTCAATTCTGGATCTGGGATGCCTCCAGATGTTATCATAGCTAAATTGCATTGGTCTAGGTGGCATGCCGCCACCGGGATGCATCCTGGGTCAGCCGGCCAATTTTTTAAGTTGGAAGTTCCTCAACTTCAAAAAAGTTCTGTCTGAGCGAGGCTTCGAACTGGGATGCATCTGGGTGGTGGCATCCTGCCTAGATCAGTGGCTATTTAGCTATGATAACATTCAGGGGCATCCTGGATCCAGAATTAAAGCCAGAAGAGGTAAACTGGCTAATTTGCCCAGACAATAAGCTCATAGGTGAAACTGTAGTTAGCGATGCCACTGCTTAGGACTTAATCACATATGGGTTGAAAAATGGAATTAGAACAGGATAGCAGTGTCTGTGGCCGTACTGTATCACATGATGCCGTGCCTGTCCAGTAGCTGGTCTGTCATCCATCCCATCAATGCCTCCCAAACACATTGATTTTCCACTGGTGATTCAGGTGTGATACATTTCTGCTTCTGCAGTTCTGTTATGCAGGCAGTCACATGGTGCAAGTGGCTGTGATTCTGCTCTTCTCTCCCTCTCTTTTCCTTCCCATTCTGAAGCAGGCTGTTTGTCTTTCACCAGGAAGCCCTGGTGGCACAGTGGTTAAATGCCAGTATGGCAGCTACAATGTTGCGAGTTCGAACCCACAGGGCTCCAGGTTGACTCAGTCTTTCATCCTTTCATAGGTCAGTAAAATGGGTGCCCAGCTTGTTGGGGAACATTTGGCTAACACATTGTAAACTGCTTAGAGAGTGCTTGGTTCACTGTGAAGTGGTATAGAAGTGTTAAGGGCTATTGCTATTTATTAAAATTTCTTTTTCTTTTTCTTTTCCTTTTTCCTTTCCTTTTTTTTAACTTAATGGATTGCCATGATGTGCAAGTGCACTAAAAGTAAATATAAAAATAAATACAGATCAAAAGGCATGCTGGGAAGAGGTTAGGGCAGGAAGGCAGAGCATGGAGGCTGGCATGAGAAAGACAGAGGCCAGGCAGAAGCAGCACAATGGTGATTTGGAAGAGCTGAGTGATAACGAATGTCCCCAACCTGGTATGTTTGCATTTCCCAGACTAACATAATTGTGGTGCCTTACAAGTTTGGTGTGATAAAGTCCTTAGACCTTCAAAGGAGAACATAAGGTTAAGGCAGGCTCTTGGTTGAAAATAGTCCTTCAGGTCGCAGCTCATTTAGGAATGCCTGAAATGTCACCCGCACCCTAGAAACAGGTGGGTAGTGAGTGTTACTCAATGAACTGCTGAGACACATTCATGGCTTACTAATGAGTTTTTAATTCTCTGGGACAACAACTGTGAAATGGCACCCTAACTCTTTTCATTCCTCATGCTCATGAACAAGTGTTTCCTCTTGTTTTGCCGGTTCCCAGCTGGGACTGTGGCATAAACCGACCCAGAGGCAGTATATTTGTCATACATTCAGCTGATGGTTAGATGGGGTGGCTGCCTGATTGTGTATGCAATCCATCTTGCTAGTGGCCTATCTGCAAGTCTCCTTCAGCCAAATGCAATGATATTTGGTGTCACTTTTAAAATGAGCAATTACAGCTTTAATTAAATTAACTCGAAGATTTAATGACAAATGGTGTAGCCAAAGCCAGAGCCCTCTCCTTTTTATTTTTTTTTTAAATACCCCATTCCCTTAATCACTTAGAACTTCAGAGATGGGATTTTGCTGCAGCAGCAATTTTCTCTCAAAGCAATGTTTTAACAGCAGCGGCGGCAATAACTTTCTTGGATCTGTAAATGCCAGGTGTCTGTAAAATAGCTCTTCTCTGGGGAGAAGAAAGGAATGCAAAGAGAAGCATTAACTATCTTGGCTGGAAGCCCAATCTGCAGTGGCTGTGGGAAAACCTACTGCAGTGACACAGCCCTGCTACTCCCAATTAGCATCAGGGTCGCTCCAAAGAGTCGAAGGCAAGGACTTAGGGAACTCTTGTGAGTGAAAAAGCATTTGCTGCCAAGCAGAAAGATGGTGACATGGATGGGAAATAGCATCCAATCTCCTCAAATAAGACAACATGCTCTCCTGACCTTTAGATAGAGATGCAGATGTTTTCATGACCCATCCAAAGGGAGATGTCAGCAAGAAAATTCCTCATAATGTCATGTAACCTGTTTCCACCCCCTTCCAGGAAACATTGCCCCCAAAGGATGTTTGATACCTTTGTTGTGTTCAAAGTGAATTAATTGTCTACTACTACTATTACTACTAACAACAATAAGCAGCAGCAGCAGCAACAAGCTTTGGCTACACCATACAGTATTTATTTCTTTTCGACTTTTACCCCACATTGAGACTCACAACAGCTTAACAACAATTTAAAAAATTGTTAAAAATTCACAAAATACAAAAGTAATAACACAATTAAGCAGAATCAAGCCTGTAGAGTCTTTCTCTATTTTTTGTGAGTGCGGGTCGGTGGGTGAGTACTGAAAGTACCCATAAACATTTTACAATTGCAAACTGGGAGACACATGTGGCCAAGCAACATCAAAGTGTGGTCAAAATGGCAAAAATCATTAATGAAGAAGAACAGACAAGCTGGCAGAGGCTGCAGCAGTTTGCTTATGTCTGAGTCTACTGGGAAGGGCAAGATGGCATGCTTTCCTTTGCTCTCCTCTCCTCTCTCCTGCCCCTGCTGAGTTAATTTAGTGCAAGCTACTTTTGCACTTTGAACTCAATTTACAGCAATCGAAGTAATCTGAGGACACTGGGAAAAGTGGGAGGAGGAAAGAGAAACTTGGACATTTTAAGAGCAGCTAAAAAGTGGGACAGCAGAGGATTGAAACTTGGAAAAGTTGGATGTCATGTTGCTGACTCTCTGATCTTGGGAATCTCTGTGGAAGGTCTGGATACAGTTTTCAGAGAAGTCCCACCTCTTTTCATCTCAAATTAGACAAAGTTAATATTATCTCTAGTGAATCTATGATTAGATGGGAAGTAGTATGTTTTCACACAAGGAAGAGGAAGAAGGAGCTTCCAGAGATGGCCTCAGTCAGGACCTGCAAGTGCTAGTGTACCCTTTACTGGGTTCTACAGGGCCAATTATAAATGAATATTGCAAACACATTCACAGTTTGAGTCATTGCTTCCCACATGAAGGCCAATGAGTGTGCACTGTCCACTTAGGGATGGAATGTGTAAATGCTGCCAATGTGCTTGAAATGCCCCGTTCATACCCTTTAAAGTCTAAAAAAATCTGGCATTCGATCATGAATGTTATGCTCAAGTATTTTGGACTCAGGAGGTTGGTAGAAAAAGGGACGAGGAAGATGTATTTACTTTCCTTTACACAAAAAACAGGCTCATGGGAGCAGTATTGCCTAATCTGTCCCCAGCCAGAAAACCCTATTGCAAGCCTGTGTTTAGAGCATTCCCAGGATACAATATGTGCTTCCCATTCCCAACACCAGTGTAGAAAGGAGGATTCCTGTCACAAATCCTTGCACAACAGATTGCTCATGGGATGTGGGTGGAAATATCGGTCCACCACACTCTGATCAGAGAACAGAGCCTTGTCACTTGCAATATTTGCTGCCCAGTAAATCAGGACTGAGGGTTGTTGGGCCAGGATGTACGACTTAACTAAGTAGTGGATCTAGAATTTCAGCCATCATTGTAAATTGTCCTCTTGCTGCTGAGATCACTTGTGATTCACAGTGGCAATGAAAACCAGCAATTTTGTCTCCAATTAAATGATCAGCAAAAATATGAGACACAACAAACTTTAAGGGAGCTGTTTGAGGGCTAAAGTCCAGTTTGTTGTTATTTTGTGCCTTTAAGTGATTTCCGATTTATGATGACCCTAAGGCAAATCTTTCATAGGGTTTTCTTGTCAGGTTTCTTCAGAAGAGGTTTGCCATTGCCATCCTGAGGCTGAGAGTGTGTGACCTGTCCAGGATCGCCTAGTGGGTTTCTTGGCTGAGTGGGGATTTGAACCCTATTCTCCAGAGTCATCATCCAACCTTCAAACCATTACACAATGCTGTCTCTCTTTGGAATACAGTATCATATATATTTCCTTCAAAGTTCAGTCATGCTGCACTGCAAATATAATGCAGTTTGACACCACTTTAACTGTCATGGCTGAATGCTATTGAATTCTGAGTTTTGTGAGGTATTTGACCTTCTTGGTCAGAGAGTTCTGGTGCCACAAGAAACTGCAAATCCAGGGATTCCATTGCATGGAGACATGACAGCTTAAGGAAGGTCAAACTACTTTGTTTCTATAGTGCACATGCAGCCCAAAGCTTAGAGCAGATTCACTCCCCTACTGGCATGGATGCCACCACTGACAAGATTGCTGAACTGAACATGTTTATGGCTGAAATCAGCTGTTGGAATAGACTTGGATGTTAGCAAAGATGGATTTAGATTGATGGTAGTGAAGAGGACCCCTTTTATAGATCACTGAGGCATAAATTATAACTATAACTTTAAAAACATAGAGGTGAATGTAATGCTGTAATATTTATTAGAATAATAAAAAGGGAGACACTATATTATTCAAGAGATTAGAAAGCCTGTGAGACTGGGTGAGCTATTCACATTCAGAATTTGTTGCATGATCTACTGTATTCATCACAAGCACTTTTAGCATTTTTGACCCTGTGGCCTTGTATCAGAAACGTGTGAAGAAAATGTGCCGAATTCCTTGTAATCTGTAGGTGAAAGCTCCTTGAATATTTTGTTTCTGTTTCTGAGAGAGAAGTAAGGAAAGATATACATCTCTGGTGTGGGTGTCAGCAGTGAAGAAATGACAGCCCTGCATTGCATGCCATGTCCAAGGTTATTTTCATGCCCCAACCCCTCCAAACACTCAAGGACATCGTTTTTTCTCTGGCCACAAAAGAGTGTGAATTGCCTTTCCTGTGGCCTTTTCACATTACACAGTTATAGTGCTATGATTCCATTTTAAATGTAATGTCTGCATCCTACAGAATACTGGGATATATTGTTCGTAAGCCACTAGAGCTCTTATCTCAGGTACATTTGATGAGGGCACAAGAGAGAGCCTTCTTGGTAGCTGCTGCCAAGTTATGGAATTGACCTTCCCTGGGAACTTCAGTTGGCCCCTTCCCTTCTGTTTTTCCATCAGCTTTTTTTTTTTTTTTTTTAAGAAAGCATTTCTGTTTTAGTACATTACAGCTGACAGAGCTTTTAATGGAAGTTGTAGTCTTTTAATTTGTTATGTTTTAAGCATCATTTAAATGCTATTTTATCTTTTTAGCATGTGTTTTAAAAATAGAAATTTAGTGTGTGTTGTTTTAACATTTGGATTAAGTTTTTTTTAAAAAAAAATATTTTGTGCTTTTATAATATTAGACACTGCCTTGGATTCCATGCTCGGAGAAAAGTGGGATATAAAATATAAATAAATACATTTGGCTGTCAATTTTAAACTGAAGATCCCAGGATGTCATGGGATTTGCTATAACAGCTGAAGTGGAATCATACCACTATAACTGTAATAAATAATTACATAGCATGAAAGAGTCATTTGAATGATACAAGGGAAACAATCTGCCTTTTAAAGTAATGTTTCAGGGTCCACTCTGCACTATTTAATGTTTTTTTGTTTGTTAACAAACCCCTGTTTCAAAACCATTTCCAGGTCTGGTGGTGGTGTTGCTTTTAGTATTTATGGTAGTCTGCGTGGCCCCTTCAAGTTTTTGAGGACATAACATTGCCAATCCCGAGCCCATCAAAATTGTTCACCCCTGTTAAAAACACATGAACACACCACATGTAGACGTGTTCTTTTTACTCTATCCCTCTTCCATGAAATTTGAAAAGAAAATACATCCCTTTATTCATCCACAAAGACCATATAATAGTGTTGTTTTTACTCTCATTTCACAGATGAGGGGATTAAATGCAACATCAAAGTACACATTGCATGCCACTCTGCACATGTAGCTTTGTGTCTCCCCCTTTCCCCTTTGCAGGCACTGCCATGACAATTTACAGGCCAGGGCAGATGGAGGAGGAGGAAGAGGCAAACAATAGTGCTCAGCTTCAGGTCCACAGCTGGGGGAATAGAAATGTGGTTACTCTCCTGGATTTCCAGAAATTCAGTGGAGATCTGGGAGTCCAACCTTATTACAGGCTGTAGTGAGCAGGCCGAGGAAACAGCCAATCACAGAGCACCAGGAGTCCAGCCAATGAGAAGCTGGCTGGGCAGGGCTATAAAAGAGCCTCAACAGAGAGAGAAAGTGGGTTTATTTTGTTGGAGTTTTGAAGGGAAGAGACACTTAGGAGGGAGGGTGTGCTCTTAGGGTTCCTGAGGGAACATTTATAGGTTAGTCTATAGACCAGGGAAGGGTCTGAGGAGTCCAGTAGGGACTAGATAGGCTTGAGGGAGTCTGAGGAAGAGAGGATCAGAATAAGCCTATAGGTGTTAAGAAAGATTTTTGGCCTTAAGACTGGAGATAAAGTTGCCTGAGTGGCTGGAGTGTTATCATGTTAAGGAACTTCTGTAACTAAGGAACAAAAAACAAACCTTTAATTATATTTTATAATTTTATATTTTACAAATAAACTTTATTCATGTTTTGAATTACCACTTGGCCTCTGTTGATCTATTGAAACATGCTACCAAAAATAATAGTGCCTCAGTAGGAGATAGATGGTGGGCAAACAAGAGAGGGTTATCTTGTTCGGTTTGCACCACACAGGCATTGTCTAATTGCCTCTCCCCCTTTCTGGAAGTAAGCAGCCATGACAATACCCTTGTCGTCTGGAGGTATTGGTGGGGTGAATGTTGCACACGGAGGTAGTGAATGTCTCCATGTACAATGTCTCCAAAAACAGGCACATGTATCCATAAACCCAAGTTACAAAGGCATATGCCACCACAGGTGTCTAGCCATCTCTCCCAAGTTCGGCTTTTGATACTCTTTATTGTAGTATATTGCGTGAACTATTTATGAAGTATCATGTGGAAAACCACTTATAAAGAATTATTTTTAAAGGCTAAAGTACTTTTGAAGTCTGGAGTCCTCAAGTTCAGAAGACTTCAGATGAGTATAGTCCTAAATCGTGGAGAACAACAGTGGCAGCCCTCTAGATAAGCCTTGAGAGCCATTCCTCTTTCTCCTCTCTTGGAAAATGAATTGTGTATGCCAAATATTCTATACATCACCCTAAACTAGCTTTCTGGTTTCAGAGCTGAAGGTGTCTATTCTATTGTCATTACTGCAATCATATTCAATTGCCAATCATGTTAACTTCACTGCGTGAGTTGATGAGGTATACCATTTTGCTGTTTGCCTGAAAAAGCCCAAATCTTGGTCTTAAGGTCATCCCAGCTAAAGTCACTGAGTCAATAGGCTTAACATAAGTGTTGACTTATGAAGTCTCATTGATTCAGTGGACTTAATCTAAGAGACAAAGCAGATTGGTGGCTTGGAGCAGGCTCTGGCCAGTTTAGCCTCAACTGTCCTCCAATCATCCTGGAACAGCAGTGACCAGATGCCAGTATCCCAGAGCTGGCTGCTACCATGGTCCTGAATGGCCACTGGCAAGAAGCACTTTTTCAGTGCTCCTGTTTTGGCAGGCTTCATGATGTCTTAGGCCGCCACGAAGTGCCTTCTGTCTGCTTCGGGGGTGTGCGTCATCTGCACACCCGACCCCCAAAGTGGGAAGAAGCTGCTCTTTCCTGCCCATGTTTTTCAGGCCTAAATTGACAGTTGGGCTCAGGCCTTGGGCTAATCCTGGGTGAAGTGGCATAGACTTTTTGTTGCTGTTCCTTTCTGCCATTTCAAAAGCCAAGCCATGCCAAGTAAGCAAGTGGCAGCTCCCCTGAGAAGGTCCAACAGGGCCTCTTCAAGGTGACCTTAGTAATCAAGTCAACTGAATTTTTTTGAATAGCTGCCATGCCACATGGTGAGGTATGCTACTTGGCATACACTTTTAGAGCCATCTCAGTAATATCCTTCAGGGGTCTGTGGTTTTTAACTGAACATATCTGATCGGCGATGTTCAGGGGCCTCCATGTGAGGAGTGCAGTGAGAATTAAAGGCACGATCTCAGACACTGAACTTTTTTAGAAGCCAGGGTTTGGCACTTTGGACAGCTCCTTTTACATGTATAATAAAACCCAGAGAAAGATGCACCACACCCTGACATGGAAGCCACCAGCTGCCACCGTGCCTGAGCCCTTGGGTGCATCTCAAGGAGCTCTTTGGAACCTAGCCCAAGTCAGAGAAGGGAGTTTGCTGATCACATTCCCTCCTCCCATGTGACAATCACAGCTGTCCTTTGATTACTCTGTGAAATAGCTATCATGGATCATATTCTCTTATCAGCTCAGGCAATTATCTAGCAAGGTAGGCAAATTAGTAAATCTACTGGGGAGTGATAAGACTATCATATGTTTGTTATCTCTGCAAGAGATGGTGAGAGCTCTTCTGAACTTGAAAGTGGTTACAATTAATGAAATGAACTTCATCTCTCCTTTCCAAAGCCAGCATACTTAGGGTTCTTGTCTACTTAATGAAGTTGTCTTCCTTCCTAAGCCATTCAGTGACTTTCTAATAAGAAATATTGCAGTCTTAAGCTATTCCTATGCAACAGCATTGGAAGCGATTAACCTTATCTCAATATGGCTCATTAGTTCTGTATTGCATCCAGTCCAACGTCATTCTACAAAAGGCAAGGGACAGAATTTTAAAAGTACATCAGCTACATCTGTTCAACAATATTCAGTTGAACATGATAGGAAGCACTGCCCTATGTTTTATTTAACCTGTAGTTTAATGTTTATATTATTCCTTAGTATTGCATTATTTTACATAAAACCTAAAATTGAGTTAGAATCAATGCCAAATTTAGACATGCCTTCCAAAGTCAGCAGTTTTATTCATCCTGAAGAACTAGGATTGGATTAGCATTTCATCATCAGTTCTCTTATCTGTTAAAGAGGTATATTAATGGCCTGCTCCACCAAACTGTTATAATATTAGAATCATATTAGCATTCTACCAAAATGACTTTATTTTGTGGCCATTCTTGTGACTACCATCAAAAATGTCTCTGATTTTTGTGTTATTCAATATTAGTCTCAACCAGATTCATATTGCTTGGATACCGTTTAGTTCTGTCTCATTCCTTCCCTTTACCTCCATTTCTTTCCACTTCATTGGCTTTTGTTGCCATTGGTTTGGATCCAATGCTATCATTACATGCATCACCCCTATGGCCGGGCCCTACTTGACAATCTTGTCAACGGGGAATACCTTTACCTTTTATGAGCAACTAGTTGTAAACTATGGACAAAAGGAAGGGAATTCGATGCATTTTCCAATTTATAAATTAATGCATGCCTAGAGGCCATAAGAACAAGTGGTCTACCACCTGTACTGTATGGTTGGAAAAACCAATGGATATTTAATGTTGTGTTGGATCAATGCTATTTGTTTTGATTTGCTGTGATAATCCATATCATGCTTGTATTTGTGAACGCATCTTGCCAAATAAGGCACAGTAACAATAAAAATCACACAAGTTACCCAGACCAATGGATCAGCAGATATGTATATAGAAGTCCTGTTCTCCATTATCTCCATTAATAAATGAGTGGGAAGAATAACTAAGACATATGATTTCACTGGGAAATTGTGTTTTCTGCCAACTAGGGTCCAAGAGAAAAGGAAAACAAGTTTAGTGGGGGGGGGGAGTTAAACTCTTTTACATCACAGATGAGATGTCCATTTTGTCTTTGTTTCTGGTGGTCAAAGAGGAAAGATGTATCCATGAAAGATGGTCCACTACTAGGAAGGCATGCAGAATTAACTACAAGCAAAAAGTCTTGAGGACACAAACATCTCCTAATCAGTATGCAGTGCTGGCTCCAGGTTTGGGGCATTTGTTGGTGGCCATGTCACAGTCACTGCTATCTGTCTGCTTGCCATGGCATACAACAACCATGGTCCTACAGAATCACACATGCAAGACAAGTAGAGGATTCTTGTCTGTCTCATGACTCTTGTCACTGCTTGTCTGCTGAGAAAGGATCCAAGAAGATGTTAAAATGAGCAAAACATTGCTAGTTTGCCTGTAATTCTAGGGCTGTAGGCACGGCATCTGCTGCTTGTTAATCTTACCACATCCTCTCTCACTTGCTGCATTTCTGTTAGTCTCCATTGAGTCATCCTCCATATTGCTGTGTGCAGTTCTTTCTTCTCCATTAAGCATATTTTTAGAGCCCCACACCATGATATGTTGTTAAACTTTTTATAGTTGTAAGTAAAGCTACTTCATATATGTTTACCAAGTCTACTTTTCCTGTTCTAGAACCTGGAGGGGATAACAGTGCCATTGTGGGACTGGTTGTCACTTCTCTGCTGCTTACCAATTACAGCTACTCTGCTGGTGAGATACAAAACTATCACTCACAGACGAAATGACAGCAAGCAGGATGGGAAGCTGGGCAGCAGCTTCCAGGTCTCAATTCTGGATCCCTAACAGTAATCTAAGCCATGGCAAATGTGCCTACCCATCATACTGGTCTCATAAGTGGGAATTCTAAAAGAAAATACAAATAGTTGCCATTACCTGGAACACTTAGGTGCTCCTAGTTTGTTTTCTCTTCCTAGGCAATTACCAAGATGATAAAAGCAGGATGATGTCCTAGCACTCATAAGTAATAACTATAAACAGTACATGGGAAAGTCTCTCTCTCTGTGACATCCCAGAAAAACTAATTAGAATTCAAGGTTTAAAGGTGATTTCTATGGATACTCATTGTACAGGCTCTCAAACGATAGTGAAAGGTCCAGTGGTGCATAAAACCAGTAGCATACAGGAGGTTTCTTTTTGAAATACTACATTCAAACATAATTGGCTGTCATATTTCATTAATTTTTACGTATGAAGTGCATTTCCAGGTAGGTATATATATATACATCTGGAACCCACTTCTTACACATTCAAATTATTAGTGCTGCAAAATGTCATGTACAGGGTATTCTGAAAGAGAAAAGTGTATAATACAATTATAAAACACATGAGTGGAAAAGTAGAAAAGTGACATGCCTTCAGATTGCTAGAAGGCAAAAGTTATAAAGGATTGTGATGGAGTGGACTAAAACACAGCCAGAAATTGCAGAGTGGTAGAGAAGCACCAAGAATGCACCAATGTCCATGAAGATTAGCAAGCAAAGGGGGGGGGGGAGGGATAGACCTGTCAGGAGGGAAAGCTGCCATATATGTCAAAAGCCTGGATGACCCAGAAAAGACTTGGCAATTCAAGCATCTCAGGCCTCAAGACATAATGAGGCTGGCAGTGTGTGTAGAGGGGCAGAAGGCAGAAAGGCGGAAGCCTTTGGAGAGAATATGGCAAAATTGACTCCATAAATAGAGCCACCCTTTTACATCTGAGATTAATAAATCCCAAATCCTGTAATTAATCCCAACTAGAGTAGATCCACTGAATCTGTGGAATTTACTGATATGTGTTGGCTCACCAGTCCATCTTTGAATTAATAGGTCTAATCCAGTGGTGACTAATGAAATGGATGTCAACCCAAAATAGACAAATTAGGCCCAGAAACCCAATAAATGCTTACTTTTCAAGTGAAGCTCAGAAAAGAGCAACCCCCCCCTTTTAAAAAAATATAATTTATTAATGTATTCTAAAACAGAACAACAGACAACACGTGGTATACCAAAACAACAATAAATAAAAGGCATTAACCCAGCTAATGTACTGAAGATTATAAACAAGAGGTGTATTCAGGGATCTTGAAAGACATCTTTCCATAAAAATTTAGCTAATATTGGAGGGTGTCTAGAGAGTAAATCCTGTTGGATATATTCAATAAGTGGGTGCTAAATCTTATGAAAATTCAATCCAGAGTGTAAACTTCTCGCTCTATTGTTATTATCTGCAATTTTCTCCATTGACCACAAGTCCCAGAGTCTAGTCCACCATCCTGCAATATTCAACTTTCCAGTTCTTGGCTATCTCAAGCCTGGCGACAGCCAAAAGGAAACTGATGAGTTCTTTATGCTGCAGGGCTTTATTTTCATCCATAAAAATGGAGAACAGGAGAAGGAGTGGTGATAATTGTATACTTTATTTAGTGATCTTGGAGACCAATTGTAAAATTTCTATCCAGTATTTATGCTCCAAGGGACAATCCAGCCACATGTGTACACAAAAGTTCCCCTATCTTCACATCCCCTCCAACATTTTGGATTAGCATTGGTAGATATACGAGCCAGTTTAACTGGTGTAAGGTACCATTGATGGACCAACTTGAGGGTATTTTCTTTAATGGCAATAGACCTAGTTTTAAATGGTAAATGTGTCCATACCCCCCCCCCCCCAATTTTCCTGGGGGAAAATAGAGCAGCCCTTAAAGAATTTGGAGTGGCAGGGAGTACAAACAAATTCCTTCCACCATGGAAATGAGAGGAACGCACATAATAGCTCTCCGAGGATGTGAAAATAAATGGTTGAGAAAGTTATTTAAACATGTATTTCTTCAAATTTGTTATGTTCACTGGGATCTATAATAGTCCACTGAAGAAAACCTTTCAATTTTAATAGACATCCACATATGTTGTCAAAGTACTCAAGACCAAATATATACAATTGTGTATCCAGAGGATACACCATCGGCCAAACCATCTCTGAATATTCCTTGCCTTAGAAAACCCTATGAAATTCATGGGATCACCATAGGCCAACCAATGACTGGAAGGTGCATACAGACATACAACCACTCATAGGTGTAAAGCTGAAGAGTAGTCATGGACATATGTGTGTTAAAGGTTTCTTCTAAAGAGGAGGAAAAGACATTAACATTTTGGAAGATGTGGTTCTTTAAAAAGAAAACTAATATTTTTAAAAAGTCAAAAGGAAGAGAGTAGAGGATATAGATATAGACAACACAGGTATAGACAACACAGGTATGAAGTGCACAGTGTTGAACATAATACAATATCTAAAGATTATCACACCACACCAGCGCTTACTGTGGGGTAAGTGCTGGTAAATCGCCTCTAAAACATTGTGGAAGCATGTGTGTGTGAAAACCTGACGTACTTCCTCAATGTCAGGGAATCGTCGGCTCCAGCGTCACAACACAATGTATCCGTTCAGAGGAAATTGCCTCTGCCCAAACAATTCAGTGATGCTGGAGGGGAGCCAATGATTTCCTGATGTTGAAGAAGCTCGCCAAGCTTTTATACATACACATGCTTCTTCAGTGTTTTAGAGGTGATTTACTACTACTTAAGTCTGGTAATCTTCAATATCTCATAAACAGACAGACTAGAGAAACATATGTAACTGATTTTGTTGGTTCTGAATACTCATTACATTTATCTTGTGCACAGGCTATTAAATCAATGTAGCTGTTCTGTTTTATGTACAGCCAGAGTTTGGAAATAACTTGTTACAAATAACTGGTTATCTTGTAATTTGTCCTGCTTCACAATAACAGAGTACATTCTGCTTCCACATTCATTAAAAAAGCCCTGATGAGGTGAGCCAGTGGCTGGGAGGTGGGACTTCCAGCCCAGGCAGGGTACTATGGTTCCTGGCATGCCCCGGGAACTGGAAGTGGTTGGCGATTGGTCCAGATAGGGTGGGACTTCCTGCCATGGGGGTTGCTGGGGCCAGCCTATTTAAGACCATGTGGCCCAGCCAGTGTCACCATTCAAGCAAGGATCTCTCCATCCTCCCACCCTGGATTTTCTTGTGGTGCTGACTGTGGGCAGTGTTGTCACAGCTTTTGGGTGAAGCAGCATGAGATCTTGGATCTGGTGGACGTGGCTAGCAGTGCTGTGGAGGACTGGCTATTGGGAGTCCCAATGGGACATGGGGGTGCTGAGATGGAGAAGGAGGTGACAATGCGGGGGCATGCCCCTTATCAGTGTCCCTCAGTGACAAGGGGAGGGGCCTGGAGGTCTAGTGCCCCCTGTCAACCCTGGACCCAGCTGTGACTGGGAAATGTGGGATAATCAATCAACAGTTGGGTTGGTTGATACTTGATCCTGACCCATGCCTGTAGGCCAACCCCACCTATCAGCTGTGGTTAATAAAGTTGCAGCCTGTTTTATTCCACCTGTGGTCTCCATGTTTCTTCTTGGTGAACTGAGGAGGCAGGAGCACCTGAGGAAGCCAGGCAGGATCATGCATGGAAAAGACTTATACAAGAGTAAATCTCTCTTCCTCTCCTCCACTAGTGAGCCTCTTGCCTTTGACTGTCTGTCCTTTGTCTGTCCTTCTTGATTTACTTATTGTCATCTCTCTCCTCCTCTTCTCCCCCACCCCCGCCACAGCTTCACTTGTCCCATGGTCTGCCTTCTGATCCTCCTCCCTCATTTATTTTTCTCATTTCCACCCCCCTCCTCTTCCTCCTCCTGGGCTCAGTCCAAATTGCTTGGGGGGGGCTGTTAATAAAAAAGCACCAGCAACAACAAAAAGATCTTTAGTCTCACCCCAAATCAACAAGCAAACATGCAAAAGGGAGAGAAGAAATGAGGCCACCATGCGCATGCGAGGAGAAAGTGGTGGCTCAGGCAAAGCAAGACTGGTGGAGGTGGGAGTGAAAGAAGAATGAATATGTTATGTTACCGAACCAAGTCAGTTGCTAAAAATATTCAATTCCTGAGTCAAGCCAAGTCAGTGAGGCATTTATTACCAAGTCAAGTGCAAGTTGAGTCACTGTAGCAAACTGAGTTTGACCTGAGTCTGAGTCAATCGACTTGAGTCTACATCACTGACATTGACTTATGCTCTGTTGTGGTTGTTGACGTAACAACAGATGGAAGCTGAGCCAGAGGCATGTAGAATTCAGATTTTTTAAAAAAGCAATTAAAAATAAATATTTCAGTTTCTATTTTAGCACTATTTTAATTACTATTAAATGATTTAGTATCTATTCAGTTACTTTTAAGTAATGGGGAGATTAAAAAGTTACTTTAAAATGTACCAAGGTGCTGGACTATGACTCTGGAAACCAGGGTTTGAATTCCCACTTGGCCATGGAAACCTAGTGAGTGACCTTAGACAACTCACACTCTCTTGGCTGGAGAGGAAGGTGATGGCAAACCCCTCTGAACAAACCTTGCCAAGAAAGCCCCATGATAAGTTCTCCTTAGGCCCACTATAAGTCAGATATGAAACAACAACTAATTTCTGGGAGGAAAGGGCTTAGAACTATAACAATACTTTATCACATCACTCAAAAGTGAGTTTTGAGTTATTTGAATTATACTGAAAACCAATATGGCATAATTTTATGTTACAAGTTGTCCCCTCTCCACTTTGGTTTTTAGATGTGGGTTCTTATTGACTATTGGCTGTCAGTGCTTACTGGGAAAAGGAAGGGAAATGTGTACATCAGCAGAGATGGATATTAGCTAATATTATGTTTCCAAACACACTCTCAGTGATTAGTGCTGATAGTCTTATGAAGGGGAAGAGTGCAGAAGAACATTTCTACTGTTCCACTGGATTTGTCGTTTGAGGAAAACAGCACTGAGCCGGAACAAACAATGCGTCAAAAATGATTATGTAACGTGAGGTGAAGAAATATTTCTCAATTCAGTGCCAGGAAAGCTACAGGCAACTTTGGAAGTCACGTGTGTCCTTTAAAAAAAAACTTGTGAAGATTTTTTTTAAAATCCCTAGCTTTTTTAAAAAAAATGTACAAAGAGGAATTCTTTTCAGAAGTCAGGCTATACAAAGAGGAAGTTTCAAGAAGAGCAACTTTCTCTATGTTCATGAATGATTTAACCACAATGACAGTGTTTTTCCTTCTTCTTTTAGGCTTGATGGTAATACAAGTTGATTTGACAGGGAGAAAAAGATATCAATAACCACACTATTGCACTGAGACAGTCTTCCTCAGTCAAACACCCTCCAGATGTGATGGACAAAGCCACCTAAAACCAGTCATCATGGGGTGGGGATTATGGGGGCTGCAGTCCAGAACATCTGGAGGAAGCCCAGCAGGAGAACACTGAGCTGAGCTTGCCAAGTTTCCACTGCCTTTGTTTTTTTAAATAAAATTTAAAAATAATAATCATAGGCCATCTGATGGTCATTACACCAGCCTGCTCTATTGGCAACAGGTGTCTGTTTTCAATTCCATATATGGAGACTCTGTTCCCGAATGTTTTGCCCACCACGCTGCTGGCGTCTGCACAGGAAAGATTAAACAGTGTGTCTTGAGAGGAATAACAAAAAGACGGCTGAAAATCAAAGGCTTTCAGACAGCACAGAACATGTTCTGAAAACAAAGTCGCATGATATCAAACAGCTACACAGGCAAAACATCACTTATCACCAAAGCTGTGAAAAATCCATATGTTTTGTCTATGGGGCCCATCTCAGCATTGTTTTGGCTCCTGTCCACATGGCCAGTGGGGCCAGGCTTTGCCTTACATTTCTGACTTGAAATGAAGCACTAAATCTTGGGAGAAAATCACTAGCATTTACTTCTCTGCCATTTGAATTGAACATACTGCAAGACATGAGGGTACAACCATCCTGATAGGGAAAAAAATAAAATAAAATCCTATTTTCATATGTAATCCAAATCTTTTCTTTTCTTTTTAAGATAATTAACAAATAATGCTTTCTGAGCCTGACAGGGCAACTGCAATCCAAATACCTGTCCTTATATTGTCTCATGACTGGTTCTGAATTCATACACTTTTACAAGACAAAGCAAGTGTACACATACTGGCTTGAAAGTGAACTCCAGTAACCGACATTAATGTGGGACTTCTTTCAGAGCATGCATAGGATTGTACTATAAGGCTGGAGTAAAGTGTCCTTTCATATTTCAAAATCAAATGCTATTTAAATTTCTATGGCTTCATCCTATGGAATCCTGGACTTTGCAGTTTAGGAAAAAACTTTTAAATATCTCAGCCAAGGTGGCTGAAAGATTCTAGGATTTATAGTCCAAAAACTACTACTACTACTACCACCACATCATCATCATCATCATCATCATCAGGTGAAAGTACTTAAGCTCTCAGAGATTTCCCAAAACAAGGAAATAGAAATCCCCTCAAACACATAGGCTGCATCTACACCACAGAATTAATGCAATTTGATATTGCTTTAACTGCCTGGCTCAGTGCTATGGAATTCTGGGATCTGTTGTTTTGTGAGATGTTTAGCTTTCTGTGTCAGAGAGCTCTGGTGCCACAACTACAAATTGCAAGAATCTATAGGATGGGGCCATGGCAGTTAAAGCAGTGTCAAACTGCTTTAATTCTGCAGTCTGACAGCAGCCAAAGAGTCATAGTGAGATCTCAGAAGCAGTCCTACTGCTCCATATCTTTCATATTGCTTCTGCATATTTCCATTCTTAGAACAGCATACACACTAACTACCTTTATTTACCAACCCTGTTGTCTGGTCACTGACTCCAGGAAATCAATGTCCCCATTCTGTCCCTGTCTCGCCTTAGGGGATTCTTTCCTGCTGCCAGGCCCAGCACTAGTTGTGCACCTGCCAAGGACCTAGAGGCTCAGAAAGGCCTATTGGTGACCCTGCCAACTCTGACAGTCATACATTTCCCCCCTGCCCCAATGCCTTTAGAGTGGAATGGTAGCAGGCTGCCTATTTTACAAAAGCCAACACACTGGTAATGAAATCTATCCTTTCACTCAGCATCAGTAGGAGATGATAAAATCTGGCCAACACCTTCAAGGCATTATTTATTTAACAAATAATGCTTTTAAAAGATTGGTTAGATTTCAGAAGCAGTGAATTAGGATGATGGCTAAAAGGATAATCAGGTGTTTGCATATGATTTTAAAAAAGACATTGACCAGAGAATATGGAAGGGTGTTGTAGCTAAGCAATGAACACTACTGTTAATGTTTTTTTACATTTTAATGTGCGTTTTAAGATTGGATTTAGCAAGATTACAGATTTTTGGGATTCTGTGCGAATAATTTTGAACTGCCATTCACTTACTTAGCTTGGAGTCACACGTGACTTGCTCACTTCCAGATAAAATCATTTATTTATTCTGGTTGGGTTTTGTCCATGTATTTGTTGCAGTGGGTCCTCAGTATCTTCAGGGGAATCTGTTCTGGATCCCCCTATAGATATGGAAATCCACGGATGCTCAAATCCCATTGTCCTCAATGGTGGCATAGCAACCATTGGGGCAATGGGACTATGCCACTCACCCCCCCCCCCCGAAGCCCCCTTCACTACAGTGGGCAGCTGCCTCCCTTCTCCTCTGGCTCTTCCTCCCTCGTTCCCCTCCCTTCTCCTCTTCCTTCCTCTTCCTCTTTCCTCTCCTTACAAAAAATGTAAGTGTGAGTGGGAAGGATGGTGGTTTCCAGAGAGATGAACAAGTAATGAAAGACAAGACATTTGCGCACACATTCCTTGGCCACCTTATAGGTATGGTAAGCCCAATAACCTTGACCTTCAGCACCGAGGATTTCTCTAGAATTTCTTCTCCTCTGAACATCTCTTCAGAAGAAAATTATCTTGTATTGAATGAAAATGGCTAGGGGAGAAATGGGTGAAATTTTCAGCACAATGTGTTTTAAAAAAAAAAAAAGCAAGAGAAATGTCCCTTACTCTCTCTTGTCCATCACTACTTCCATTCTATAGTGTTGTGAGGCAGGACAGGGAATGGAAATAAAGCATTTTGTGTGTGTTTTGGGGAAGCCACAGAACACACTGTGTTTGTGATAGGAAAGGGGGGGGGGGGTAAGGTTAGTCTTTTTTTTTAACCCTTTGGATTGACTTGGAAATTGTTTTTAGAAAGTTTCCTGATATTTCCTATTCTTAACGTTGAACTTGGAGGAGGCTCATGCTGAAGATGTTACATGCCCATACATGTTTTTCTTATCTTGGGAACTTGAGCAATGTACAGGGGTTTTCCTGATTTGGTTGTTACCAACATTAGATTATGCATTTTTATCAATGCAATAATTAAAGGTTTAAAGTCATTCTCTTGCTTCCCAGATTTTGTTTTCAACTTCTACGATAATATAGCTGGATGGATTAGGTATCAGATGGATTTCCTGTATTAAGAAATGGACACTGAAAAGCAAAAGCAAAGAAACTAGAAAGCAAACACCATCTGAGGAAGTGCTAATGAATCAGGAGTCTTAAAAAGAAAAATAGTGGTTAACAATTCCAGAAAGAAGCCAGAAGAATGACTGAATATGGCTGTTCTTTCATGGCAGTGTTCCTACACAGAATTTGTTCTCTGACCTGTAGTAAACCCAAGAGAGGCAACTATCATTTTGCAAGATTTTGGTTATATGGCATGCCCTAAAAACCCTTTCTGTTTTCCCTTCTTTAACCTTTAGTCTGCTGTGCCACTAGGGCAGCACTATGAGGCAGTATTGGCAGAATACCAGAGACACACTACACGTTTATAGTACAATAACAACCTAGATGCACAAAACTATGAGTCCTTTATTGGCCAACCATGTTGCAAGCTTTTGAAACTCCACTGGCTTCTCCATCAGGCAAAGATGTCAAAAATAATACAGGAAAAAAGAAAAAAAAATGATGATCTTAATCACAACCCTGCATTTTGTCAAGATCTTGTTGTTCTCAATTCAGGAATTATTGGAGAGATATTCATACATGCCTGTTTCTCCCCTGACCACGTGGGTAGCCAAGTGAAATTATTTAGTTCCATTAGCAAGATTAAAAAAGATGTTCCTCCAGAGATCCAAATTTCCACAGTCCTTTGTGAAGCTACAAGGTCCTTTTGTAGGCAGAAAACATTGACGTTCTAAGGAAGCCCTCCATGTTTTTGCATTAGGAAGCATGTTTAGGTTCTGTTTTGGTAAAACATGCCAAATATAATCCAGATTTTTTAAGAAAAATGTTCTATCTTTGTTGGAAGAAGAAGGTTGGAGTTGGAAATGTTTACCTCAGTTCAGGTAAAATGTTTTTAAACATAAATCCATGTTTTGTGGATTTTGAATGTTGTACTTTTCTACATGGCTAACATGACTACCCCTGGATACACATTTATAGTGTTAGAGTTCCACTTTAATTGCCAAGGTAATACAGAGAGGCTTGAGACTCACAGTTTAGGGAGTGACATTTAGAATCCCCAGTCAGAGAGCTCTAGTGATTGACCAAACTATGAACGCCAGGATTCAGTTGAATGTTGCCATATCAGTTAAAGTGGAAGAATACTACTACAATTCTGTAGTGTGAAACATACTACTATAATTCTGGGCCAGAGTTCAAAATGTCATAGAATCATAGGGTTGGAATGTGTGCCTTATGGTAGCCGTAAGGGAAACCTATCTCAGGGTTTTCTTGAAAAAATTTGTTCAGAAGGGGATTGCCTTTGCTTTCCAGTGAGTCTGAGAGAGTGTGACTTGCCCAGGGTCATTCAGAGGGTATCCATGCTGAGTAGGAATTTGAACCCTGTTCTCCAGAGTCATAGTCAGATGATCAAATCACTACACCATGATTCAACCTAACTGTACTGCTACTTTTAATCATCAATATGACATAGCTTAGAAATATGTCCAGTACTTAAACATCTGTTTTACCACATTTTCATTCATATTATTCCAACAAACCTGAATGATTTAGCCAAAACGTATTGCATTTTCCCTGTCAGCTGTTGTTGTGGTCATCATTATCAACTGTCATCATTTCACAATTGTCGCTTTATGCCTTTGCAATACAGATTCCAAGGATGTGCAGGGTAGGTGAAATAGGAGCATCCTGTTCATAAGGCAGGCATTGCTATATCAGGCAGCAGAATGATTCATATTTGTTCAGCTGTCAAAATGGTTTATTTTCCTTGCAATATTTTGCAATCCAAATGACATAACTTTTTATGTAAAAAACAAAAGCCATTCTAAAAATCCATTTATATCTGCAATTGTTACTTGGGTGGGGGACTAGCAAAAACATATTATAGCACATAACTTTCAATTAGAAGTTGAAATTCAAAGGAGGATAAAGACAGTGCATAATAAAGACTCTATTAATAGTGTAATTTTATTTGTAAAGTCTATGTGTAGATGTCAGCCTTCAAGCATCCAACCAAGATTCAGATTCTCAAGTGTAACTGAGTGGCTAAAACTCCATATATATGTACAGTTTTCTTGGACTGTTACCAAGTTATTTCTCATTATTTCAAAATAAAAGTAACAAGTTCTCTTGCAAAATAGCCCAATTTCTTTTAAAAAGAATTATTCCTGTTTATTATAACATCAGACTATGTTTTAATGGAATAACACTTTGCAGGAAGAATCTGGATATCTATTAAACATTGGGTCAAATATCCTGAAGGCACCAGAGCCCACCTGTTTAGGGCCAAGTTACTCATTTTAGCCTCAGATATAGGATCTCAGCCATTGCTTTTAAGGTCTCCTAGCTTTCAGAATTGTTTGCCATGCAGCAAGGACATTATTATTAAAAATAAAAACAAGCCCCACCATAAATCCATCACCCAATTCATCTGCATATTGAATTGGAATTTATTGACTCCTTGGATTCTAGTCAATGGAGAAATGACTATTGAACAGAACCACTGAAATAAATGGAACTCATTAGCCACTAGTAATGTAAGGCTTTGTCTCTCTAAGGCATGAGCATCATACGCAGATATAAATATCACATATAAAGATGACTTAGGGGCTGTGCAGACCACCCAAGAAAGGGCCTGCCTCCACCTCTATTTTCCCTAGATCAGGATCACAGCAACCACATGCTGCAACCCTGATCTGGCCTTTCCAGGGCGCAAAAAGGAGCAGCAAAAAGTGGCTCCCTTTTGCGCCCGGGAAGTGTGCAATAGCCGTGGCGCAACAGCTTTAAGCTGCTCCTTTAGTGCTGTCTTGTGTAGATGCAGTGCCAGAAGGGTGCTGTGACGCACACACTGTGTGGAGTGGCACACAGTGTCACGCCAGCCTGGGGGCAGATGTGGGTCATGCGTCATGTGGACTCCACATCCCAATTCAGCCTCCAGGTCAGCCTTAATGTGTGCACAGCCCCACAAAGCCCTATGATAGGGTCACTTTAGGATTGCTATGACACACAACAACCCAGAGATATCACTATGGATGCATCCACACAGCAGAAATAGTCTAGGTTCACACCACTTTAACTGTCATGGCTCAGTGCTATTGATTTCTGGGATTTGTAGTTTTGTGGGACATTTCTCTGTCAGAGACCTCTGGTGCCACAAGAAAATATAGTTCCCAGAATTCCATAGCATTGAGTCATGGAAGTTAAAGTGGTGTCAACTTGGATTATTTTTGCAGTTTTAATCCTGCTCTCCTCCTGAAAATATGAATATTGCACAACATCACAATTCACTTTTCCGTGATCCTAAGTTAGTGTATGGTGACCAATATAGCTAACAAGGTGCCAACCAGTGTTTTTTCTGACATACTGTAGACTCTGACCTGCAAAGAAAATCAATGATTCCTGTTACCTGAAAGTAATAAAATAATAATAATAATAATAATAATAATAATAATAATAATAGCATGTTTGGTGCTACCCTTTACAAAGAATGGTTTGTTTTCTGTCCTTATATTCAGCTTCATTTACTTGTGGTTCATGATAAAAATGGGTAGAGTGGGATGATCCATACAACTTCCAGTAGATATCCCAAATTCTAAGGAGCATTCTTGTAGAATTCAGACCTCTGAACCACTTCATTCAATCCTCCCTTTTAAAGAGTTGATTGTTTTTAAAGAGAGAATGTGATCTTTGGTCAGCCATGATTACAGTTATGTACGGTGTCCCTTTTTTTTATTTAGAGTATACAGTGACCAGGCAGAAAACAAAACAGCAGTTACTCATATCTGAAGCTCAATGAAATCCTAGGTTTACGCTGTGTTTTGACTTTCCTTCATGGGGCTTTTTTCTGTATTTTACAGAGTTGTTGTGAGTGATCTAATGTACTTTTAAGTTGGTCATAAGGCTTATTGAGAATGTCATGTAACAACAAGAGCCAGAGGCTGCTTTGTCCTTAAGTGCTGGGTCTTCTCAGGGTTGTAGGGTTCAGTCCATTGTTTCCTGAAAATAAAAGAACTGCTGCTGAAGGAGTAAAGGGAGGTTTGTGTCAGTGGAAAAAAAAGAGAACCTTTTAAAAATGAGGTAATAGCAATACCAATAGCAGCTACATTTATATACCGCTTCATGCCACACTAAGCAGTCCCTAAGCTTTTTACAACTGTAAGCTAATTGCCCCCAACAACCTGGGTACTCATTTTAGCAACCCTGGAATGATGCAAGTCCTTGTGGTTTGTGTGAGAGTGGCTACAGTACTGTCATTTAACCAGTGTGCCACCAGGGCTCCAGGGTAAGGTAAACCTCATGGCCTTTATATTCTAAAAAGTATTCATCCATAATGATAGTTCTTAATTATGCCTGCGTGCACACACACACACAAACACACACAAACTTAAATTATTTCTTTTTCTTTTATTAAATATAATAATAATTAGGATATCTTTAAGGGTATAACTTGTGCAAAGTAGTTTACCTATTGAACAGTAATAAAATAACACTTTTCAATAAAGGGTAGTAATAAGAAACATCCATTCCAGAAGAGAGTAAAATAATTGCAGCTAAAAATAATGTATTTAAAAGAAACCCAGGAAAAAGCAAAGGAAACAAAAGAGGTCATCTGAGGTTTGCTAAAGGTATGTTGCTATGAGGCTTTTACATATCTAGTGTGGATGGCAAGTGGCATCCCTAGAGTTGGTGTCACCAGGTATCTCATAATGTCACACCCCCACTATTGACTTCCTCCAATTTCATACCATACAGAATCCTTAGTAATGCTTTTTAGCACTAATGTTACTCAAATCATAATTCCCATATACCACTGAATATAATGCTAATAGTTGTGATGTAAAACAACTAGCAAAATTAAAAGTATACCTTCACGTTACAAAATCATACCTAAACGTATTAACCTAAATGTAAATCACCAAAATCAAACCTAAATGTATTTAGATATACATAGTGAAGATTTGGCTGAAATGGGATGTTTATAAAGAAAATTTAAAAAGAATGTAAAAATTAAAATTGCAAAATTTTATTTTTTTTTAAAAAAAATAAATTTTAAAATTTGAAACTTTAATTTTAAAAATTTTTGGGGCCTCTCTGTTCTCCTCCCACTAAGCTTTTCCCCACTCCCACCATCTCTTAAAGCATTTTAAAGGGAGCAGACGAATATCACAGCCTGTTTCTGACAAAAGGTAGGTGTTTGAGGAACAGTGGTGTTACCCCCCTTAAGGTGTCACTTGGTGCAGTCCAAACCTCCCGCACTCCCTAGTGATGCCATTGTGGATGGTCCACTCATTCTATCTACCTTTGATTCAGTCAAAACAAGGGTTTCTAAGTTGGCATCAATATGGACAATTTTATCAGCAAAAAGTCCAGTGATTTTTTTTACAGCAGATCTTTGAAGTGGTTCCATAAACGGGTCCATACCAGAGTTCCTTTGCCACCTGAAAAAGCTCTTCTGGAAGACATGAACCCACACCCCAAAAGACCAGTTGAGAGTTTTTTTTTGGGGGGGGGGGGTGAGGCTAACAATATACTTAAACATATATGTATGTCTACAGTGTGTTATGACAACAGTTCAAAATGCATTCTCATTGAACAGAGTGGCCATGAACCAATATCATTGCTGGTAAAGCGTAACTTTACCAAACTGGCTTCATCAACATATTTAGAAGTATTTAAACTGCTATAAGCAGTAGTTACTCAGGCATAAGGCACTTACAGGATTTCATCTGTGTGAAGCAGGTGATTTAATGTTTAATGTTCCTTCACACTGTGCATTTATCTGTCTGTGCCTGAAACATGGAGAATCCCTTCCCCTCTGAGAGGTTTAGAAAGCCTGGAGAAAGCTGGCTAGAGTGGCCACTTAGGAAAGCCAAGAGGATAGAATCTTGAAGAATGATAGTTCTAGTAACTGATGTTAGCCTAAGTGGGTTGCAGATCAAGCAAGTGAGGACATTTTCACATATTTTTTCTTTTTATGGTGAGATGCCTTCTCTTGCTCAGGCCACAAGCTGCCACAGCACCCCAGCATAGTTTAAACTGTGATTATGTGTATGTGCCTTTAAGTTGCCTGTCAGCGTAGGGTTACTCATTAAATTCATAGGGTTTTCTAAGGCAATGAATACTCAGAAGTGGTTTTGCCATTTCTTCCCTCTGACATGTAGGAGACATAGGGATGGTATAAGGATGGGATCTCTCCCCCGTCCTTATCCCATCTATGACTGCGATCCTGAGAAAGGCTTTTAGATTGCAGTGCTATTGACCTATCATTGAAGCAGCATTGTATTAATGTGAACTCCTGTTAATGAAAAATGCCAGGCAATGCTGCTTCAATGACAGGATAATGACAGGATCTGTATGACATCATTTGAAAGTCTTTCATGCGATTGTGATCAATCATTCTTTCCAGATGAGATAATGTCTGGATAAGTGTGACATGATATGAAAATCTTCTCGTGATTGTGCTATGAGAACAGGAAAAAGATGGGACAAGGACGTTTCATCCCCTGTTTGATAATCTTCAAAGTCTACAGCACCTGGTATTCAATGGTGGTCTTCCATGCAGGTACTAACCAAGGTTAACCATATTTAGCTTCCAAGATGAGACAGGATCTGGTGTCATTATAGCAATTAAGGACTCCCAAAAGATAAAAGCAGAAACAGTGAGCTACCAGGGTCAGGATTCCAAAAAATGGACACCAGTGGAGCATAGAATACTCACTGGAAGAAAAGTAATATCCATACAGAAGGACTCAAACATAACAAAGGCCCAAAACAGATGGGTGCTATAGGGCACCCTCGTCACATTCAAGGGTTGTCTCGGGGTGGAGCTTACACACGCCCTGCAACCCTAGCACGTGATGGGGCATTGTCACTGATCAGTACTGTTGATATGGCTTACGCAGTGACGACGTTGCAGTTGCGCAGCATCTATACGGTGCTGTGCAGTTGCGATGTTACGAAAGCGCTGGAAGTGCTTTTTGTGTCACAACTGTGATGCAAAACTGTGATGCAAAAAGGAGCTGGGTTTCTGTGCTCCTTTTTTTAACTGCACACCTTTGCCACTCCATACAGTTGCTGCAGCGAAGGTGTGCAGTAAAAAGTGGCGCCAGACCGCCCTTTTTCGGTGGTCTGTAAAGCCCCAAAATGTTTTGTGGCTGGAGGCCCCATTGATTCCACATCCAGATGCTGACTAGTCTGAATGGAATCTCAATACAACACCGCTGATAGAACAACATCCTTTACCATATCACTGGCAGTAGTCTAATTTGGGAAGGACCAGGTCAGACTATATGTAACTCTGTTGTCCTACAGGGCACAATTGATGGGAACTCAGGAGGAACATCAATGGAAAGGCTGTTGCCTCCTGTGCTTAACATCTGCAGCCTGATGGAATTGCTTTATTCTGCATATTAGCAGGACAAACACTTCTAACTTAGTTCTAAGGGCCCTCTTAAACCTGACATGAGTCCTGCTAGAGCTTGTCAGATGCAGCTTCAAAGCTAGCAGGGTGACTACTTCCCTCCCATGAAGAAGAAAAAAAAAGCAAACACAGAAAATATACATAGAAGTAGATAGACAGATGTAGACAGAGTTACTATAGATACCTTTAGAAGTTACTGCTGCTGCTGTGTGCCTTTAAATCATTTCTGATGTATGGTGACCCTAAGGTGAACTTATCACTGGGTTTTCTGGAGCTGAGAGTGTCTGATTTTCCCAAGGTTACCTGATGGTTTCCATGGTCAAATGGGGAGTTGAATCCTGATCTCCAGAGTCATAGTCCAATGTTCAAACCACTACACAACATTGGGTCTCTTAGGAAGAAATTAAATCTTATCTCATCAGGATGAGATGTTTTCAGACACAGGGGTTCTAGATGTAGCTATTTAAAAGAAAATTCTGCCATTCCACCTTTATTGTCCTTGAAACTTTGTTATGGAAAGAAAAAAAGAAGAAGGAAGAATCATTAGGTTAAGGACAGTTACTACAACATCTAACTCCGCACCCTATCACAATAAATTCTGTGAATAAATCCCACAATAAAAGCCTGATCTACAACTACTAAATGTGACCTGCCCACCTTCCTACTGACTGCATATAGCTGAGGGCACTATTAGAATCATAGAATCTTTATTATTATTAACCTTTATTTATATAGCGCTGTAAATTTCCACAATGCTGTACATACATTCTTAGACGGTTCCCTGCCCCCAGGATTACAATCTAAAAGAGACATCACACCTCCAAATAAGAATCCCCCCCTAAAATTTCCCTTCATCTGCAAATTCCTAGCATTCCAGAGAGAGAGACAGAGAGAATATGGCTCCCATCTAGTACTCTTCTATTTCCTGTGTTCACATTTCCTTGGTAAATTTGCTTGCCACCCCCCTAATTCCTAAACTGTATCTCTAAATGCTTACATTTAAAAAAAAGTTATGCAGTGTTAGAAATGTGGGGACCAAAGGAAAGTTTCTTGGAGAGGCAGAATTCTTAGGTATGGTGGTGGTAATGCTCTTATTTTGCCCCCTCCCATAGTTACACCCCGATGAGGTAACTGTTGATGGGCATCTTCAAGGATCCTGATCTCCCTTCTTACAATACTTTATGATTAAACCAGACCTGAGCTATGAAGAGAGTTCATAAGACAGATAGACATTCTAGAGCAGGCCCATTAGTTTATGTAGCATTGACAAGGAAGACACTGCATTCTTGCCAGTGGCATAGCTTCCCATGTTGTAAGTCTAACAGCCATTTTGCAGAGCAATGTTTGAGCATTCACTAATGCAGCTCTCCTTCATTTAACTGCCTCTGGCAATCAAATGCCATCGCAGCTCCCGTGCCTTTTAAGGGCCGAGCAACTGTGATTTATCTTCACTCTTGCTTCGTCATTTTACAAGACAGGACTGATATGGCAAGCTGCCACCTGAGAAATGGAAAGACAGAACAGCCAGGCACGAAAAATTAAGCACACAAAGTCTAGTGGCTAATTTAGAACAAGGAAAATCTGTATCAAGAGTTTGGAAAACTGAAAGGAATAATTCTACTGGTATTGGGTTGTTTTTTGTTTGTTTGTTTGTTTGTTTGTTTTCTCCAGTCCACATGGCACTTGGTCCTGGAACCAAAAGCAGTGTCATTACAAAGAAAAAAACAATTTAAGTGTTCTTAACTACTTTCCAATCTAGACCTTGTGGCAGAAGACAGGATAAAGCTGAGTTAAATCTGGGGTTAACTTTATTCTACCTTCTAGGACTGATGGTAAAAGGTTACCTCCAGCTTGCCTTAAAGGCCCTGTAAGATCTTATCATATATGCTCTACAGGTGGAATGAAGGCATTTCCGTGAAGAAAGCATCAGACCATTACGTTCTGGCCAGGTTTGTCTCTCTGATTTTGCATAGGATCATAGAGGATGCCTTCCCCAGACTTCCTGACAATACGCTTGCTGTTACCTTCCACAACTGGTGATACCTCTCTTCCAGAAGCTAAGCTGGCATGCTCTCTTTCAAGATCTTCTCATTTCTCCAGAATACCCTATAGCAGTGCCTTTCTACAGAACAAATTATAGAAGTACATATGCACATTAAGAGCTTGTGCACCAGCTGCACATATTCTTGGGCACATCTTATCTGGCCATGGAGACACATGCCTAAATTAAATTCTCTTGGCACTACTTTAATATGTGAGTGGGAGAACACAGAGTTTAGAGGGAATGAATGTTAAAAATACACAGTGATGTAGTGGACAAACAATATATTTACTTAAGTGTTAAAAAATGAAACATAAAATAAAATGATGACAAAACACAGACTGGCTGGTGAGCCAGTCAGTGCTGTGCAAGGGAAACTGCAAATCACACAAGTAACAATTCCCCTGTGTCTCATAACATGGGAAAAAATGATACAGTTGGAAGAGACACATCTGAGGCTAAATTACAAGGGATAACACAGTTTGTTCATGGTAGATAAAAATACCAAAACTGCAAATCACACAAGTAACAATTCTCCTGCGTCTCATAATGTGGAAAAGAAAGGGAATGTAGATACAGTTAGAAGAGACACAACTGAGACTGAATTACAGGGGATAATGCAGTTGGCTCATTGCATATAGAAATACCAAAACCAAGACCAAACGCGTTTCGATGAAAGCGTCTTCATCAGTGGTCATACATTACTGTGGAAATAAAACAGATAAAAGTCATATACAATAAAGTATACAGAAGACCATGTAGCTTATAAAAAAAAGAGGCATGAATACCTAGTAGAACTACCTTGTAAATGTGTTGTGTAGCATGTGGAACCACCCCGTCAATAAAGGTAAGTAGATGGTCCTCGTAGACCTATGATATTGCCTGGAAAAATGTAGGTAGGCAAACCATGAAATATATTAAGTAATAGCCACAGAATTTTATATGTAAAGGTACCACAAATCATATCCAAACTTACCTAGGACTGGGATGTACCACATGTGTTTGGAAGCCCTAGTGAAGTTTGGCAAGAGGGAACTCTATATACCTTCCCAATAGGAAAAACTGATGCACCTCATGAGTCCCAATTAAGATTTTCCCACAGTGAGTAAAATCCTGAAAGTAATAATGACCTGTGCCATTATTACAATATGACAGCAAAATCCACCAAACCAAAAATACACACTATTGAGTTTTTATTTTTATTTGTAGTAACTTATTGTAAGTTGCCCTGAGTTCCAGGGATAGAAATAAACAAAGTAACAATAGCAGTGGTGGGAGGGGAGGAAGTGGAGGCAGCAGAACTTCTCCTTGAGGCACTGGCATGAACTAGACATCATCATCATCATCATCATCATCATCCTCATCATCATCCTGCGTCTACATGATGCAGCACCAAAGAAGCACAGAAAAGCTACATGCTGGCGCTATGGCACCCTTTCTGGCTCCTTTTTGTGTCATGGAAAGGTGAGATTGGGACCACGGCATGTAGTTGCTACAGCCGTGATCCAGCATTAAAAGGGGCAGTCTGTTGTGCACCTATGTGACACCCCTATAAAGGTACACTGTTCTTCTTGAGTTCAAATGAAAGCAGCAATAACCTCTATCTGGACATGACTACTTCATCCACAAGCAGTGCTGTCTGTGTCCATAGAACATGTGATACTAAAATCTCCATGTCTATTGTATAACATTATTGACAGAAGAAATGATAAAGGCTTGGCTTGGTCACCACCAGCACTGCAAGTTTGGAAACATTACATTTATGGTGTTCCATTTCCATTGACCCTGCCAGCTGGGACATTGCTGGAATTGTAATCCACAAACAACTTTTCCAAGCATTAGTTTTGAGTCTTCTCCGCTAGTCTGATCCATCAGGTATGGTAGAATATGCTGTCCTGATGCCATTGTCAAAAGAAGGCTGTGCAGTTCTCACTATTTTCACTGCTGATTATACTTGTTTTTCCCCCATACCTAGAGATGTGGAAACCTGGGGTTGTTGTGTGTTTTTTGGAGCTGGGGGCATCGGGGGGGGGGGGGGAATAAAACAGGCAAAAACAGATGTGTTTGTTGGGGGTAGAAAAATGTTGCCCCCCCCCCCCCAGGTTCCACATCCATCCTTTCTCTGACATAAATTTAATGATGCTTACTAATATACTGTAGCTCTATTTTATTCTTGTTGTACATAGACCAGCATTGAAGTATAACATGATCATATTGTGTGCTTGTGAAGTATGTCTTTATCTGCCTCTTGAAAACAGGTTTCTAGGTTCAAGCACTATAGATTTCAGCATTCCCCCCCCCCCCCAATAGTGTGTCAGGATGTTGTGTGCAAATTAATCTGAGGATTCCTGAAAAAACAAGCTTGCAGACAATCTAAAATTCAGTTATTCTGATTCAGGAGTTAACATGTGCAATGTCAATGCCAAATAGTTCAGTTTAGTGTTGTGCTCAACAGTTTTCTCCTGTTTTGGCAAAGGGAGGGAGCATGGGAAAACAACATGAAAATGAAAAACAGCGGAAAGCAGATCGTTTTGGATAATTTCCTAATTTGAGAGTATGGGGATTAGGGGTTTCATTATGTGGTAACAATTTTTTATGTCATAACCATATGGTGAATAGCTTTTTGTTTTCCCTTTAAAATGCTGCCCAAAGAAAATCCTGAAGAATTCTTACTAACCTGATTGAGCTGCCTGTCTCTAGCTTGGTTCATATATAGACCCCCAAGTGAGCTCTTTGTGAGCACATTACTCCATATAAGGGTGCTGTCTCTAACCAGGCTGTGTTTCATCCAATGTAGTATTTCATAGAAAAGGTTTCCAGTACTTGAAAGTGTTATTTTTGGGGACTACAATTCCCAGAATCCTCTGGCCATAGTGCCTAGAGGATTCTGGAAATTCTAGTCCAAAAATAACTTTTCCAAGCTCTGGCTTGTACCCCATGTGAGGGCCACAGGTCTGACCATAGCCATTGTAGAGATGAAACTATTTCAAGCTGTTTTGGGCAGATCACAACGTCTGCATTTGCAGCTGCCATGTGGAAACATCCAAATGGTGTTTTTGTGTGAAAGACTCATACAATCCTTCATTGCTCATATAAGGATTACCAACATCACAGGGCAACAGTGGCCAGCTTCTGATTATAAGAATTTGTGACAACTGTAGAATCCCTTGGGTGGTTAGAGATAGATGTGCTAGTCTGTTTTAGCGTTAAAAAGATATAAAGGAATCCAGTAGCACCTTTGAGATTAACTAAGAAATGAACGTTTCCAGCATAAACTTTGTGACTCAGTCCACTTTATCTGATGCACTGCCCTTGTACTCCAGTTAGTGAAAAATATGTGTTCCTGGACAGAAAATCTGGTACCAGAGACAGAAATGACATGAAAAGAGCAGGGATAATAATAATAATAATAATAATAATAATAATAATAATTTATATACCGCCTTTCCAAAAAAGATCAAAGCGGTTTACAAAAGTTCCTACTCTATAAAAATTAGAGCAGTTCAAAATATTTCATCAAACTTTTTTATTCTACCTAATATTATTCCCATGTGAAGTGAAATAACTAGGATTGATAAACCTTGCATAAGTAAACAAACACTGACTGAAACTTCTAGTGACCACTTTAGGGCCCCATTCCCACTAGCCCATTTGCTCCAGGTAGAACTGGGCAGATCCAGTTGCCCTCATACCGAATCTCGCTGGAAAGAAGTTCCCACTACCTTTGCCCCGATTGGTGTAATTTGCCCTGCTGAAGTTCACACTCACCAAAGTAGCAGTTTAAGATGGAGCCTCCTTGTCAATCAAATGATGTCAATGGTGATGTGTCATGCAGCTATTCGTCAACATCATGAGTGCTTCCCCCCTTTTAAAAAAATCAAGCTGCAAGGTTTGCATATGCACATACTCTTGGGAGCCACCGTGGCCCTGCAGAGCTCACTTTCCCTCCTCCTCCTTCTCCTGCTGAAGGAAGACATTTTTCTTTGGGATATCCCTGGCTGTGATGCACTTATCCATATATGGACTTTGATAACCAGCGGGAGGAAATCCCTGGCTACTATCCATAGGGGGCTTGCCAATTATCCATATATGGAAACAGGGAAGACAAATCCATATATGGATAATTGCATTACAGCCAGGGATATCCCATAGAAAAACCTTCCCTGCCATCTTCCTTCAGCAGGAGGTGGAGGGAGGAGGTGGAAGAAGAGGTAAGGGAGCCCCGGTCAGTCACGCCATGCTCCTAGAGTCTTGGGAAAGGGGTCAGCAGCTGGAAGAGGAAGAAGAGGCAAAGAAGGAAAAGGGAGCCCCACAAAGCCACACCACAGTCACAAAGCCCTTTCATGTCCCCTTCTCTCCCAACCTGATGCATTTGCATAATCTGTCAAATGAAATAAAATAAAATAAAAAAAGCCAAAGAGCTCAATGCGAGAGGGGAAACATGTTCCACCCACTGTCCACCTTATGACCTTGATCCCTCCCCCTAAATGACCTGAACATGAACGGGCCAAGTTCACATTGGCCTGGCCCCAGTTTTTCCCAAAAGACACAGGGAAAACCTTGGTTTCAAATATCACACACTAAGGAGCATTTTCTCCAGATTTGGAGTGCAAGCCCCAGATCTGGATGTGGAAAAAAAATGCTGCCAGTGGGAACTTCCCACTTTTAATCTGGGGTGGAAACTGGGGTATATGGTAGTATGAACGACTCCAAAGACTTCTTCTAAAACGCATCCAAGGATAATATTTTCTTCCACCTGCCTCTGCTATTCTTATTATTTTCAATTTGTTTCCAGACTTCAGTGGTGTGTTTAAATATTTTACACTGCATCTCAAGCCATTTCTCAAGTCTCTATCTTCAAGCCTTGGTATCCACTGGAGTTTAGTTCCAGGACACCCCCACCCCCATGATACCAAAATCTGTGGATGCTCAAGTCCCATTAAATACAATGTCATAGTAAAATGGTGTCCTGCATATAAAATAGCAAAATCAAGGATTCCTTTTTGCAATGTATACATTTTAAAAATATTTTCCAGTCGTGGATGCTTAAATCCATGGATACAGAAGGCTGACTGAATATAGATAGTTGTTTTTTAAAAAAAACATGCTGAGGGTACCTGGTGAAGTATACATTTCTGCTGTTCCTTGTTCTCTCAGTGTTACTGTTTATGTATGCTCAGTAAGAGATTTTGGAATTAGCTGCTTTTTACCTTGTTAGTACTTGTCATTTGTAGGCAGACATGTATGGCTATAGTAGGTTGGGCTAGAGCAGAATGTCATTCTTTCTCAGCTGGAGGTTTGTTTGTTTTTTTGTTTTTCCATTGCATTATTTACTGCAGAGACACTGGTGTGATCTGACACTGAAAGTCTTTTTTCTCCAGCCCTCCTTTACTATCCTTTCAATGCTCATGTGCTAAAAATCCCAAACAAACAAACACCCTCCTTCCAGGTAGACAGAGGATGAGCACAAAAATGGGAGGGAGAACTGGGCAGACATAAATCACCTTTGTAAAAAGGAACTTCACTATTTGTGGCTTTCTTAACTGAGTCATGCTTGTATTACTACTATACAAACTGGGAAGAAAAGATTAGAGATATATTATTAGAACCATCTATGTTGAAATGAACAGTTTGTGCTACTTCCAAATGCAGACTCAAAAAAAAAAAAAAAAAGCAGCATCTGACATTTAGGGCAGTGCTGTGTGGTGCAGATAGCACAACAAATAATTTCCCAGAGATACGTGTGGCATGTGAACAGCCTTTGATTAGTTGAAGTGCTTTTTTAAAAAAAACCTATTATTATTTAAAATGATGGCTCACTGTTTGATGTTGACCAGGAAACATCTTCAGTAAATGTACGTCAGCTTATTTGTTGCTCCTGAACTGTTTCACTTATGTATGGGCTATTCATGGGCTGTGACGTCAACCTGGAACAGTGAGCAGACTAATGCTGACAAAAGTTCCAGAATTAACATTCGATTCGCACAGTGACGAAGGAAGATTATGTGATCTGACATGACCCCCCCTTTTTTTCTAGAACTTACTGATGAATATATCACTGCTCTTCATCAGAACGTTCTATATAATCCTTTCAGTTCCTGAAAGATTTACTAGAGAACATTTCTCCCATTATATTATGGTAGAGTTATATCAATTTTGTTCTTGATGAACAAACTGTGTTCAAAATGTGTAGCGTACTTAATTACTTGAATCTATTATTTTGTCTTCCTTCACCTTCTAAGCTTCAGAACCTTTTATTTAAGAAGTGCTTATAATTATTAGGCATTATATCATAAACTCTCCAAAGTGTAATGAAGTGGCTAAAACTTCACATCTATGTACAATCTGTCTTATCAAATTATTCCCCATTGCAAAATAGAAAGTAACAAGTTGCCTTGCAAAATAGCCTATGTTTCCTTTAAAAATTATTCCCATTCACTATAACATCAGACTATATTTTAATGAAATAACACTTTGCATGAAGAATCTGGATGTCTATTAAAGAATGGACAAAACATCCCATCTGTTATTGCAAGCTAAGCAGAGTCAGCTCTGGTTAGTACTTGGATGGGAGACCACTAATGAATATTAGGTGCTGTTTCACAGGAAGGAACTGGCAAAATGACCTCTGAGTGTTCCTTGGGGAAAAAAACCCTATGAAATTCATGGGTTTGTCATAAGGCAACAGGCAGCTTGAAGGCACATGTATACACATATGCTATTACTGTAATCTAAAAACAATAGGACCTCACCAGCAGAGGATAGCTAAAACCTTTCTTTCAAAATCTAGTAGAATGTTTCCTGGTTAAAGATACACACTGTCAGGGGAATGTGAATGTGTGGCCCATTGCGCAGATCTGATGGGAGTTGCAGTCCAATATCTGGGACCCTTCCACACTATATAATTATAATTATAATATTGTGTTGATATAAGACCCAGACACCCTGGTTTAAATTAAATCTGGTTACCATTTTATTTTCATAAATCATTACATAATGAGGTGGTGAGGAAGGGAGAGTTGTGCCTCTAGTGCTACTCCAGCAACCCTTGAAGGCTTGATCATGAGCCATCTATTGCCAGATTAAGAGAAAAGGGCCCCAAGTAGGCCCCAAGAAGCTGACTCTCATTGCCCAAATCTGTAACTCAGCCCCCCAGGACTGTCTCCTCCTCTGCCCATGGCCATATCCCTAACCCTTTTAACATTCAAAGACTCACATCATACACCTTAATCCATGCGATAGGGAAGGGCCAGCCCTGTTTGGCTTCCCCACCTCACTCTCCACTCAAAAATTCTTTGTGCCAGTACTTTCTTCAGGTGTCCATAACCAGTAGATCCCCCCCCCCCATGAACAAATGAGGTAATTCTGCTATAATCCCTGGTTGCTCTATTGCCCCTCTTTACCCTCAATGAAGATTTTCAGACCACTGCTTACACACTGGTAAAACATTGCTAAGTCATTTAGGAAACCCGTGTGTGTGAAAGCCTGGCACGCTTCCTAAACATCAGAGGATTGTCAGCTACCCTCCAGCATCCCAGAATTGTTTGGGGAAAGGCAAATTCCTATGAATGCAAAGTTTCCATTCATATGAATTTACCTCTCCCCTGATACTAAATCAGCAGTGAGCTATTTGCATATATCGGAAAAATATCTTTGACAGATGAATTTCCCAAGGGAGCAGATGGACACACAGCTATATCTGGTACCTTATGAAGCAAGATTGATTGGGCTCTTCCCTTTCAATCTGCATTAAACTGCTGGATCTTTGCTTCCAACTCATCCTGCACCCAATGGGGATTTTCAATCAGCTCATTTACCCTGACTGATGCAAAAAATAAAAATAAAGACATTGCATTTTTATGAGGAAAAGGGAAAAAGATGAAATCAATAAATCAATAAATGCAGGAAATGTATAAAAGAGTCTCACCAGCAGTGCTGGGGTGATTGGTAGATAGTGATTTGCCTATCAGAACATTGCCCTGCACAACTCAAAATCTGCTGTGGGATCCTCAGAACCAGCAGCTTCAGTGTGGAAGGATATTACAGCCAACTTATTGTGGATTGTAGTCAGGCTAAACTGGATTCATGCAGGTGTATCTGACTGGCTAACATGAAAGTGATCTTGGTAGATGGGGTAAGGGATAAAGCAATCAGCCTTAGAGCCTCTATTTCCCAAGTTTCCGAAGATCCTTGAGAAAAGGACCTCTGGTTGTGGTGCAGCTGACAGTGTTTGCTAGCAGAACCTTTGGAACTGAAACTGGAAGAGAATATCTGCCTTGGAATTCTGGACACTGGGAATGTGCTTAGTTCTGAACAATACATTGTGCTCAAGACAAATAAGGACAAAGAGTCATACCAATTTCATTACTCTGGGTGATTTTGAAATGTGAATATCTATACTACTGCAAATAGTTATTCTTATTGTTCCAGAAAAGGGCAGCCTTATTTGAACATTTCTTGGCACATAGCCTGACCACTACCAGAAGGGGAAGAATTCTAAAAATGTCAAGTCTCTCATGATGCCCAGTTGCACTAAGTCTTCAGGCCATGTTTCAGAACACCACTGACCATTCCAATAAAGGCTCAGTCCTCTCCCCAGTAGCTGCATCTGGCTGTACCTGAAGTTCTGCCCAAATATTGACTAGGTAACACTGGAATTGGATCCCATTGTGTTGCTGCAGAAATGTGTACCACAGCTAGAGATTTTCATTAATGTCTCCTAAAATTTAGAGACATGACACTGGGTAGTTCTGGCCTTCATCAGTTCATATAGCCAAGCATCAAATGCCTGACCAGGAATGGCAAATTAATATGGAATATTCAAATGCCTAACTTACTCTCTGGTAAGCAGCAGAATCTCACCCAAAAAGGTGAGATATGTATCAGGGTCTTGTGTCTTTTCATTTGCTAAGGGTATGGCCAAAGAAATGACTAACTTCTGAAAGGACTGTAGCATCTCTAGACAACCATTAAAACCCTACTTACAATGGGTCGTTGTTAACCGCCGGGGTTTGGTTCCAGGGTCCCCCATGAATAACAAAATCTGTGGATGCTCAAGGCCCATTAAACACAATGGCACAGCAAAATGGTGCCCCTTATATAACATTGAAAATTAAGCTTTTCTATTTGGAATGTATACTTTAAAAAAAATCAAGCCAGTTTAAAGAATGAATAGGGCCCTTTAAACATTGAAAGGGAACCCCAATCCATATATGGACTGGGGTTTCCTCTCTGATTTAAATAGCCCCATTCATAAAACCAGAGGGGAAAAGAGCCTCGTAGAATGCGCATGAGCTGTCGAATTGAAAAAAATAAAATAAAATAAAAAATATAATAAATAAAATAATATAAAAATAATGCAAAAAATAATTAATAAAAAATACAGTAAAAAATATTTTAAAAATCAGGAGTGCCTGATTTTGCCGGGAGAGGAGGCATGTTCCGCTGCCTGGCCTTTTCCCCTCCCCTGAACTTTACCCGATCATGATCAGAGCCAAGTTCACATTCCCTGCGAACCGGTTTCTCCCAAATGAAATGGTAAATATACCGCTTTGGGAGAAACCGGGTTATGGGAGATTTGCCCCGCTATGCGTGTGCAAGATCTGGATTTAGTAGTGTTAAAACCGGTTTCAGTATGAACTTCTTGATTTTAAACCGGTTTGCTAACCGGTTCTTATGATAGTCTGAACGGCCCCATAATCTCAGGTGGGGCGCTTGTGTACCACATCCTTTCCCATGTACTGCATGCATTAAACAACTTGTGCATTTGTGAGCACTGGATGTTATGTGGGGCTTGGGGAGGCTTGAGTGTGAGGACACTCAAGTAGCTGCTATACATGACACATGTGTGGTTGAATCAGCCTGTATAGGTGGCACAGCTGTGTCTAGCTATGAACCAGATGGTGATCCTGGGTGTGTACCTTCCTCTTCCTGTAGGATAGCCTGACTGATGGTGTCTGCCTGTGTTTCAGGCATGGCTGCCTCTTGTGATCCCACAGTCCCACTGGGATTGTCTTTTGATTATGAGGAAGAGGAGGTGTGAGCTGATGTTGTCACTGGCTTCCAGGCCTCAGCTAATCCTTGCATGAGCCGGAACTATTTGTTTATACAGCTGGCCCTCCTTATCCACAGATTTTTTTTATCCATGGATTTGAGCATACATGACTTGAAAACATTCCCCCAAAATATAAATTCCAAATAGCAAACCTTGATTTTCCATTTTATATATGGGACACCATTTTGTTGTGCTATTATATTTAATGGGATTTGAGCATCCACGGATTTTGTTATCCATGGAGGGTCCTGGAACCAAACCCCAGCGTATAACAAGGGCCCACTGTACTATGGTTATTAGTTGTTCACCTTAGAACTCCTGCCCTGGGTCTAACTATGTTCTATGTAGCTGTGCATGTCTTTTAGGACCAGTGCATTGCCACCTGTGCCCCCCCACCCACCCTAGATTCGGGATAACTGATGACCTATGCCAGTAGTTGCAGGTCTGTTGTGTGTTGCAAAGTGGTTTGCTGATATTGGCCATTCCTTGTGGTGCTTGTGCCTGTCTTTTAAATGTGATCATTTTATTTTGCAACTCAGCCATTTGGCATGAGACGAGTTCTAAGCTCCCAGATACATCAATCAGCCATGCAACTGCATGACATGGAATCAGGCTTTCAGGCTATTGTCTGCCCTGTGGCCCACTTTACTTGACTGGTTCTGCTGTGGAGATGCAGACATAGCTCTCCTTCTATCTTAAATGCCACTGTCCTGACCTCAGAGACAGAAAAGAAGAGGCAGGCACAGTTCCATCATGCCTGGGCCCAGAAAGAGATTAAAGGTCCTCCTTTCATCTCAACTGCCACTGCCTTGTCCTTAGAGGGAAAAAAGGCAGTTATCTGCTGAATTTATTCCCCTTCTACACTACTACCCCCTTTTCCTTTTATGTGAGATCTTAATCAGATTGAAAGCCTGAGGGTAGATAACTGTTTTGTTGTATAGATGGTGATCTATAAATAAATGGTGATGGTAATGACAATATTAACAACAACAACAACAACAACCCACTTCTGTCCTCTACTTGATATTATTCTTTCACTAAACTGGTCATAGAGAATAATGTGAAATGGAAAGTTTGGTATATACAAACAGTGCATGAGTAATATTGGGTGCTGTGCAATATTCACATAGTGCCTGACATCTCCTGCCTCTCCCTTGCCCTGTTTGGGAATGTGATGCCACTTCATGGTAGCAAGCATGCCTTAGGCTGGTAGTCTCCATGGCCACAACCATACAGATAAAAAGAGAAACAGTAATGGCAACACTAATAGATCCCATTGCTGTAATACCAACAACCAAAATAATAACCCCCAATCATTGGTGCTGGCACAATTAATTCAATCCTCTTGCCTATGCTTTATGATAAAGAATAATACCTGGAAGATTGAGCCATTGTTAGAGGAAGAGCAAAGTCAGGAGGCACAAGTGAAAAAGTGAACAAAGGGAAAATGAGAGAACAGAAACATATGGATTCTCTCCATGGGAACTCTGATTTGTTGTCCATGTTCATGAGTAAAGCATTAACTGGCCCTTTCACATTGCACAACTATAATCCAATATTCCACTTTAACAGCCATGGTGACATTCTATGGAATCCTCTACTTTGTATTTTGTAGTCTGGCTAGGAATTCCAAATACTCCTCCCTAAACTACAAATCACAAAATTCCATAGGATGAAACCATGGAAGATAAAGTGGATTCATAGCACTATAACTGCAGGGTGTGAAAGTGCCCCACATGTAAGGGTTTATCACTTGCCACATCAGGAAAAAACTAAAAATAAAGGGATGCAAGCTCTGCACTCCCCTGTTTTTAAGATTGCTTCAATACACTTTCATATTGAGTTAACAGAACTCCGAGAGAGAGAGAGAACAAGCACAGCCTGGCAAGACCAATGGCCAGTTCATCCATAATCAGTCAATGTTTGAGATGACTGGACCCCAATGATGCTCCCACAGTTAAAGCACATTATTTGTGATGGGATTTAAAACAACATCTGGAGACGCCAAGGATTGGCCTTCTCACTCTTTGCATGCAAATCACAAGCTCCGTTACTGAGCTTGGTATTTTGCTACAGAGTGAACAACAAGAAGATCTGTGCCTGCCTTTTCCTCTGCTTTAGTGCGGAATTTAAAAGGCAAATCTAGTGTTACAATTTAGCTGTTCTCCACCTTTCCCTGTGTTCTGCCTAGAAATTGGAAATGTTATTTTGGGACAACAACATCCAGAATCTGCACAAGGCCATGTAGCCTACAAGATTCTGGAAGATGTATTTAAAATGTATTTTCCAGTTGTTCACCTTTCACTTTCATTTGGTAATTTCCTTCTGACTGTAGATTCAGAGAGCCATGTCAGGTTAGGATTACCTTGACACTCTGAATTTATACTTTTTTTAATTAAAAAAAATAGTTCATTGACTGCCTGAAACTTGTCCTCTGTTTATCTGACTACACCTTGTAATGTGCTAAGAGGAAGCCCCTATGTTTTTTTTTCAAAAAAAACAAACAAAAGGTAAAACAAAGTCTTTCTTTTTGGAATTAACCAGCAATCATGTTAATAAACTTTTATGACTCTGCTTTTTTTAAAAAAAGTTTTAATTAAAACAAATATTATTTTGTCCACAGCAGCCAATATTTCAGTGTCCTTGATGCTGGCTAAAGTCTGTTCCAAATAAGCCCTAATGCAAATATTTCTCAAAGCCTAACTAGAAGAAGAAGAGAAAAAAATGATCCCTAAAGATAGATACAGTGCTATAATGGTCCTTTACTAAACATTAACAATGCAGTGTTTAAGATATTGTGCCAGTTAACTCACTACCCCTTTCTCTATGATATGTGGCTGACCTATATTTATTATAGACTCCAGCAATTCAAACTTGGTCCTACGGTAGTTTTAAAATGCATTAGCATAATGTATTAGGCATCTTAGAGGCTATTTGCCTTCAGTACAGCCAAGGGTTGCAGCAAACTGGTTAGAACTAGATGCCATGTTAAGAACATGAGTCACTAACCGTTAATTAAACCTGCTAATCACATGCCAAGCTTTAATGGATAGAACTGGCTGCTACCTGGATATTTGATGCATCTATAACCTGCACCTGTAAATGTGACTCACTAGTCACGTAATAGTGGAAGACCATCTGGCAAGGGATTGAAACAAAAGGACAAACAGAACGAGGGCAAGGAAAGTACACTGATAGGAAAACAAAAGTAGAGTGCGTAAAAAGATGTACTGTACATCCTGTGTTCATTTTGTAAATACTGAGGATTCAGAAACTAAAGCAAAACAAGAGTACTAACAGAGACTTCCTCATCATCAACAACCCTTTCTACAGACTGGGTTATAAACTGTAGTAGAAACAAAAAAAGGATCACATTGCGGGAGCATTAAGAGATAGGAAAACAAATATCTTGCCACATAAGCAGCTTCAGATCCACATTTTCTTTTCTTTTATACTACATTGTGTTAGCACTTTGATATCACTTTAATTCCCATATCTGCAGTCTACAGAATCCTGTAGGTTGCTGAGGTGCTAGAGGTCCCAGACTGAGAATTCTAAATACTTAATGAAACTACAAATCTCAGATTTCCAAAGGATAGAACCATAGCAGTTAATGGGGTATCAAAGTACTATAATTGTTTCGTGTGAAAGACATCTTCATATGAGACGTGCCTGATGTGAATTTGTTTACTGTGTGTACATCAAAGGGAAACACACAATGAACCATTGACTGTGAAGCAGAGGTGCGTGCCGCTAATGTATAGTGAACATGTTCCAGGGAATCAAAACTATCAGGGATCTCTCACACATGTCAGGTTTGCTAACAGGCTGTGCTTCTGACCAGGTTGGAGATGTTGAAAATGAAGTACGGTTTATACTTGACTATAGGTCACCCTCATGTATAAGCCAAGGACAGGTTTTGGGGCCAAAATTTTGATATGACCCATGGATACCTTGAAGGTAAAACTTAGGAGCATGTACCAAAAGATCTAAAGCATGAAGCAAATGAAAATATCAAAGAACTTATAAAATTCCAACAGGCATCACTGTTTGTTCTCACACTGAAGGCTGGATGGACAGATCACACTCCTGCCTTTCATCAGGGGATGATTCTTTTTAAAATGAGAATTAAAATTCAGTACTTACATTGATCCATGGATACATCAACTCATGTTTTTGGGGTCAATTTCTTCACTAAAATGTCTAGACTTATACATGAATATATACAGTATGTCTTGTGTCCAAATCTTTCAGGAGCTAGCCCTAAACTGATTCAAGCAGAGAAACAATGATACCCTAGTGGTGCAGTGTTTAAACGCCTGTACTGCAGCCACTCACTCACAAGGTTATTGTGAGTTCAATACCAGCTAGGGGCTTTGGGTCAAATCAGCCTGGCAGTTTTCTCCAGGTTGCTAAAATGAGTACCCAGCTTGTTGCAGGCAATTAGCTTACACTTTGTAAACTACTTAGTAGATCGGTAAGCGGTATAGAAATGTACTTGCTATTGCAATGTGTTTGCTTTCCCTAAAGCTTGAACAACGTGGGACCAAACAAGCCACACATGACCCCCCCCCCTCCACCTTACCATGCACAACTTCTACTTGAGGCTCTGTAGCTTTTATGTTACTAATGTTGGAAAGATTCCAGTGCTGTAGTACTGTGGCTTTCTGTTCCTTGAGGGGTCGCAAGACCTTCATTATTTTTTCCTTTTATTCTGGAAGATGGGAGAAGAAATTTGGGAGAAAAAAATAATTTTCCACCGACAAATGATGAACAAAAGACATCAGCTTGTGCAATGGTTCTTGAGAGGCTGCTTTGTACTTCAGCCTTATCAATATTGTATTGATAAGAGTTCCCTATTTTAGTTTTGGAATGGCCCATAGGCAAAGAAATCAGGGAATAAATTATCAGCACAAGAGATGTGCACTAAATAAAAGGAGAAATAAAATGGCCACAACAGAGTTAAAGTATTGAAATGATAAGGAAACTGCAGAGCAGCTATATGCATTCTTGCCATCTATCTTTAGTGCAGAATACATAGGACTGATCAAAGTCGAGAAGGAACTTATTTAATTATTGCACTTATACCCTGCCTTCCTCCCAAAATGGGACACCCAAACTGGACTAGAACTCTCAGAATTGCTTAACCAGTATAGCCATTGGACATCCTGGTCCAAAAAAGAAACAAAAAGGCACCTGAGATTTTGGTGACTAATCAAGATCAGTTAGGATTCATAGCTTGATGGAAATGTTGGCAGAGCATGTGTAAAAAGGGCAAATTACTTGCCGAGCACAATTTGGAAAAAAAGAAAAGAAAGCTGAAAACAAAACTCCCACTGTCATACCGCCATTATACAATTCTCTCTCACATACACTTGGAATACAATGTAGAGTTCTGGTTACTGCATCTGAAAATGGATATCAGAGAGCAAGAAAAGATACAGAAAAGACCAACAAAAATGATAAAGCTCCTGGAATAGCTTTCTTATTAGGAAAGGTTATAATGTTTGAAGCTGTTTATCTCAGGGGGAAAAATATTAAGAGGAGATGTGATAGAAGTGTATGATATGATACAGAATCCTAAATTCTGTTATTAGTCCCAAGTGAAGCAGAACCATTGACTCAATGAAATCTCTCTATGTGTTGACTTACCATTTTGTAATCGATTTAGTAAGACAGTGTTAGACGATAAAATTTAGGCCATAGTGTAGGAAAATGGACATGGAGAAGTTTTTCTCCCTTCCTCATAACAGCAGATCTCAAGGTCATCCACCAATGGTGGAAGATTCAGGATGGATTGAAGGATGTTATATAACAGCACAATGGAATGTGCTTCTACAAGATGCCCTAATGGTCACCAACTCAGATGACTTTAGTATTCAAGTTTGTGGAAGAGAAACTTATCAATGGATTCTGATACAAAAACCTTTTGCTCATGTTTGGAAACATAATTTTTTAAGAGGTTATTTGAAGCAAGTTAGCAATGTCACTCTATAGCATAAGAACTGTGCTCCAAGAACCATGGAAAGTCACAAATCTCCTTTCATCTCCTCCCCTCCAATACTCCATGATTCCTTTCCTGAAAAATAATCGTATTCTCAAAATATTTAATTTGTTCCCAAACTGAAACAATTTTAATTCATGTTCCTGCATGGCAGGGGATTGGACTGGATGGCCCTTGTGGTCTCTTCCAACTCTATGATTCTATGATTCTATGGGGCTTTCTAGATTGGCAGGAAAGTGTGACATGAAGTTGCCTTTTCCTTAATGCTTAGCAGCTGCACCACAGCCTTTAGATAGAGCTGCGCTGTTCCACAGTTTTTAAAAAAGAAGCTGGGAAAACCAGCACCTTTTTAAAGGCGCTTCTTCTCCCCTAAAACGCAAAAAAAGCATTTTCATGGCACACTTTCCCTTTTTCTCATTTAAAGGCTAGAGTTTCATGCAGCCATGAACACACTTCTTTTGCCAATCTAGAAAGCCCCTATGTTGTTTTTAAGCGGGTACTTTCACTGGTTGGCCAGCTGTCCATATATTTTGGGCAGGCCCTATTCCTTTTGGAGAAATATTTGAAACAGCTCAATGAAATTAGTTCTGTATTTATTTTTTTAGTCTTGAAACTCAGCTTCATATCACAGAATGTTTACTGAGGATCATCCTTTGAGTGGTATATCAATAGTAATAAGTATATTTGAAGTATCAACATATTCCTTTTATGGCAAATCAGTTCCATCAAAGCTACTTAGTAATTCATGCATAGTTAGCGGCCATTTTGCCTGTGGGATTCTGGGAGTTATGATACAATTTTTTTTGGGGGGGGGGGGGCTCTGGCCATGCATACTTTGAGGGTAATAATGTTTTGCAGGAAACTTCTGATTAGGCTTATCACATTAAAAAAAAGATATTCCATTAATTTACCATCCAGGTTTTATGTTTCATGTTGAGTCTCTGATTAGCATTTTTGCCTTTATCACAATCCAAGTCATTTAACAGATGGGAGGTCTCTGAAGATTTTTCTTTTACAGTATCCAAATCACTAAAAATGGACTCATACAAAAGCCTACTCCTGATATATTTTTAAAAGCTTTTGTGTTTCAAAATTACTCTAAAAGTAAATATTCCCATTTCTGGATGAAAAGCCTCTTGACCTTATAGTTATCTTCTTCTTCTTTTAAATTGTATCAAAGATCACATGAGGGTAGCCATGTATAATCTAGGTAATTACATCCTTCATATCTGTCACCTGAATACCAGTGGAGTATATTAACAACAGATAGCAGTAATAAATGGTCTCTTATATTACACAGCAATGGTAATTTTCTGTGTCCCATTCTTCTGATATCTCTCAAGAGAGTGCCACTGCCTGATTCCAGCTCTCCTCACATTTCATTCTGCTTCTCAAAAACACCCATGTGCAAATATCAATATTTTTCCTTTTATTCTTTTTGTGAGGCACGTGTATGGGGTCAACTTTCAGTTATGTCCTTACACACTGTAAGCCATCTTTATGTAGTACTTTCTGGGTTGTTAATAACATTTCCAGGGCCAGTCCTACCACTGTGCAGACTGAGATGGCACAGAAGTTGAGGGGTAGGAGGTTTATAGTGCTATGTGTGCTAGAAAACCTTCACCCCCCCCCCCCAAACCTGTCTGTTACACTCAGATGCAATGGATAACAGTAACCTGTCACCATTGATAAGCAATAGCAAGTACATTTCTATACCACTTATCAGTGCACTTAAGCACTCCCTAAGCAGTTAAAAATGTGTAAACTAATTGTTGAAGACTGGATGACCAACATGATGCAAGCTAAAGAGCCAGCTCAGCATAGTTATTTGAGCATTGGACTATGACTCTGGAGTCCACGGAGAGACCCTACTCAGCCATGGAAGTCCACTAAGTGACCATGGGCATGCCACGCATTCTCAGGATCTGAAAACTCTGAAACAGGTATACTTCAGAATCACATTGTCTGAAATGACTTGAAGACCACCACCACCACCACCACCACCAATAATAATGCAATTCTGCCACTGCAGAATTATCTCAGCATCTGGGAAAGCATCTAGTGTTCCTTGGTCACACATTGTTGTTTTGCATGGGAAACAGCATTTATTGTTTTCTGTGCTAATCAACCTTGGGTGAATTTTGCTTAGAATAAATCCTAGTTGCAGTATTTTCTACACAGGAAAAAATCTTCTGTGAAAGAAATAACATTCTGTAGAGAAATCTTATTTTCTGCATATAAAACGCTGTATCCTCTGCAGAAAATGATCTGAGGTGTGTGTGTGTGTGTGTGTGTGTGTGCAAAACAGCCATATGAGTATTTTGCACAGATTAAGTCTTGAATTGTGAATTGGCTTCAGGAGTTGCATGATTTCTAAAGACTTTGGGCTGGAACAGATTGCCTGAAAAAGGCAGATTGGGGCTGCCTCAGAACTGGTCACCCTGGAGCCATGGCAAACATGTGTCACAGCCCCGACTCCAGGCCAAATGGGAACAGAAAAGATCCTCTCCTATTTGGGCTGGTAAAAAGCTGCCTTAGGCCCAATGACTCAGGGCTATGAGGCAGAAATTCTTTCCCATAGTATCTAAAAATGTGGAATGACAAGGCTTGAAACAGTCACACTTTCATTCCTCCTTGTTATGGGATTTATTTTAGAGTGTGTTTGTTGCCTTCCACTGCATGTTTTAAGAGTTATTATGGAGCAGTGGTTAGAGTGATAGACTAGGATTTAGAAGATTCAGTTTCTAGTCCCCATGAGGCCATGATTGCAACAGACTGAGTGTGAATCATTTACTCTCTCTCAGTCTGATGTACCTCAGAGGAGTTTATCACATTATCTCAATTTCAAAAGAAATGGAAGTGAGGTCAGTTCGGAATTGAGTAAATTCGCTAGTTCAGTGAATTTACGTGATTGCATATTGACACTGCATTGCATTTAGAACTGCCCGAAATTGCCTTCCAGTGCCCGAAATTGCGTGTGATAGTTTTTCACGCAATCACGCAAAACCCCACGATTGTGTCCTGAAGGACTTCCCTTTGCCCGAAAATGTGTGTGATTAGCTTTCACGCAATCACGCAAAACCCCATGATTGCGTTCAGATTGCCATTGGATTATACTTCCAATTCCCTTTGTGTGATAAACTCCACAGTGCTGTTGGGAAGAGAAAGTAGGGGAGGAAGAGAGTCATGCACAGTGCTTTGGCCTCTGTGGAAGAAAGGCATCATATAGATATAGATTAAGAAACCAAAAAAAAAACAAAAAAACAAAAAAAAACCCAATTTAGAAGATAAGTCTCAAGGGCTCTTTTGACTGCATCATGTGCATCCAAGTTAAAGCTGTCCTGGTACATGGCAAGGCTTCTCTACAACTGGTGCACTCCTTTTGATTTATCCAGACTTGAGATATACATGAACACCACATATCACTCTGGGTGTGTCTGCACAGGCCAGAATATTCTGGGAGCAGCCTGGAGTATTCTGGCCCTGAAACTTCCAAAGTCTCCTTGTTACCTGGGCATTCCAGAGAGATGCTGGGCAGCTGTTTGCATGAACATCCTGCTGTGCCACATGTCACTGCCACTGCTGATAAGAGTTGCTCCTTCTGAGGTCAGAAATTAAGTGCTCAGCATCAATCACATGGCTGGGCATCTCGTTGTGACCTCAGAGCAAATGACTTGTGCCAGTGGCAGTGGGTGGCATAGTGGGATGCATTGTAAACAGCCACCTGGTGTCACTTCAAAGGACTCCAGAGCTTCTAGGAACATTTGGAGCAAAACATGACTTTATAAAATGAATTGTAAAGGTGATATACTATGGATTTGGTGTTGAACTGGCAATACATTGTCTGGACAGGTTGCACCAGAAGTGTGGATTAAGCCCTGCGTCATCTGGACTGATCAATGTGAGGACACTGGGAGGACATGTTACTTTGCCCATGTAGACACAGCATCTGTTAAACATACATAAATGTTCTTTGCAAACCATGAATTTTTTGTTTGTTTGCTTGTTTCAGGTGTACTGTATGTATATCAAGATGTAAATCCCTTTTATGTCTTATAGGTCCGATCTAGACAGGGACAAAGAGGTACAAATATGGCTTAAAAAGCCCCTTTTAGGGCTAGGGAGGGCACAGCGTTAGTACCTCCCTAGCCCTAAAGCGTATGGGTGCCACCATTTTAAAATGATGATGTCACGGCACGCACAGCGTTTAGAAATGCTGCGTGCATCATGATGACATGGCGCTGTGGGAGGGCGCCAAGCGCGCCCTTTCCGTGGCGGAAAAAGGAGCTCCAAAACAGACTTCCTTTTTGCTTCCGGGTCCTTTGCGTGGCCTTTAGACGGCTGTGCCAAGGACCCAGTGGAGAAAGAGGCCGCAGTGGCAGCCCCTTTCTCCCCTGAGCCCCACCGGGGAAAGCAGGGTGCAGCAGGCTGCTTCCCCGCTCCCTCCAGAAGCGGAGAGGTGGGTCCTCGGAGGCTGCTGGTGCAGCAGCCTTGGCCCCATCTCACTGCTTCTTGGGGCGAGTACAGACCCCCCCCCTTTTGGGCAATCTGGAATGCCCCATAGTTTACAATCTCTGGGAACTGTTTCTGTAATGCAACACATTCCATAATGTGGTCTTCTGTGATGATATATACACATCCAAAGCCATCTTGTAGCAGAGTGTTTTCTGGAAAGTTTGTGACACTTTTAATTTTTAAAAAAGCAAAAACAAGACAGGCTTTCACTCACTTTTGCAACCCTCTTTCAACCACCCCACTCCAAATTTCTAGGCAGCTTCGGTAAAAGAATTATTGAATGTTGTCCATTGAGGAGTAATGCATAATCCCCATTGCACAACTCTCACCCAGTAGAATTTCTCAATGGATAATGCCCCTTTGTATGCAGTATTTTTACAGCCCCGACATTGGTGAAAGAGAATCTAAGGAATTAAGTAAGAGTTTTGGCACATTAATTCACTAAAACCCACATGATTCATTGGTTAATCTACCAATTACATTTACAAACATTTGCATATTAGGAGCACATTGGCTGCTTTAGGGGAAGCCAAATGCTTTCACTGATTGGGAATAAAATATCATGTCTCCAAGCAGTGCATTTTTGTTGTGGGTTCTGCTGGATTGCATCAAGAGAAAAGACTGAGCAGGAAAAAAAAAGCAGGGATTAAAATAATGTTTTAAAAGGTATTTAATTATCAAAGATTGCATGAGAGAGAGGGCTGCATTGATGGCCCAATGTAAAGAGTTAGCAAGATGACTTACATGCTATGGTCAATAGTTTCTACAGCAAATATGCTGAAATGAGCTCATTCCCTACATCTAAAATTTAGCAGTCTTGGGGAGGGACATCAGAACATGATTCATGCTGAGTCTAAGGGACAGCATTTTTTAAAAAATGGACACTGGCCTTGTGAAGTGGTTTGAGCATTAGACTATGACTCTGGAGATCAGAGTCTGAATCCCTGCTCAGCCATGGAAACCTACTGGGTGACCATGGGCAAGTCACACTCTCTCAGCCTCAGAGCAAGGCAAAAGCAACTCCCCTCTGATGAAATTCCACCAAGAAAACTCTGTGATGGGGTTATCTTGACCATAAGTCAGAAATTACTTGAAGGCACACAACAGCAACAACAACACAATTGTCACATTATACATGTAAACCCCACTCCAACTAATACTACGCTCAAATGTATAAGATTTTCCCCTGTTCAGCAGGCTGAGTACAATACAAGTTAAGATAGATGGTGCTTGGCCCCTGCAGTTTTATTACAACTTTATACTAATTCATTATAATATATCTGCTGCCCATTTAATCTGAGTAATACTTAAAATGATTAATCTAATCAATTCCTTGATAAAGAGAATGATCCCAGATTTGAAGAAATGATGTCTAAGGAACTCTTAAGATGTGGCAGACCTCCCCCTCTCTTGTAGCAGAGATGGAGGTCTGCGGGAAGAAAAGGTGATCTCCCATTATTGTTGCTCTGGAAGTGTTTTAAACTAATGGGATGGGAAAAAATTAAAAATCAGAAGAGCGGGTGCAAACAGAACTGGAAAGCTTTCCTTGTCTTCTATGGTACTAGACTGGTACGATGAGGTTGGCAGTGCGGTGGAAGTGGCTGTTCCTCCACTCCCCATAACCTTCTTCATAAACTTCATAGGGCCCTTATAAAATGGACAGTGGTTTCCCTTCAAGGCAAGTAAGAAACTCCCCTGTACTGCTGCTGCACATAAATTCACATCAGGAGAGGTAGACTCTGGATGGTATATAAGCTGACAAGCACTGAAGTGTTCTTTAACATCTCTTTATGGGTCAAGACGCAGCAGAGTATGAAATAGCTGGAATGCAGTTTTTTGACACCTTTTCTTTGCAGCTCCCAGACCTTGTAAATCACTCCCAAAATACCTTCCTTTCTACACATGAGAGAGAAAAAACATTTTGCTTGTCAGAGGAGGTCAAGGATGCTTCTCACTTTCATCTGCAATTCTGGCAGCTCAGGGAATTTCAGATTAGTGAAAAGGGAAAATGTTTCTTATGGTCAATTAAGCCACTGCTTCAAATTCCCATCAGAGTGATAGCTTTGATCCTCAGGTGCTCGCTCTTCCTCTGTTTCTCTCTCTGTCTCTCTCCTTTTGCAAGGAGCAACTGTCTCTTACTCTTTGATGTGTCATGGGGAAGCTCATTAAGACCAGAAAGTCTCGAACACATATGTTAATTTCCCCACTACAAGGAAAATTACCCATTAAGACAATTAAACAAGAATCCTAAATAACATCAATAGATAATAGTTTAAAAGGTCTTCTAGTAGTCTGTGTCTATTGCTGAAAGATATTAGCAAAGGTTGTGAGAGCCAGCATGGTGTAGTGGTTTGAGAGCTGGACTGCGACTCTGGAGACCAGGGTTCAAATCCCTGTTTGGCCATTGAATCTCACCCTGGGCAAGTCATTCTCTCTCATCCTCATAGGATGACAATCACAACTCCCCTCCGAACAAATTTGCCAAGAAAACCCTGTGATAGGTTTACCTAAGTTGGACATGACTTGAAGACACACAATAACAACTACTGGTATAACACAAAATGTAGGGACAAAACCAACCTGTTAGAAATGGAAGGTGCAAAGGTGTGATGGCGATCATCCTCACAATAGCCCAATAGTTTGTGTAACCGATTACATCTCACCAGTTTGCATTCTGCAAAGATTACCATTTTGTCCTTGGTGGGATGCTTAGAGTTGTACAATTTGCAAAAATGTTGAAGCCATGGGGTGAACCCCTTCCCTTTTCTGTTCTTGTTAGGGGGGGGGGGGGAGGAAATCAGAAAAGTGGGGAAAATATGCTATATTAACAACCCTTATAGTTTCAGAAACATAAAATGCAATGGATATAACTTGGCCATGCCTAATGTACTGAAAGTATAGTTAATTTAGAAAATAATTACACATTGAATGCACTTTTTAAAATGTTGCTGTTTTTGTTTGAATGTTACAAATAGAGCTATAAGGTTCCGAACGATAATGAACATGTTTGCTTTTGCAATAAATACAGAAGAAACCATTAATATTACTAAAACAACAAAAATTATTTTGCTGCCTCTAGTCTTTCACAGTGCCATAGCAGATATAAAGCACTCATTTCCCACAAAAAGAACTGAGACAGGGAAATCAAACATTTTAATGTTGTGGGTATTGTACACAGTCTTAAATAAAAATCTACTTGCTACAGGTGTTTCTTAGAGATAATGTAGAGGCAATAAATACAAGAATATCTTGCCTCCAATATTTTTTCCATCATCCTATATTAAAATATTTCACAATAAAATTTATTTTATGGGGGATGACTTTCTAAAAAACAGGAATAAAGAATTTCCACTGAATCCCCCCCTCCCAATTTCATATCTGTAAAGATGGCATAGGCTGATGCTACACTGCAGAATTAAAGTTTGATACTATTTTAACTGTTATTTTTTGTGGTAATGTCCTGTCACATTTTCACTGAAATTTTATCAACAAGAAAAGCTTTAAAATATCTATCGCAGTCAATAGGCAAGCAGTTCTGAAAACTGTAAGATATGTTTAGAAGTGCAAATCAAGAGCACAGGGGAATAATGACGTCTGAATTACTTCTAAATCTTAGCGAAGCTATATTTCACAATTCATCTGAACTCAATTTGTACAACAAATTAATGCAAATGCATTCCAAGATTTTTATGGGCATGAGTCTCTTTAGATTTCAGTCTCGTTAGATTTGTGGGATTAAATCTAAAGTTAATGTCATGATTAGGTACCTCTGTGATTACTTTAAGAGGTTTCAGCTCATCCTAATCAACAAACATCTCCAAACATTGGATCTAGTGTCCCCAGCCATTTGTGGCCAGTGGACACATTTTGCATTTTAGAGAGGGTCAAGAATACGCTTACAAAATAGCTGCTATTGTAAGTGTGGCCAGTCAGAAACCATTGATTTCATAGAAGGCATTCTTTGTCTAGGACTTTGATTACAAGGCAGAGGTAGACTCTGTGCTTCCAAACAGAAAACTACTTGTTTTGAACCCACAATTTTCTAATCCACCACCAATTTTGCGAAAGGCAAACTGATGTGCTTTTGAAACAAGTCACTTCATCAACAGACTTGTAGGTGGGGGTCTCAGCCTCAAAAGCCAAACCGTATATTTGTTCCCACAGGAAAATACCCCTTTCGCAGAAGGAGAGACTGGTGCTATTCAGAGAATCGCACACAAAAAGCCATCTACATGATACAAGTCACCCCTTCAGCAAAACAGAAACAAAACAAAAACCTCAGCCAACAAACACTGCAGAACAAACGCAATGCCTGTCCTAAAATTCAGGCGAAAAGTAGGATATAAATCAAATAAATAAATAAACAAGTAAATAAATAAATAAAGAAATAAATGTGGAATACCAGGCCTAAATAATATAACTAGGCAGTCAGCCAGAGTCCTTGTCCCATGCTTGCAAGGGATTAAGATGATAGAAATGGGTCTAGACAAGAAATAGGAAGAAGTGTTACCTGGATTGCAAAGAGTAAAAGAACCTTTCTTTTATTTCTTCCTCTCTATAATAGTGGAGGAGGGGAAATGACATGGCTGATAAGGCTCTAAGTCAGCTCTATGGGAAGCATTATCTTGTTCAGGAAGATCTGAGAATTGAACCCTATAGAGGCAGGAGAAGCTGGAAATTTCAGCCAATTTGGACAGATGAGTTAAACAGTTGGGGCGTAATCTGTGCTGCAGAATTAATTTAGTTTGACACAACATTAACTGTCATGACTCAATGCTAAGGAATACCGCGACTTGTAATTTTGTGAAATAATTTAGCATTTTCAGTGAGAGAGCTGTGGTGCCACAACAAACATTCCAGAATTCCATAACATGGCATGGCAATTAAAGAGGTCTCCAACTGCATTATTTCTGCAGTGCAGATTAGGCCTGAAATATCCAAACTCTCTCTATGGCGAAGGGAAAGGAGTTTAGAAGACACCTTACAGGATTTGCAGTGCATCTGTATAAATGTTGTAGATATAATCCACTGGGAGTGGTGACAGAAACCAGGACTGCTGCCACACAACAGATTTAATGCAGTTTAATACTACTTTAGCTGTCATGGCTGCATGCTATGGAACTAGCCATAATTAGAGAACAGATGTATTTATTAAAAGTTGAGTTTGGGGAGAATCAGAGAAGAGATGTGTCACTGGAGATTATCGACAGGATAGATGCGGGACTGAAAAGTCAAAAATGGGTGTTATTGCATGCAGCTGAGGCTGGGCGAGTGCAACTCGTCTGCAGCTCAGATCCTAGCTGTGCTAGGAGCTTGCCATTTTTAAAAAACTGCTGGATAAGTGAAGCTGGGGTCTGGGCTGCAAATGGTTTGCACTCGCCCAGTCTCAGCTGTGTGCGATTACACTCGGTTTTGACTTTTCAATCTTGCGTCTATACCGGAGGGATTTGCAGGTACGATAATTGCCATCATCCCTTCTGAAGGAATTTTATGGTAAGCCTTCATGTTAAAACATCAGCTAAATATTAAAGCATCAGGAACTCTGCCCATATTCAGCCTAGCAACTCTGTTGATGCTGATCCTCTAATGCTAGTCAACTGGGTATTTTTGATGACAGTGGGAAAAGTTGGCCATGGCAAATACAACACAATGATAATAAATGACAAGATTATCTCATAAATCAATTATGTCTTAAGCGGTCATGACATAATTTTCAAAGAGTCTGGGTACATATCTACCTATGGACTGTACTGTTCACATTTGATGTACTATATGTATCACATGTGTAAATACAAATTTTTTAAAAAGACTTTTACCTTTATCATCCATTTCTTCTTCTGCACATGCTCCTTTTCCTCTTCTGATAGATGCCCCTGCAGATACACCTTTGAAAAGTACGCCTGAAGAAGATGATACTTCTCTCACCTCAAATCTACCTTTCATTTTAGTCAATTTGTTACTTTAAATTTATTGGTCCATAAATTTCTTTTTTACTGTTATTCTTTTACTGCTTTTTAACTGTTATTTTTTATGATTGGGAGGAGGGTTGGGGGAGGGGATTATTTAAAAATGTGAATTTTATATTATATTGTATTTTATATTTGTAACTACTAATTGTTATAATATTATAATATATTGACATGTATTATAATACATGTGATTTTATGTATATAAGCAAATAAAAGCGAGAGAGTGAAAAAAAAAAAAAAGAAATCCAAAACACTTTTGTTCCCAGGCATTTCGGGTAAGGGAGACCCAATTTGTAATTTTAGTTTCATTTCTGTTATTATTTTTCTTTCTGTTAGAGCAATAATACACTGTTTAATGTGTGTGTGTGTGTGTGTGTGTGTGTGTATAGTATTTTACTGTAAAATTGCTGTAATCCGCCTTGATTCTCTTGGGAAAAAGGCAGAATATAAATAAATTACTACTACTACTACTACTACTACTACTCTAGGACCAAGAGCTCTTGACTTTTTGTCTAACATTGCAAGATGTATGAGCAGCACCATGGAACTGCAAAATGTTGACCTCCCACAATGCCTGTGCATGTTCATTAGGCAAATTAAGTTCATTATACATATGCAGATTTGTCAGGGCCCTCTGGCTCTTCTGACACTTCCAAGGTGACTTCATCTGTCCTGAACAATATGCAGACTCCAGCATGTTTTCTTTTGATAAACAAACTTATGCTTCTTTTAAAATTTAGTGACAGATGAAGCCTTGTCATTTCTGTTCAGTGTTGGTGCTGCTCAGAACAAGTGAACTGCTTGAAAAATGTTGACAGCCCCTTGAATGTATAATGGGAAGTATTAATTTCCATATTCTGTTTGTTCCCCCTTTCCCCCTATGAAAACCAAACTTCTGATATGAAATCAGTTTAATTTAATTAATACTATAGTTGTCTGTTAGGATTCATATAGCAAACATTCATTTTAGGTGGATGCCTGCAACAATTACTTTTAAAAAAATTACATAGGGAGGTTCCTGTGATTTTTGAGGCAAAAATATTTTTTTTATTCATTCCTGTGGCCACTAACAAATTGTCCCCAATGAGGAAATGCCTAAGTATAAGACAGTGGGTGTCAACCTTCCTGATGCTGCGATGGTTTAATACAGTTCCTCATGTTGTGGTGACCCCCAACGGATAGAGGAGCAGTGTCTCAGTTCCTAACACCATCAGAAATATGTGTTTTCTGATGGTCTTAGGCGACCCCTGTGAAAGGGCCATTCAACTCCCAAAGGGTCGCAACCCACAGGTTGAGAACCGCTGGGATAAGAGATGCCAAAAGGGGATGAAGATGTTCATAAAGTTTTCTTGTGTTAATGTACATGAAGTGAAGTAATTCAGAAAGAATTACTAGAATGGTGGAAAGCCTGTGACAAAGTAGCCTAGGCATTCTCAAGTTTCCAGCACAAGCATTACCTGTAAATGGTGAAACTCAAGGTCCCTGCTTTCCCTTTTGTGTATTCTTTCCCTTTAAAGTGGAGTTGGACTTGTTGGCCCTTACGGAAGTAGAGGTGTTCATGCAAAGAACAGCCCTCTAACAACCCTTCAAATGGAAGGTACACAAGTCATGGATAACCTCTTCTGCAGTGTTTTCCTGTTTTGGACTCAACCTCTGCAATGAAGTCTGCTGCAGTGGTGCTGCTGGGAAAGTACCTTGGGCATATCTTATCCAATGCTTTATTGCATTTTTTCCACTAACCCATAATCCATGACTCAGAGATATACAGAACAGCCACTGCCTTGGTGTATCACTCATACAGAGGTTCCTCTTAGAGGCTGAGCCTTCCTTATACAAAATTCTAAAATATTCCAAAACCCATGCTTTATTCAACAATGGCTGGGATACCGACACCTTTGCTTTCTAATGGTTCAATGCAAGCAAACATAATGCACAATATTATGAATACTGCATAAAATTACCTTTAGGTTATGTGTACATTGTGCATAAGAAACATACTATATATACTTGACTATAAGTTGACCTAATGTATAAGTCAAGGGCAGGTTTTGAGGCCAAAATTATGGATTTTGGTATGACCCATGGATATGTTGAGGGTAAAACCTCGGGGCATGTAACAAAGGATGTAAAGGAAAAGGTAAAGGAAAATGATGTCAAAGAACGTATGAAGTTCCAGCAAGCATAACTGTTTGTGCTTACCCTAAAGACTGGATGGATGAGGAGGGAGATACAGTAAATTGTAGCTGTGCAATGTGTGTGGGAGGTGACCAGGTACAGGCGGGGCTAGGAAAATACACACATCTCAAAAAAGATGAAAAGGCAAAGCAAAGAAAATTGCAATGATGGTGTCAAGCAGACTGGCAGCTTGGAGTGGACTCTGACCACTCCAGCCCCAGTCATTTCCAGTTCAGCGCAGGACTGTGGTGACCAGACACCACAACTGAGAGGCTGCCCACTGCCATGGTCCTGAAAGGGCCACTGGCAAGGAATGCTTTTTCTGTGCACCTTTTGCAGCTGGCTATGAGCTGCCTTGGGTGGCCACGACACAACTTCGGCTCATTCCGGTGGCATGCATCATCTGAAAGTCACATCCCTAAATCAACCTGAATCAACCCATTTGTTTTGGTCCTACATGGACACAGTTCCCCAAAATGGACATTCTGGTCTCACAAACAGCATCATTGCATGAGTGCAACTAGACCAGGGATGGTAAACATGCTGTCCTCATGATGAATGAAGGAAGCCCTTTGGGTCTGCATTGGGCTCCAGCAGTCCCCAGCACCCCCCCCCCCCATTTTTCAGCTGAAAATACTAAAAAAAAAAAATAGATGAAAATGTCCTAGGTAGTGTTCTTACTCTTGGAGGGTAGGCCAAAACAGCCAGACCCCCAGGCTTCAAATGGCTGAAATGCAACTGGGAATGATGTGATGACACTCCAGTCACCCAAATGTGAGCCGAGACATCACAGTGAGACCTGTCAGAAACCCTGAGGGTGTCAGAATGAGGCAGCACAATTATCCAAAACATGTTGACCACCGGGCTAAACTCACTAGGCCAAAAAAAAAGGCCCCATATATTTCAAAGGTTCATGTTTGGACAAGTTGAACCAAGACTAAAAAAGCAAGAAAGAGATTAAATCCCCACAGGTAAGGGAGTTTAAGATAATTGTTTTTCATCTTCAGGAGACATAAAGAGACAAAGAAGCACAGCTTGATCTTGGTTAGGTTACAGCTGTGACTCTACCCTTGGGGACACCAGTGCTGTCTAACTCTTTGTTTTACTCAATGCTGAAAGCATTGTGTTCTTTCTTCACCCTCCTGCTGAGCGTGTTGGGTCAGTGGGTATATCTTAACTACCCCAATCTAGTGGCATATTTTGGTCTTTGATGACACAGCTGAAGGCCTCGTATCAATCTTCAGATTGCATTACTATCATGGTTGCCCTGCAGCAGAATGGCTTGTTAGGATGTCCTTTATGAAACTGGTCTGTTTCTTGCACGCAAGTGGCTGAACATTAGCGCACTTTCAAAGTGTTCTCTGACATCCTGCTGTGATCACGAAGGCAGATGTCTCAGTGCTAGCCAGAAGAGTACATGGAGTCCTCTATAGGTCAGTATTTTTTATTTTTAAGAAACCTAAACAAACAACCTCACATTATGAGGAATAATGGGCCTCTTGGTTTGGTCTGACTTTTGTTTCAGGCCAAGATACTTGCAGAGGAGTTACCACAAAGCATAGGAATTCATTTATTAACTTTAAGCCAATTATATTAGTTCTCATTAGGTCCAAAGTGAGAAATTTATATTGGTCAGTCAGGGCACACATGGGAAGAAGGGTGCAATGGAAAAGAGCCCCAGGGTGTGCTAGTGATTGAAAGGATTTGTAATGATCACTGTAGAAGGTAGATGCTTGCCAAGGCCCTGTGTGCTATTATTGTAATATGCTGGGAAGTCAACAGTCATGGCAACTTCATATTTGCTATGCTTTCTGGTTCTGGTGTATTTATATTACATGGAGAACAATTTCAGACTGGTGGGCTGCATAATGTTAGATATAGTCATATAGTACCTTGAACATGAGTGGCAGGGACATGCCTCTTTATGCCACTAGTTTCTTGTCTGATGGTTCTAGCTGCTGGTTCATCCAAGGGCTCAGCAATGCTCCTACACACACTTTTTCCACAGGGAGCTACTCAACTGATGCTTCAATAATTATTTAGATCCTGGCCTCAGGATGCAGCCAGCTTTTGAAGCACTGGCTGAATACACTATTGGCCCCCCTTACTTTACAACCCTTCCCATTCCTTGTGCAACAACAATCTTATCAGATTGCCCGTATCATACTTCTTCAGCAAATCTGCTACAGTACTTAGTGAGAGTGAACAAATTGCCACATCCTTTTCTGAGCCAGAATGATCAATGACTTGGTTCTAATGATGAATCAGGCCAGATTTCAGGGGTAGCTGATCTCACTTTGCATGTAATAGTGCATGAGTGGTCTACTAGTTTGCAAGGACTGAACAAAAACATCATTCATGATGGGTTTCACTGTTCTCTGGCTCACTGTAGTGATTCAGAGGTCAGTGTGTTTATTTTTATATATTTATTTCATTTGTATGCCACCTTTCTCCCTGTAGGGACCCAAGGCGGCTTACAGACCTAGAGTGAAGGACTAGGACTTAGAAAGATCCAGACGAAACTGAGAGCTGAGAAATATTGGATGACTGTGGACTATTCATTTTCTCTTAGCCTGGCCAAAAAAAAAGGGGAGAGGAACACTTAAGCATATACTTAGTTCAAAGTTCAAAGGCAGTATATTAAATGAGTAAAGATGAAAAGGGACAGTGACTCCATATGGGCCTCACATGATGGTGATGATTCATAATGCTGGTACCTTTGTGAGAACTTTGCATGAGTCACAAGTACACTAGGGAAGCATATGCTTCTGTCACAAACTGCATGGTATTCTGACAGTCTGAACTGGGACTATCAAACAAACAATACTTTAATATGTGGCTGTGTATATCTGTGTACATGTGTATGTATGTGGTCACATATCTTATAATGTTACACCATCAGCTCTACTGGTTTCTAACTTGAGAATAATGTGTAGTGGCTAGCAAATGTTGTGGCTATATGTTGTATTAGGGTATAGCAAACTGAGTTAAAAACTAACTCAAATTTTGCATGAGATTTAATTTTGCTGTGCTTCTCAGTACAAGTCCCAAACCCATACTTATACATGCAGTAATAAACAGCAGCCACAATTTGTGGAAGAATGATTTAGAAAATATTCCATGCATATAAAAGTACATTAATAATAGTGAGCATACTGATAAACTGGCACTATTGCAGGCTTCCAGAGTACGACAAACCATGTGTCACCACTAAATTATTGATATTCAATTATTATGTGTACAGTAGATAATTATATGTCAGAATCTCCTTTAAATGTGGCATTTTGCTGCATGGATGCTTTTGCACTGAGGCATCAATCAGCGAAAGCACTGTCTGTGCTTTCTTACTTTGAAGAAAAGATGTTGAATCATATTGATGCACCTGGGAGGATTCTTGTCTCATTTTTAGTTATTCTGTATCAAATCCTTTTCCATGAGTCTAGCTTCTGGAGGGGTGAAACCAATTAAAATGTTGTTTCTAACCTTCTGTGAAAAAAAGCTCATAAGCACACGGGGACCTTCTTCATTGTGCCGTTTCCACATTCTCCTTCACTGTAGCTCATTTTTCTCCTTCCACCTTCTCCCTGTTAGTTGTAATACAAACTTCTTTTCAAATACTATGTTTGAGTGTGTGCGTACAGGCAGAGTAACTGAAGGAAAGCACCAGAGGTACAGTGAAGGGAAAAGTGCAAACCACATGATTAAGAAAGGCTAGTTTTAGCTACTTGTAAACTTCTTTTCGGAAGGTTAGAAAAAGCTTTGGTACTACTGTATTATCCAAGATTTGTTATGTATCTTCTATACACACACACACACACATGACAATAAAGCCAATTATACAAGCATCCCGTCACATGCTGACTCAAGATGCATTTTAATCAGGGAAGGAAAGAACTGCTTTTAAGGCTGCCAGAATTGGACATGCTTCAATGTTGCCTTTTAATTAAAAGTTCAAATTTCTGTGAGAGTCGTTGGAAAAGAATGTACCGTAATCTTACACAAGGGCTAGGCTTACAAAACATAGGAGTCACATGGCCTTGTTTCCTGTCACACACTGTTAGCATCAATGACTTTGCCTCTGCCAAGTTCACTTGATCTAGGCATAAAAGAGATGCTTGCTTTTTAAAGAGGAATTTGCCCAGCAGTACCCCCAAACTTCCAGAATTCCTTTGCTGTGATCCAGCTCTCTTTCCTCTTGCGTGCTCATAACTTTTATTAATATGTGTGGCAAAAGAGAGTAGAGGAAATGAACCCTAAACCAAAACATTTAATATGTGGGGGTTTTTTTGTAGTTTTTTTTTTTTTGAAAAAAAAAAGGGGGGGGGGAGACTTTAAAAATACCAAATATGTGAACAGTTTTACTCTGTTTCTTGGCAAGCTCTTTCCACAGAGCAAGTTCAATCCATCAAGGCCTACATGAGCAGCTCCAGGAGCGCAATATTTATGAAAAATGCACTGAGAAGCAAGAAAAAACAAACAAACAAAAAAACAGATTTGCAGTGGGGGAGAAAAGGGGCAACTCTTTAAGGTGTAGCTGAGGTGGGAGGAAATATGAGAGCATTGCACCTACAAGTAAGAATTCTCTCTCCCATTTTTCTTAACTCACCAAATTTCTAGCATTGCAGAGAGTGAGACACTGAAAATCATTCATGCCTAGAACTCTTACATTTAATGGCAAGGATCCTCTATCATGGTCTACATTATGTAACTTTATATATACTTAGAGCCTTGTCACATTATAAAAGTAAGATAAGAGGCAGAGAGATAGAAGTGGATTTTTATTTTTTTATTTTTTGTGCCTCTCCACATGTGCTCAAAGCACTTTCATTCTGTTACTGATGGGGGACAATCATAAATGCATGTCTTTTATTGCACTTGAAAAATCCACTTGGCTAAAGGCATGCTTTTACGACCGTCTCCCTCTGAAGGAGAACAAAAGTGCTATGACTTCATGTAGAGAGGTAAACAGAATGCTGCTTCTATACCACTGCCTTATTTTTGTGATGCAATATGGTCCTAGTTAGGTAGCAGAAGTGCTAAGAAACCCTGTTAATGAATTGCAAAGATTCAGAATGGATGATTTTAACTTGTATGTTGTTGTAATACATGTATTTTTTATTCTGTTGGAATCCTGCCTCGATCTAGAAGGAGAGGCGGGAAATACAAACAAATTATTATTATTATTATTATTATTATTATTATTATTATTATTAAACAGGCCACTAACAAGAGTGTCCCAATCACATTGGTGTCAGGATTGGGGTAATCCTGCCATGATTATTGTGCTGTGGGACCATGTTATATATCATGTGCATGATCCAGCTGCAATGCATGGTATTATACTATGCATGGTTTCAACTAGAAGCTATGATATTATGTCATAAACATATGTTGTTAGTTGCTGATTAATAGTTATACAACTGGCTAAATGTGTGATGATTTTATATATTTTAATTAGTTAACTGCACAGGCTAATGTAGCCTTAGGGAGTGGACTTGAGAAAAAAAATTAGCCTTCACTGGACTTTTGGTAAAAGGAATGCATAGGCTTTTCTTCTTCTCTGCTTGTTAGGCCACTGTTATCAGCTTTCTGTGATAGTTAGAACAACTAAGTAAGGATGGCCTGAGAAAGAAGGAAAAACAACCAAAGTTGTACAACAGGGCAGTTTGAGACTGCCAGTTTTGTAAGGCAGAACTAATGCTTTTGGTATGCTTATGTTTGATGTTTGTGTGTTTAGAGACTTTAGTTTTGTCCAAAACACCTTACTAGCTACATCTCTTTGACTTTAGAAATAAAGCTTGCTGATCATCCACAGAAACCTGATTTACTGAATTGAAGGGAGAGTTCTACTAATTGTGACAGTTGGGCTCTACTGCTGTGAATTGGACTCCTTAGTCAGTTTCCTGATGCACAACAGGACTGATGAGCATTCGTAGAATATACACCAGGACTAATGCAAATTGTTCCTGTTGTGCATCAGTTTCATTGTGCACTGATCCCAATGCAGATCAGTCATTTTGACAACTCTTTTATGCAGCAATGTAACCATAGCCCTGTACTAGATATGGACGTTATAGAACTGCCTAAGTGTAGTTCCTGCGGATGTAAGGCCACTTACAAAGATGTAAGTCCCCAACAGAATTCTGGCTGTTGTCTTTTCATTTCTTTGGTCCTTTTATCTTCTCTTTTCTTTGGATGCTGGAACTTTTTCCCTAAATGCTCAACTGTATTTTTCACTTACTGCAAGGACAGAAATTGGGGGACTGAAGGAGACATTCAATTGTGGGCCCCGAATTCTTATTTAGAAATGGCAATGCCTTCATTGCCTCCTCTCCCATTTCTACACTCATGTAACCCCATCTCTCTATGCTGCAGTGTTGGGGGGAAAACCCAATTGCCAGACACAGTGGCCATTTCACATAATTTATATTCTTCATTAGATCAGAGCTTGGAAATAATGCATTACAAATAATGCAGGTGCCTGTAGCTTGTTACGTCAGCAAGGTTGTGACAAAGCCACATTTCAAAAGTAACATCATGAGTAAGAGAAAAATTACTTTATTGATATAATGAGTATTGGTTTCGTCTTACATTCAAATGTTACTTTTGTAGGTAAATATTTATAGGCATGTTGAGAAGTTTTCCCATCCCCTGAGTTTTAGGGCAAAGTAACCCAAAGTGACTGAAAAGAATGGAAAAGTAGTGTGTGCAGCATAAGAAATAATGTCACAAGTTAATTTCTATCATCATTGTAATTAGTAACAGAAATGGGTTACTTTTTACATACTATAACAAGGAACAGAATAGATTTTTTAAAGCTAATTTCCAAACTTCGAGTTAGTTTATTGTCTTTCTGCTCTCCAGTGTTTGTGTCTGAGCCATCTAGACAAGCTTTGTTGGAATGTCTTGGACTAAGTTTAGAAAGTCCAGATTTTTTGATTGGATCTGGAAAAGCAAAGACAGTTACCATGTGGCCTTAATCAGAGAATTATAGAATAATAAAGTCTGCATCTTTTAAGCCTGGAGTGAATCCAAATTCTTACTTTAAAGAGGCCTTGGCCTCTAAACACAACATGCAGAAATCCTAAACTGGATAGGAAAAGAAATCCCATTTAAGCTGACTTCCCATATAGTTGTCAATCATTTAAAATCTGATGTACCCCACCATAGGTTGTCCCTACCATTAGGAAGAACAGAAGTGTAAGTAAGAGGGAAGAAAATGGTCCACCCAAATAAAAATTCTTCCCTCACCCAATTTTCCTTTATTCCCCAAATTTCTGCTATTGAAGCAAGTGGAACACTTAAAATCATTCACCTCTAGAACTCCTATATTTTTTGCTTGCATTTGTTTGACAGTTTTGTCTACCCCTTTCCTTTGGTTGCATAAACTCTATTTCTAAATGCTCGGCTGAAGTTTTAAGTTATTGCAATGGTAAAGATATAAAAATACCCTTTCAGCTTGAAGTGGTATGATAAAATCACATGGCATTGCATTGTGTAATTTTAACTCAAAAATGTAGAGGTTGTGGCAGGCTAGGATTGGCATTTGCCATCTTTCATTTGCCAGCTTTTATTTGCCATCTGATTTCAGGGATCTGCTGATAGAGCACACTGCTAACCTCTGTCAGCACAAGACCTGGAGGGTGGACAGAGAACAGACAAGGCAATGGCAGACCTATTTATATGAGATTCATATTTTCTCTAACTCAGAGACACTGCTTATCAACTGTTTATTTATGTCAACATTAAGTTAGGCTAGGCTGAAGTTAGTCCTGAATATTTTCCAGCATCCTTAGGCTGGAAAGGATTTGAACTCACAGTCCAGCTTCAGCTGTCTTATTGCTGTTGTTGTTGTTGTTGTCATACCACAAATTTAAAACAGTGTAAGTTAAAAACAATGCAAAACATTAAAATGTAGATGCAATGTTTAAAAACCAAATAAATTTGTAAAAGTTAAAAAAGATTATATATGAACAATTTTAAAACTCTATACAAACCTTAAAATCTGAATTTGTTGTTGTTGTGTGCCTTCAGGTAGTTTCTGACATTTGGCGACCTTAAGGTCAACCTATCATGGGGTATTCTTACGAAGATTTGTTCAGAGCAGGTTTGCCATTGCCTTCCTCTGAGTCTGAGAGCATGTGATTTGACCAAGGTTGTCCAGTGGGTTTCATGGCTGAGCAGGGAACTGAACCCTGGTCTCCTCAGTCATAGTCCAACACTCAAACCACTGTGCCACACTGACTTTTGCACAGCATTTAAAAGCCTGACATTTTTATCTGCCAACAAAGGGAGACCATTTTGGGCCCTCTGGGGAGGGAATTCCAGAGCCTGGGTGCAGCCACCAAGAAGGCCCTCTCCTTTGTTCCCACCAAACAAGCCTGAGAAAGTTGTGGGGAAAAGAGAATGTCTCTCCTGATGATCCTCATGCTCTAAGAGGCTCATGAAGAGAGACAACATCCTCCAAATAACCTGAAGTCTCAGCTGCCCCTTGCCTATCTTTGCCAATATGATTTTACTTTGCTTTTCAGTATTCAAAACATTATGTAAAGCTAGAAGAAGAAAAATTGTTCTAGTTATATCCCATTTTTCTCTAGAGAGCTCAAGGCAATCTACATAACTGTCCTCTTAACTTTATCTTCACATCAGCTTAGGAGTTTATCACACGGAGGGCAAATTGGTAAAATTCTGTGCAGAATGGGATTTTAAAATCTGGGTGCTGTTTGTCAGATGGGTTGGCATGAAAGAGAAATAACATGAAAATAACCCGAACAGAAAGCTCCTTTGTACTTTCAGAATTTAGTGAAAGTAAAATGGAGCTCGTTTTAATGACTGTGTTTTGGTTATTTTCTCATTATTTCTCTTTTACAGAACTCTCATCTAAAAAACATCCCACAAATGCAGGTTTTTTAAAAAAATTTTCTGTTCAGGCTAACCCCAAACATCATCTGAAAAACATCCCACAAATACAGGTTGTTTTCAGTTTAAATTTAGTTTTTGCACAGGATTCGTCCCATGTAATAAACTCCTTAGAGAAACAGTACCTGGCCCAAGCTCATCCAGCCACCTGGAGTGTGTTACCTATCATTAACTGCAACTGATCAACAGTTTGTATGTTTCCATGAATAAACCTATTCTCTATGAATATACAGTATCCAATCTTTTCACATGCTTGTCATAATCATAACAATATTTCTAGAAGATAGACCAACCAATGGCTAGATGGGATCAGTTTAGGAGTTTGAATGTTCTGTCAACACAGACAGAATCAACTCTAGTTCTAACTAAAATATGCTGACAAATATGGAAAACAACAAAGGTGGCCAAGAAACTGGAAATAATCAATATACATCCCCATCCACTGAAAATGAGGCACAAAATGCTGCAGCAACTATAGGACCATAACATTAAACTCCCACACAAACAAATGTATGCTCAAAATTCTGCAAAACAGATTCCATCCATACATGAAGAAAGAAATTCTAGTGATGTAAGTGGAGTTCAGGAAAGGAAGATGCATTAGGAACCATATTGCAAACATAAAATAGCTAATTGAGTTCACCAAGAAATTACAGGGGGGGAAATCAGCATATGCATTATAGATTATAACAAAGTCTTTGGGCGCATAGATCATGAAAAGTTATGGAAGACATGGGAGAGCCATTACATTTGATATTCCGGATAAGAAATCTATACTTGGGACAAGAGTCATCTGTTAGAACAGAATATGGAGAAGCAGAATGGCTCCCAATTAGCAAAAGGTTCCACCAAGTCTGTCTTTTATCTCCGTACTTGTTTAACCTGTATGCAGAAAACATCATACAAAGATCAAAAGAAGGAGGAATGAAAGCAGGAGGACGGAACATCAATAATCTAAGTGTAAAGCCAGACTTCATGCTGAAGATAAAGAAAACAAAAATAATGACAACAGAAGACCTACACAAATTCAACCTAGGTAATGAGGAAATCAAAATAGTTAAAGGTTTCCCATACCTGGGATCAAGCACTGATCAGAATGAAATTTGTAGTCAAAAAATAAGAAGACTAGGAATGGAAAAGGCAGCTATAAAAGAATTAGATGGGATCCTAAAGTGGGATCCTAAAAATATACAACTGAACGCTAAAGTTAGACATGTTGAAGCCATTATATTCATCATCACCATGTAAGGATGTGAGAGCTGGAAATTGAAGAAAACCAACAGAAAGAAAATAAACTCATTTGGGATGTGGTGCTAGAGAAGAGTGCTGTGGATACTGTGGCTGACCAAGAAAACAAACAAATGGATCTTAGAACACATCAATCCTGAACTCTTCCTGGAAGGCAAGATGTCAAAACTGGGGCTGTCATATTTTGGTCACATTATGAGAAGGCATGATTTATTAGAAAAGGCAATAATGCTAGGAAAGGTAGAAGGTAGCAGAAAAAAGAGTAGGACAGATGGACAGATCCAATTCCAGGCCTTAATCTGCAGGACCTAAGCAGAGCAGTGCAGGATTGTGAGGGGGCTTGGAGATATCTCATCCACAGGGTTGCAATGAGTCAGGGTTAATGTGCAGCCAGTTAACAACAATAAATAAGGTGTGGACAAGCCACCATGGTGTTGTGGTTTGAGCATTGCACCATGACTCTGGAAACCAGGGCTTGAATTCCTGCTCAGTCATGGAAGCCCACTGGGTGGCTTTGGACAAGTCACACTCTCTCAGCTTCAGAGGAAGGCAAAGGCAAACCATCTCTGAACAAATCTTGCCAAGAAAATCCCATGATACCATTGCCATAGGGTGCCATAACTCAAAAACAATCTGAATGCACACTTCATCATCATCATCATCATCAACAACAACAACATCTATAACCAGCTGTTATATGTTAGGTTATTATTTTATTAAGCATAATGATTTCATGTACATTTTAAATATAACATAATTTCTCTAAAATGTCATTTTGTTGATATTAAAAAGTACTGAGCCAAACCATGTGGCCTTTTTGGATGCCTACTTTCCATCCATGCTTACACTGTTTGTCCGTCTACATTATAAAATTGTGTCCTGACAAGGTCATGTCAGTGCACTTTACTTCTCTAATAGAACTTAATAGGAGCCACTGATCCTGATCCCATTACAATCTGCTTAGTTCATTTATCCACACAACCCTGCTTTGCATTCCTTTTCTTGGACACAATGATGTAGGGTTTTGGGAAGAAAGCTTAAAAGTAACTAGTAACAAATCATGATGATTGAATTTGTAACTTACCAAGGGATGCCACAAACCAGTGTAGTGTAGTGGTTTGAGTGTTGAACTACGACTCTGTGAGACCAGGGTTCAAATCCCCACTTGGCCATGGAAAACCACTAAGTGACCTTGTTGCAAGTTACACTCTCTTAGCTTCAGAAAGAGGCAAAGGCAAACACCCTCATATTAAACAAATCTAGTGCCATAAGTCAGGAACGACTTGAAGGCACACAACAAGGGATGCCACTCCTTTTTAAGGATAAAAGTAATATTTTATATTATGTTTTATTATATTTGACTTTAATGAGGGTGTGGCCTCACTCAATAGTTTAGGAAGCATTTCTCATGGTTCAAAACTGTTGGCTCACAATATGCCTTGGGCTTCTGTCTCATGCTCTCTTCTGGGTGTTCAGGCAACAGTGACATAGATGGAAGAAGGAGAGTGTGCTTCGTTCCACAAGCCAGATGCTTCTGGTATTTAGATTTTTTTTAAAAAAAAATTCCCCCCCCCACTATAAAAACTATATTATATTATTATAGAAAAATATCCAATTAATATTTTGTTACCTTTGAGAAATAGTAGAAGGTTTATTCTAAAAATTGCTACTATGGGAGCATTGGAACTATAACAGTAAGTAATTATTGTTTAAAAGTAACTTTCTAAGTTCTGGCAGAAACTCAAATATCTAATAAAGTGTGTAAGAGTAGTTAAAAAATCTATACAGTAGACTGCATTTTTTGGTTGTTTATACTACCGTATGCAACTGCACCAACCTTTGTCCCAGTGACCTACCATTCCAGTTTGTGATCAACTATTTGACAACACAGTTGAGAAATACCTGATCATGTAACTTACAGGTAAAGATTGCTACCGTAGCTCTTTCTGCTATTGTACTGCCAGGGTCAACTTTAACATCAGCCACAATGAACCACATGGCTCGGATAGCAGAACATGAGAGGTGGCAGGTTTTGGCACCTGTCTGCTGCCCACTGGACTGCCAGCATGGCTGCAATAGCTCACCTGCCACAAAATACAACTGTCATTTTCACTGTGGGAAGTAGTTGTTCATCATGCTTCCTCAGGGCTTTCCCCTGAAGGGATGCTGCACAGAGCAAGACATTATGAGTATGATGGCTGCAAAAACATGCCATACCACTGTTATTTTGCTGCAGTAAATAATGTTCAAGTTTCAAGAAAACAGAGGACTTCATGTCTGTCATATTACTGTCCCAAATAATATCTGGTGCCTCCCTTGTTGCTGGATACACTCTAGACCTAGGTTTCTCTGCAGGACAGGATGTTCATGATCTGGGTGTAGAGGAGCTCTCAGTAGTTCTGTTGTCATGGACATATCGTTACCTAGAGGGGTTTAGACTCACTGGAATTCGAAGCCTCTGCAGGGGTGGGGGCCTGATTAAGATGGTCCACCCCAGGAGGCTTATGGATCCAGATGGATTCCTGATGGCTCTTGGGGAGTTTCCTGTTGCCTTGGCAGGTGATACTGTTGAAGTCTTGGCTGATCTCTGGAACATGGAAATGGCCAGAGCTGTGGACACAATTGCTCCCAAGTGTCCCCTCCTACAGAGTGGAACCAAGTGGACATCCTGGTTTACCAGGGAGCTGATGGTGATTAAATGAGTGAGACGGAGACTAGAGGGACGATGGCGGAAGACTCGGATTGAGTTTGACCGAATATGGACAAGAGCTCACTGGAAAGCCTATACGATGGCAGTGATGGCAGCGAAGAAATCCTTCTTCCGGGCCACTATTGCTTCCACAAAGTGTTGTACAGTGGAGATATTCTGAATGGTTAGGGGCTTTCTGCATTCCTCCCCTCAAGAGCATTATATAAACTACTTGGAAGCCCACTGTGAAGAGTTTGCACAGCACTGTGGATAAAATCACTCAGATCTGCTCCAACTTGGATGCTACAGTTGAAACAGGTCTGGTGGATGTAAGCTTAACACCTTCTTGCCCCTTTCAGTTTGTGCAAGCTGAGGACATGGACAGAATCTTTGAAGAGGTGAAAGCCACCACATGCATACTCGATCCATGCCCATCTTGGCTGTTGAAAACTTGGTAAGGGAAGTAGTGAATGCTTCATTGCATCAAGGCAGGTTTCCAGCTTGTCTAAAAGAAGCTGTGGTGAGCCCACTATTGGGAAAAAAATCTTCCCTAGATCCCACCAGGCTGGAGAACTATTGGCCAGTGTCAAATATCCCCTTTTTGGGTAAGGTGCTGGAACGTGTGGTGTCCTCCAAGCTCCAGGGATTCTTGGATGAAACAGATCATCTAGATTCATTTCAATCTGGATTCAGACCTGGCTATAGAACAGAGACAGCTTTGGTCACCTTGGTGGATGACCTACACAGGGAACTGGACAGGGGGAGTGTGTCTGTATTGATGCTGCTGGATCTCTCAGCAGCTTTTGATGCCATAGACCATGGTATCCTTCTGGAACACCTTTCTGGGATGGGACTTGGAGGCACTGTTATGCAATGGTTCTGTTCTTTCTTGAAGGAATGGACTCAAAAGGTGGTATTGGTGGACGCCTGTTCGACTCCTAGGCCATTGGCCTGTGGGGTCCCTTAGAGTTCTGTTCTGTCCCCCATGTTATTCAACATCTACATGAAACTGCTGGAAGAAGTTATCCGGAGTTTTGGGGTGTGATGTCACCAGTATGCAGATGGGTCTCTTCCCATCTGACTCCAAGGAAGCTGTCTCTGCACTGAACCAGTGTCTGCTGTCAGTAAAGGACTGGATGAGGGTAAACAAATTGAAGCTTAATCCAGACAAGACAGAGGTGTTCCTGGTCAGTTGTAAGGTAGATCAGGGAATAGGGATGTTGCCTATCATCTATCTGTCTATCATTCTATCTATCTATCTGTTTCTTTCTGTCATGATCAGCTGCTATTAATTTTAAAGACAGCCTAAAATAGTGAGTTTAGCTTCTGGATGTTTTGGCATACATAAGCAAACAAACAGCATTCAAAACATGGGATCTACTACCACAAGACAACAGCATATCTATGAAAAGGAATGACTGGAATGTCAGTGGTTTACTTCAAAAGCCCAACATTTTTCTAACATTATTTGTAGAACAAGGATCAAAGGATTCCTTTCAGAAATACATAGCCTGAGCTGACCGAATGGTAAATGGGTTTGCTGTAGAGCTTGTCAGCTGCTGGCATGTTCTGCTCAGGAATAAGGCATACCAGAGAAGACAGTAGGGTGACACCAAGTTTCCTGGTGCCAGAATATAGGTAAATTTTAAAGCTCAATAACAGATTATGCATCATGAACAGAAGCCACAGCTAGGCATTTCCTCCACAAATTTATCAATTTCTCTTTTCAAAATATCCAAATTGTTAGACATTATTACACGTTGTAGAAGATAGTTGCTAGTTTAATGGGGACCTTTGTGAAGAAGAATTTTATCCTCAATTTCCCTCCATTCAGGTTGTTTGGGGGTTTCAAATTCTAATATTCTGAGAAAGGATTTTTTTTAAAAAAAATTAATTAATTTTTTAAAAATCACATCTCTCACAATACTTTTTGTACACTATGTAGAGCTTTATACACCACTGCCATATTGCTCCTTGTTTTTTATTAAGCTAAAAAGCAAGTGCCTATCTGTCCACATGCAGTTAGAATCAGTTAGCTTAGTTCATTAAACATATGCGCTGGACAGGATCTCACATTGTCCTATACTTATTGAAATGCAATGTGTGACGTGCTTATTTTATAAACTAAATTCACTTGCCTCTCATGCCTACTTGAGATCCCTACATTTCCGCTCCCCATTTCTTTTGGAATCAAGCACAAACTGCTTGTTCTTGTCTTCAAAGCTCCCCATGGTTTTAGCTGATATATTTGCTAGAATAATCCTCCTGGTTACCTTTGCTCTTCTGACACTACCACTCTCAGCTGTCAAAGGATTAAAGAATCCATGTTTCTCTCAGACATCCTGAGACACTGCTGTTCCAAAACTGAACATCAAATGTCTTGTTTACCATGCTCAAATTTCAGAGGTAGGGCAATTATTGAGCTGTAGAACTCAAATTAGGAGATACGGTCTACACACGCTTCAGAATTTATGACACAGGATCAGATTGACTATCCTGCTAATCATTTCATCGTGTTTAGTACCTCTTGGCTTCATATTGTGTATATATGCAGCACTATTGCCACAGAAATTGAGGGGGTAATGGTGGATACTTAACAGTTCCCTATCCTTGATATATTGAAGCTTCACCACACTAGCATCACCAGATGTGTTTGGCTTCAACTGCAATAATCTCCAGTGAATGACTGTATTGTCTGGGGAAGATGGCATCTGTGGTCAAAAACATATGATAGGTAGTAAGTTAGGTAAGGCTATATTATGGCTTACATGGGTATAATACAGCTCTTCCATTTCAAATGTCTTTTAGCAAATCCGCTTGAAAGAAAACAAGATCATCAACAAGCAAGGTAGTGGTTTCTACATATACTCGGCCCTCCATATCCATGGATTCCTTATTCAATCACCTACAGCCTGAAAATATTTAAAAATATATAAATTCACAAAAGCAAACCTTGATTTTGCCAATTTATAAAAGGGACACAATTTATTATACCAGTGTATTTAATGGGAATTGAGAATCCATGGATTTTGGTATCCATGTGGGATGCTGGAACCAATCCCTAGTGGATACTAAGGGCCCACTGTACTTACGAAACTCCCTAGATATGTTGAAGTACAAAACTTTGCAAATTAAAATTAGAAAAGACTATTATTGTTAACACTAGCTATGGAAATTATTATCAGATCGTTGGTGAATTAGCAAGACTGAAATTAGCCCATCAAGTTCCACTCATTTCAACAGGTCTTCTCTAGACAGTAGTGGCTTTACCCTACCTCTCAGCTGTAAGCACACTCTAAAAGAGCACACAAGTGGATCTGTCAGTTTTGACAACCTCCTGTCAAAAGTCACTGACAGAATGAAAGCAGGAACAAGACTATTTCTCATAACTGGAAGATAAGTCAATATTTTTAGTCTGTCAGAGCCCTTTGGCAATATTGGGAAATCCCAGTTCAGAGCTGAAATATGTTACCACAGGTAATTTCCCCCAATTGGTTAGGAACAAGAGCAATCTTGTACAAAACATCAGTCCAGAACTATTGCTTTATATTAAAGGAAACCTATTTCTCAGGAATGGGACTCCCCCCCCCCATCCATGGAAATAATTCTCTTTATTAAGCCTTTAGAAATAACTGTGGAAATGCGGTTAACTGTGTTATCATGAAATATCATGAGGAAGCTGTATATGGCAGTGAGAGGCTGGAGATGAGTGATATTGTGTGCCTCTGAGTGCAATGAACAAAGGGAAGCACTGGAGGTCTTTGCGTACCTCTTTACTTTTCCTCATAGGACTGAATGGCAAATATTTGAATATGTTGGAAAATGGAAAGCACAAATAGGATTCCCTCAGAAGCCCCTCATCTGGTTGTCCAAATATTTGAGCCACTTCCCACTGTGTTTTGATCCATTGCTCAGACTAATTTTCTTTGCTATTTGGGATTCATCTGAAACGGTTGAGCAGCCCTAACAAGCATAGGGAAAAAAATAAATGGCAAAGATGGGGCAGGGAAAAACTGAATGGAATGAAGAGGAAAAGATAATAATATTCCTATGTCATCTTCTGCCCTTTGTTCTGTGTGTGGTGTATGAGGACATTTCCATCTCTGTACAATGATCATGGCTGCCCATAGACATTTTTGTCCATTTCTAATGTCCCCATCTACTGGTAAATAGCCCAACAGTGAATTAATTTCATTTTTATGCCTCCTTTCTCCCAAAAAGGGACCCAAGGCAGCCCACAAGATAAAAACACATTAAAAACACATCCTTAAAAACAACAAAATAATCCACTTAAAACAGTATAACATTAAGATTTAAAACATTCAAAGGTTAAAACACATAATCTGAAAAACCTACCCCATATAAAAGTTACCCTGTCACAGCACTGGATTTATGCTTAGGTCAAAGACTATTTGAGAGACCATGGGCCAGAACAGACTGGCAAAATAAATAAATAAATAAAACTGGCAAAAAAAAAATTCCTGATGGACTAAAAATGTTACTTGCTAGCTAAAAGCCAGCAGGGAGGGGGCCAGCCTAACCTCTCATGGAAGGGCATTTCAGAGGGTTGGAGCAGCCACCGAGAAGACTCTCCCTTGTGTCCTCACCAAGTGAGCCTGTGATGGTGGCAGGGCCAAGAGTAAGCCTGCTCCTGAAGATCTTCGGATTCTAGCAGGTTTGTATAGGGAAATATGGGGTCAAAACAGACGGCCCTAAAGGAATGACTTCACACTGCCCCTTTGATCACCAGATCAGGGCCAGAGCAACCACAAGCTGCAGCCCCGATCCAGCATTTTTCTGGCACAAAAAGAAGCGGCAAAATGATCTGAAGAAAAGGTGCCCTTTCCACAACCCACTGTGGCTTTTCGGTGCTCCTGCGGCATGTGGTGTCTAAATGCCCACTGCTGGAGTGCTGAAAAGCTGCCACTATGTAAACGGATAGGCGACTTCATGGCAGCTTCCTGCCAGTTTGGGGCATGCATCGTGCCACACCCCCAAGCCACTGGAAAGCTGGCTTTTTCACCAGTCTCTTCTGGCCCATGGTCTCTGAAACATTCTGGACCTAAGCACTAATCCAGTGCTGTGTCTTGCTCCTTCAGCTTAGGGATAAAACTGTAGGACTGCAGCCATGCATACCAGTAAATACCATCTAGAGTAAATATCAATAGGATAAAATCAAGCCAACAGACCAACATAGTTTAAATCCTTATGCTGCATTGATTTTAATAGGAAGGCATTCCCAACTTTCTCTTTGTTGTGTCCTATAAAGCCAGGGCTTTACCTGGCACTCATACTCAGCTTTTGTAAAGTGAATAGGCCACCCACTGTGAGGGACTACTCTGTTTTACAAACTCAAAGACATAGCTGTCTTAACCTGAAAAATCAGTATGCAAAGGGATCTTGTAGCAGCTTTGAGACTAACTGAAAAAAGAAGTTGGTACCATGAGCTTTCGTAGACTTGAACCTACATGCATCTGAGGAAGTAGGCTCAAGTCTATGAAAACTCATGCTACCAACTTCTCTCTTTCAGTTAGTCTCAAAGGTGCTAAAAGATTTCTTTGCATTCTGTTTTACAAAGTATTGCTTATATGCAGTATTGTATTGTATTGCATGTAGAAATGGGAATCATTATCATGTTATTTTGACCTAGATGAATGTAATGTTTCATGCAAGTGGATTTTCTTCTTTGAAAAATGAACAGCTATTGGAATATTGCGGATTTTTGAATATTGTGGATATCTAGCAAGCTTCTCAGCTGAAAGAGATGTTAGCATATATGGTGCAGTGTTAGCTTAATATCTGTTCAAAAATAGCACAGAATAGTGTTCTTTCTAACATTCATTTTCATTTGGATTGACTTCAAAATGGAAGCATTTTGGACCAAGTCCAGAAGGGAGAAATATTGCCATTCTATTTTGTTTTATTGTCAGTTGGCTGCAATGTAATTCTCCCTGAGCTTGACAAAATTGAGAGGTTTTGGTTTGTTTCTTGGCAGGGAGAGAAAACAAGGATGGGACACTTTTGCTTAGCACTGCAGGATTTTTTCAAACCTTCATGATTCTAATTAAATCACAGAGCCTGTTAAGGACATAAACATCATGAGGGTTAAAAGAACTTTCCCAGGAGCCATTAAGTAGAAATGATGATGTTCCTTTAAAGGAAGATAGACAGACAGACAGATAGTGAATCAAACCCAAATTCTTGAGTTTTGCAGACTTTAAACTGTAATAAATGGTCACAAAGTGATTAGGTTTCCCCCTGGAAAAAAAAGCATTCTGCTACTTTTTATTTTCTGAAGACAGAATTAGAGAGCTCAGCAGTTGAGAGCACATTTAATCTTGATTGCTTTCGCTCTACAATTACTTAATTGAATTTCTTTTATCCCTGTCCTTTGCACTGAAATCTTACTAGCTTGCTCCACGACAACATGATAGATAGTCATATTACTCTCTTGTGAATTTGAACTGAAGGTGATGATTTTTCTCTTTGAAAGCAATGCCACAAACAAAATTGAAATCCATTTTTTTCCAAAAAAAGGAGAAAAGTGTTTATGGTTTGGGCAATATATGTATAAAAAACACTGACCTGAGGAATGATAATAAAAAAAGCATGGATCATCAACACAAGGCTCATTTTCTCATATTCTGCATTAATTTTACATTTTATATCAATCTCTAAGTGGCAATTTGAATGCTAAAGATGCCGTTACCTTGGAGTATGACTCGTCTGGATAGATTGAGTGCAGAAAGTGTAACACCCCATCAATGCTTCTGTCGTTCAAAAAGCAATCTTTAAAGTTATAATTTTCAAACATGACTAGATATCCTCCTATTAGAAAATTCTGTTAACTGGAGTCTTAGAGCCTGAACCTATTTGTGTTCACTTGAAAGCTGGTTTAGTGGTGTTCAATGGGATTTACTCCAAATAAGTACACAGGATAGCACCTTCAGATTTATATGCAGTCTCCCCCCACCCACCCCCCCCCAAAAAACCACCTAGGGCAGGGGTGAGAAAAGTGTGACTGATGAACTATAGGTATCCCTGAGACCTTATTTGCAACTCTTCTGGAATCCAGCCACATCCTTTCACATTAGGAAAAAAATGTGGAAAATATTAAAAGTTAGCAACCTTTGTATACGTATATTCTGTAACTGCTAGTTTGCATGTTCATAAACGTCCTGTTTATTTGCTTTATAATGCCTCTTAATTTCTGCATCTCTCTAACCTGTGTCCGTTTTCTCTTCTCTCTCTTCCCCATTATATTGTCCTTTTGATTATGAATAAGTATGGTGAGCAAAGTGATATTTTACAAAGAAGACAAAGCTTGTTTCTTTCCTCAGCTAGACCTTATGCATGAAGAGGAGGCATGGGACTGTTTTTTATTCAGCATCTGCCTTGCCAATTGATTTATCTATTTGAGGGAACCACTACTACCTCTCACATTGCCCAATATGTGGAGGATTTGGCATTGGAAAGTGCTGAAGAGCCTCCGACTGAAACTGAATGAAAACAAAGAAAGATTGGATGTGAAATCCTTGTCACTTCCAATTGCTGTGGTTGCATTTTGGCCCTGGTGAGCAAGAGGTGTGCATAATATCCTAATCCTTCATGTTATTTTGGTGCAGAAAGCCGAAAAGTGCCCAAGTGTCACTCCCTATCTCTAGCAGTAAAATATAATAGCAAATCAAATAACAAATGGTTTGTTGCCCTTTTATGACACCCAGGATCTGTTCCTTGCAGTCGATGACCCACTCTGCCAAATGGTAGGACTGACCCTGCCTAGGTCACATGAGATGCCTACGTTTATGGACTTTGGCTGCATCTGCACAGCCATAATAATGGAGTTCGGTACCACTTTAACTGCCATGGCCCAGTGATCTGGAATTCTGGAATTCGTAGTTTTATGAGATATTTTGCTTTTTCTGTCAGAGAGCTCTAGTGCCACAGAAAACTACAGATCCCAGGATTTCATAGCAGTGAACCATGGCAGTTAAAAAATGGCATTATTTCTGCATTGGAAATGCAACTTTTGTTCTTGTGTGCCTTCAAATAGTTTCTGACTTACAGCGACCCTAACATGAGCCTATCATGGGGTTTTCTTGGTACTGTTTCTTCAGAGGGAGTTTGCCTTTCCCTGAGTCTGACTTGCCAAAAAGCCACCCAGCAGATGTCCATGGCTGAGCAGGAATTCAAATCCTGGCCTCCAGAGTCATAGTCCAACACTTAATTCATTAAACCATGCTATCTCTCTGGTTATGGACAACCTATTCATTTTAATGAAGAAGCAGATCTGAATCACAAAACTATGTCTGCATTAGATGGCTTTTTTACAAATAGGGAAAACATTCTTTAATCACTGAAATATCTGTGCCTGCAGAAAAAACTCTTAATCAGAGTGATATTGAACAATTTCAACTTACTGTGATATGGTGGCTCAGACCTTAAAAATTTTTGCCATCCTGGAGCTCAGGGGATTACTCTAGGAGAGAACTCAAGTACTTCCAAAAATTACCAGTCAGACATATCCTTAAGATGGAGGTGTGACAGTTAAAGTGGCATGAAATTGTATATAATACAACCAAATTTAGTGTCTTTCTAAGTCTAAAAGCCTAGCCTACCTCAGAAGGTTTCTGGTGATAATATATGGTAACCCTCATGTAGTCTGATGGTAAATGAGAATACGAACATGGTAAATAAGAAAGGGGGCACTCTGGATCTATAGCGACACACATAAACTTTGATTTGGATGTAGATGCCTTTTGTGGGGAGGTGGGATTCTGGACCAAAAAAAAAGCATTGTTTTATGTGAATTTGAAGAAAAATTATCTCAGTACCCACTTTACGTAGAGTGCTTTGTAAGCACATTAACTGCCAATAGCTCCAACCTATGGTGTTTGTAGTTTTCATAAAAATCCTCAGCTAGACACCACTGGTGTTGTAGTTCAAAGGAATGAAGAACATTCAAAGTTCTTCACCAGATTACAAATTCCTGGATACAATGGGATGGAAGTACAGCTCTTAAAGTGGAATCAACCACAGTGTGGCTATACCCTTGAAGCACAGTAGGCTCCCAAATGGAAAACACAAGTTATGCCAATCCAAATTGAGTAACAGGGAGTGTTTTTTTTTTTAAAGAGCCCACTGGGTGACCTTGGACAAGTCACACTCTCTCAGCCTCAGCAGTAGGCAATGTCAAACCTCCTCTGAACAAATGTCAAACCTCCTCTGAACAAATCTTGCCAAGAAAACCCCATGATAGGGACACCTTATGATCACCATAAGTTGATAATGGCTTGAAGGCACACAACAACAACAAATTCCCGGCAGAAGCAGTTAATGTAACTGCTGCAATTCTTCTGGAAAATGAGTTTATAATAAAACTGTGATATTTAATGGTTGTAATTCTAAAGTTCAATATGGTTGAAGTTCTTTTAAAGCCCAATCATCATCATCACAACCATCATCATTATTTGTCTTTCTTTTTCGCTTTCAATATCTGTATATGTATACACCCCTGTACAAGATTAAACATAGAGTAGACATATTGAAATCTATAGTCATGACTAACTTGTCCCATTGAGTTCAGGAGATCTGCTCTGAATATAACTAAGGCTGCATCTGCACTGCAGAAACAATCCAGTTTGACACCACTTTAATTGCCATGGATCAATACTATGGAATTCTGGGATTTGTCATTTTGTGAGATATTTTGCCTTATTTATCAAAGAGCACTGGTACCACAAGAAATTACAAATCCCAGGATTCCCTAGCATTCAGTCATGGCAGTTAAAGTGGTGTCAAACTGGATTATTTCTGCACTGTGGATGCCGCCCAATCTGTAAAATATAGTGCATTATATTATACTATATTAGTAATCATGTATATTCTTCCTTCATTGACTACAGCTGCATAGCTTTGAAAAGACCAATATTTCTGCTCTAAACAGGAAACTATTTTTTTATCAGGACTATGGGTGCATATGCATTGCAGAAATAATGCAATTTGACATCACTTGAGTTCTGTAGCTCCTTCTCATGGAATTCTGCGATTTTTAGTTTTACAAGCTCTTTAATCTTCTCTGCCAAAGAGTGTTGGTGCCTCACAAAACTATAGGATGGACCCATGGCAATTAAAGTGGTATAAAACGGCATTGTCTCTACAGTGTAGATGCACCCTAAGTTTCCCTCAGAGCCACAACAGGGAAGAAGTGAAGGTAGCATATTTCTTTGGATCAGGTCTCTCACCTCTGAGAGTGGTCTTCTGTTAACATGTGTGGAAAATGCTTCTGTGTTCTGCTAACTCAACGCTATTGAATTTTGTAACTACACTGCAAGTTCAATCAAGATATTTTACATGCTGCCCCTATGCATCATAAGATGTGTGTAGGTAATCATCAACACATGGATCAGATGAAGTCCTCCTCTTTTAACCACCCCTGCATACCCCATGCTGGATTTTTTTGATATCTCATATCTGGAGATAGCATATTTTTGATAGATTAATGACCTTTCAGGACCCCTAGGTCAGGTTCCCAGGAAAAAGGAAATGCTTCCCTCAAGGCATATGGCCATCCAGGTACACAAAACCATCAACTCTAAATTGCTCCTTCCTTCCCTCAAGTAATCTGCATTTCCTCTTGAAACTTGAGACAAAAGATCTCTTAGCACCAAAAGTATTAAGCCAATCTCTCTCTGCCTACCCCTTCTTGTGTCCCCCATCAATCCATCCATCTCAGGGATATCCTAGTCCAATCAATGTTTTTGTCACACTAAAATTGAAGCCATCAAGCCATATGGAATCCAATTATCAATTCCTGGTAAAAGAAAACCAACCTTTGTTACCTGACTAGTTAGCCCAGTTAGTCTCTTGGGGCTAGTTTTAAAGTATAAATATGGTTTCAAAACCTAACCTCTGTACATACAACTGTCATACACAACCACACTCTGTATGTTCTTTGTCACCCTCAGACCTCCCAGTCACCCCAGACCTCCCACTCCAGCTTTCCACGGTCTTCTAATTGAATAACTCCACTGCAAACTCGTAAAACTTCTTTATCCCCTTTTCTCATTTTCATTTTGGTTAGCTCTGTATGCTGTGTCTCCTTGAACTGCTATCTTGTGTGTGTGATTGCACTCTGCAATTTTCTAAATAAAACTTTCTTAGTTCACCCCAAACCTGGAATCCTCCTCCATCAGTACTGGTATAAACTGGTGCAGATGGTCCAAATGTTACCCATGTCTGTTGCAAAAAGCTAATGTCCCCAACATTTGATGTAACGGTGACAATTGGTGGGGACCCCCCTCCAGTCCCCTTACCTGTTCTTTGTGTAATGCCCACCCCAATTATTATACATATTCTGTTTAGAGATTTGTAGTGATATAGAGAAAAACTCCTAGCCTGAAAGGCAGTGAGACGTGGCATATCAAATATGGCTTGCCTCTCTGAGACAGCTGCTACCAGGAGTGATGGGAAGTGGCTTTCATTGAGTGGCTGTCACATGTGCATGAGCCTAAAGGCAGCACTTTGCACATTTCTTTTGTTACTAGAAACAAAGAGTTCATGACAAGTGCAAATTAATATTAAATAGCCCACATGCACACACTCTGTTCTCTCCTGGGGACAGAAATAACCACACATGACAGATGTTGGTCACATCATTGAATTCACTTCTGGAAGGCAACTTGGCATTGTGTTTGGATTCCTACTTCTCACTTGCCAACCTTGTCACATTAGACATTCTTCAGCTTTAGCCAGGCAAACTAAAAAAGCAGAATCACAAACTAATGAATCATGTGCTCACATACACACCCTGAAATATGTCTGCATTTTTCTCTACTGCCTGAAAACCCAGTTTCTGTTGTCATGTAGCCCTCTTTTTCTGTATTGAGGTGCAAATTTGAGAATTGTGTCTTCTCTCTAGTCTGAATTATTTCACCAGGCAAATAATGTAGTCATTTTCTTCTCCTTTTTCTTCTTACTCTCTACTTTGTGCCTAATAAGCAATTCTGGGCTTTTATAACACAATGAACCTGCTTATAAGATAGATGCATGAAATAAGTATAGCTGAAAGGTCCACTCAAATGAAATTCAAAAAGGTTAATGAAATGGAGTCCCATGAGCAATTAATATTTTTATAGCCACTTACATTGTTAGCAGCAACACTAGTTTACTGACTGGCTGCAATTGCTTTATGTAACGTAATGTTCTGTTACCAATGTGGCATCCATTTTCTCTGAGAATGCTTGGTTTTTTGTATATAACCAGGGACACTCAAATAGTTTTTAATGTGGAAGAGGGGGTTCAACCTTGGCAGGTGGTGTTACTAATTGTACCTATTTGCAAATTACTTTTCCTATCCATTATTATACAAACATATTTAAACATGAAGTCTCTTACAAGCACAATGTGTACTTCAAAGTCCCTTCCATTTGTTCACTGTAGCTTTCTCTCAAGCAAGAATGCATAGAAGAGATGGCAGGGAGCCTTTAATATTCCTGGGAAGACTCAATAAACATCATCGCCTTAATATTTTGTAATGTGGAGTTGTATGAATGCAGAATTTCACAAGATAATCATCTGTTCTGTCTCTAACAGAGACAGGTTTTATTCCTCTTGCAATTTCACATGTGCTGAAGAGAGGGAGGAAGATGCTCTGAGATGTACAGATGCAAAAATGAAAGGGTAAGGTATAATGCAAGAGCCATCATAGTATAGTGGTTTTAGTATTGGAGTAGGACTGCAGGAGATTAATGTATGATAATTAATAATAATAATAATAACAACAACAACAACAACAACTAATATATTTATTTGTATCCCACCTCTCCCTGTGTTGGAGCGAGGCGGTTTCTACTTAGCCATAGAAACCGGCTGGGTGATCTTGGGCAGGTCACACTATCTCAGCGACAGGGGAAAGCAATATCAACCCACCTCTAAACAAATGTTGCCAAGAAATCAAGAAATGCATCATTGACACATAAAAATTAAATCATAAACCAAAGAGAAAAGCAAAAAGTAAGACAATATAGGCAGGCCCCATTCCCACTTACATTTAAACTGGTTTGTGATTCGTCTTTGCTCTGTGTCGGTGAATCGATTCCAAAAGGTCCGTCATTCCCACTATGAAAGTGGATCTTTTCATTATCCCCTTGTAGTCCCTTCTATTTTTGCATGATTGTCATCCCCACTAGTTTGTGCCACTTCAAAATGCATGTCAATGATCTGCTTGTCATTGGTGACATAAGTGGCAGCCCTGTTTGAGAACTATATTTTAAAAAAATTGATAGAAGGTTCAATTCATTGGTTTTTGCTACTACTTGCCTCACTGAGCTGCCATCAGCCTGATAGTCCGGCTTGCCACCCAAGTAATTGCAAGTAGTTGCAAAATCAATGAATCAAATCTTCTATCATTTTTTTAAAAATCATGCACCCATAGGTCACACCACAAGCACAAAGGCAGTGCTGGGGGGGGGGGGGTGTGGATCTACCAAAAACTGAGGAGGGATGGTAAACATCCCTCCCCCACCCCAGAATGATGTGATTCAGGTCTGTTGATCCCACTTGTTGAACACGCTTCAGAATTATTTTTTTAAAAAAACTGCCAAAGAATCAGGAAAGCTTTTTTTTTTTTTTTTTTTTTTTTTTGCATTTGCCTCAGTTCATCATGATTGAAACTGATCATACTAGGATCAGAACTGGTTTCAAATGGGAATGATGGTCATATAACCCAATTAGCAATTTGTTTTAAATCATAGTGGGAACACAGCCACAGTGTCAGCTACATTGTGGGCAAACAAATATAGCAGTGATTCCCAAATATTGGTCTCCCAGGTGTTTTGGGGCTTCAACTGCCAGCCAGCTTGGCCAGCAGTCAGGTATTCTTGGAATTAAAGTCCAAAAACATCTGGAGAGCCATTGTTTGGGAACCACTTAAATATCTTGTTGTTTCAGTTTTGCCAGGTAGGGAATCATATATGGATGCTGCCATGGGACAGGGTGCTACCATGATTTACCAGATCATAGGGCATTCCCAGTTGTGAGATCAGAAGCAGGATGTCTATACCCAATATGAAAATAGATGCTTGTTAGCACTGGGAGAGACTCCCTTTCTTGTACCTCGTTCCTAGATAATTAACAGCTCTTTTTGTTGTCATTGTGTGCCTTCAAGTCATTTCTGACTTATTTTGACCCTGTCATGGGGTGTTTTTTTTTTTAAAAGCAAGATTCTTCAGAGGGGGTATGCCATTGCCATCCTCTGAGGCTGAGAGTGTGACATGCCCAAAGTCACTAAGGACTTTATCACACGGAGGAAAATTGGAAGTTTAAACAGGGTTTATCCAGTGAAAACCATGCAATTAATATTAAATCACAATTAAGATTTGCAGATACAGCATGATAAAAGAGCCATTATCCTAGGAATAACCAGGCAATAGACAGCAAGAAAGCATTTTTGGGATGAATGGCACTTTAATTGCTTTTCAATGCGACATCATGTGAAATGTTTTATCTCAGTTGTGTGATATTCCTGGGATAATGGCCATTTAATTGCAACGTTGTGTGAAAATCTTAATGGTGAATGCATGATTCTAATGGGATAATCCCTGTTTATACTTCCAATTGTCCCAGTGTGATAAAGACCTGTGTGGGTTTACATGGTTGAGAAGGGATTTAAACCCTGTTCTCCATAGTCAATGTTGAAACCACTAGACCATGCTGGCTGTCATCTATAAAATCTGGATTTGATCCTGGTTGCTCACAGACTGCCAATGTACAGCTTTAAGGATCAGTGTCATGTTTAATGCCCCACTTAACAATCTAGCAGTCTCATGCTGCATCAATAGCAGTTTCCATAGTATATTTGGTAGTCAGTATATTGTGGTATCCCCAACATGATGTTATTAGAAAATGGATAACAGAGGCCAGTCAATCATGTCCCAAGAACAGTTTGCCACTATACCTGGCAAACTACCCAAAGTTGTGCATGAGTGCTAAAACTCTGCACAGGCCTCCTAATTCAGTTTGGAGCTTGATATAACAATTGGGACATGGGTCCAGTTCTGGTTTTACAGTGTGGCTACACATAAAATGGAAAAGGAATGAAATTCTCCTTTCATCTGAACCAGATAAATTCAATAGATACAGCTCCTCCCAGCATACTATGCCAAGCTGCCTATCCCCATATATATATATTTAAAGTGGGAAACCTGTCCGCCTCACTCTGGTGCCAGTCTATTCTTATCCTAATCCAGAAAGGTGAATCAAAATTCAATGTTTCAATCTTTCTCCATGAACAGAGGAAATGTTTAAAAGGTAAAGAGCTGCAACACCTTCACAAATGGATCCACCTTCTGGCATTATTGGGTGGAAAACTTGAAAATGATGATCAGGACAGGTATTGCCATTAGGAAACAAATTTTTGTGTATTAGGAAAAGGCAGCAACGTCTTACTTATTAATTAATTATGTTTTCACTATTAGGAAAAACAACTCATGGGTCCCAAAACAACTCATCTGTAGTTGAGTAGTTTATACTATGACTTTGGTGTGTGGCCAGATTTGCTGCACACCCTCAGGCAACAAAATGTGTTGGACTGGGCCTGAAAATGATGTATGAAGTATTTTTGAAAGCAGTTTGCCATATGATCAGTATGAGAGTAGGACCTATCTTGCCACTGAGAGAAAGGGTAAGAATGTACTTCATCTCTAGCAAGCAGAACACTATTGTCTTTCCATCATAGCTTTACGCTGGGAGGTATCGTTTTTTATTGTTTTTAATCTTGTATTGTTTTACTTGTTTTATTGTATTGCTTGGATTTTAAACTATGCTTGATGTTTTAATGTCTTTTTATCTTGTACACCGCCCTGATCTTTTTGGAAGGGCGGTATAAAAATAAAATTTATTATTATTATTATTATTAAAGAATTTTTTATGTCCTCCTATGACTCCAAAATGTTTAATTGTTTTGGTAAGGTAGAGTGGGATTTTAAGACATGATCCTAAGACATCCAGGCTTATAACAGAAGATGGAAAAGTTACCTTTTGACTCTATAGTGAGTCAATGCTGGATGGAAACATTCTATTGTGGTGATGTGAAGGGCTTGGTTATTATCAGACCTAGAGATGAGAAAATCACATTGCACCACCATTAAAATCAATGGGACTTGAGGTCCTACAGTTTTTGGTATGCATGGAGAGGGGGTTTACAAAATGGAACCCCTGCAGTTATGAAGGACCAGCAGTACTGTTGCTAACCTGACATGTTTGTTGTCATGTTGTTTCACAGGGCGTGAGATGGGTTGATGGTGCTGCTGACCACTCATGTGCTTTTGTGATCAATTCATGGGCATTCATGGGCAGCATGCCTGCTTCTTATCACATCTGCCAACCAGCTGCCCTCCTTCCCTTCTCTGCACTTGCACACAGTCCACACACAGGTGCAATACTTTTGAGTGGTTTAGAGTGGAATGAACTGGCTTGGGTCTATTTTGCTCCTGTTTCAGCCACATGCCCAATAGGTGAGTTCCAAAATGGGTCAGGATAATTTCTTTCAACACTTGTGGATAATCCTCTAGTAAATAGCCTCGAACCCTAATTCAGCACAGCAAACATGGGCAAGCACACAAAAATCCAAAGCCAGACTTATAAGAGTTAAGAACTAAAAACCCTTGACCTAGTTGGACATACCAGTCTTTTTCAGGCTGTCCCATATTCCTGTGTTGTACGTCTCAATTTCCTTTCACCATAAATAGGAGAAAATGTGTGAATATTGATGAATTCATGTAAGAATGAGTTGAGACAACATCTTCACCCCTTTGGAATTCAGGCTTCATCTCTAAAGTGGTCTGAAAGTAAGAGGTATTATATATTGTGTATCAACACACACAAACACACAGAGGAGATTTATCACACAGGGACAGGATAAGGACAGGATCACAGCCCTGTCATTATCCCATCATTGATTGTGACCCTGCAAAAGACTTTCAGATTGCAGCACTATTGTCCTGTCATTGAAGCGGCATTGCATTAATGCAAACTCCCATTAATGCAAAATGCTGGGCAATGGCGCTTCAATGACAATGATGGGACAATGACAGGATCTGTGTAACGTTGTTTGAAAGTCTTTTGTACAATCACAATCAATTGAGCTTTTTTGACAGGATAATGTCTGGATAAGCACAATGTTGTATGAAAATCTTCTTGCAATTGCACTATAAGAATGGGAAAAGGATGGGACAAAGATGTTTAGTCTCCTGTCTGATAATCTACACACACACACACACACACACACACACACACACAATGGGAGGCAGGAGATATTGCTATGGGAGAAAGAGGTGGGAGGTGTTCTTTCAGGGTGGTTCTACACTTGCCAGAATACTGTGGCCTGCTCTTGGAGTATTTGGGTGCCAAAGCTGCCCCAAATTCCATCAATTCCCTCTGCAGTCTAGAGTGCCAGGCAGCACAGCAGGACACATGTACGGACAGCCACCCAGAGCCACTGTGGAATGCACCCAATTTTCATGGAAAATCTGGAGCAAAAGATAAGACTTACAAAGTAGATTTAAGGGTGCAATGGCCCAGATCTGGGGTGCAACTGGCCTTTCCACATGAAGACAGTCTACAGTCGAACTGGGTTTGCCCCGTGTCCCCCACGTCCCCATGGCCAGGGAAAACTGGTATAAATGGCCTGTGTAGACATGCCTTTAGTCACTATCTATTGCACAGCTTAATTTGTAGCTTGTTGGCAACTGTAGTGAGGGAGGCAGCACCCATTTTGGCTGAGAGAGTCTTCATTTCTTGAGCCCAAAAGCAAATGCTATTTGTTTTGTTAATTAAATCATAGCCAAATGTGAGCACTTTGAAAAGTTATTTTAGGGAGACTAGAATTCCCAGCCAGCATTGCTGCTGAGAGTTTTAGTGTCCCAAAAAGCTACTTTTGCAGACCCTCTACACAATGATATACTGATACAATGATTTGCCCATGCATTGCTTATTAGGCATTGCAAGAGTATTCAGATGATTTATTTTTAAAATCTTTCAAAAGGTTAGATAACAAAGTTGGCTTTGAAAGACTTTTTTTTTTTTTTTGCAAGACTTCAGTAAATTTCAGAAGGAGTAAATTTGGAAAGGTAGGGTTTTTTTTTAAAAAAAGCATGGGATATCTTTTGAAGGTTATTGATATTTAAGGAAGAGAATTAATGATATATGAGCACTTAATTAGATGCAAAAAAAATTGATTATAATCAATGATGTGCACAAGGGTAGGTCAATGGTAGGGTATCAAGAAACAATCCATTAAAGCTTCTTAATCCTAGCTTTTCAAGAAGCCATCAAGGGTTGCATCTTACTTGAAGACATAATCTGAAAGAGGCAGGAAATAGTGCAAAATCCAATATTCTGTACAGTTGCAGGGTTTTAAAAGTGGATGCATTGTAACTGAGCTTCAATAAACAGAAAAATATAAACATGATAGCTTGTGGTAGGAACAAAATATTTTGAAAAGAGAAGCCTGCCAGTAGAGAGCTTTGAAAGATAAAACTATGAGTGGCATCTAGAGTTCTATTGTAGTCTAAAAATAATAAATCAAAAGAGGGTTATACGGGGTTTTGGTTGCTGCTGTTGTTTTTACTTTCAGTCCCAGTTTTTCTGTACCCAGCTCTTAAAAAGAGAGCACAAATCCACATGTGTTTACTCTAGTTTTAAGTCTCATTGAATTCAATGCAATCATCACAGACAGATACAGAGCAATTGTATGCATGTCTGCTCTGAAGTAAATCCCACTGAATTCTATTATACTTTCCCTCAGATAACTGTCAATAAGTTGCAAAGGTGAAGCAGTTGAAATTCAATTCAAAAATATGAGTTTACTTTCAGGTATGAATATCAAAGGTCACCTGACATTTTGACTGAAATACTCAGAAAAAAATCATGGCACAGTGGCAGTTCAAGGATTAGTTCTAGGCTTTTGGTCAAGATGCATTTAGTACCTTCCTTCTTGAATGGATCCCTCTGTTCCTTGCCTTTGTTCTTTCCATAGTTCAGAAGGTCAAATCAGATGTTAACAGGAATACATAGTCCAAGTTATAAATCCATTTTTTTCCTCACATAACCAAATTTCATCAGTTTATATTAGTTTCATACCATTGTAACTGTCATGGGACTTTATCACACAGTTTTTAAACTGCCATACAAGTTGAATAATGGTGCCTTTGGCTATACTTATCACATGAGAGCGTGATGTAACATTTTGAGTGTTGGACTATGACTCTGGTGACCAGGGTTCAACTCCTAGCTTGGCCATGAAACTCACGGGGTAACCTTGGGCAAGTCATATGCTCTGAGCCTCAGGGAAGGTAATAGCAAATCTCCTCTGAACAAATCTTGCCAAGAAAACCCTATGATACATTCACCTCCAGGTGGTCATAAGCTGGAAATGACTTGAAGGCACACAACAATAACAACAAACTATACGTATTACTGTACATGACACCATCTCCCTCTCATCACTCTCTGGTCCTTGAAGCATGATTAGCCCACATCTTGCTCTTGATGGAAAAACCCATCAATAAGATTGCAATAGTGCTGGTACAGCACTGATCCTCAGGTGTGGGAAGTTATTCCCATGGCAGTTCCAGGACTATGCAGTTACGTGGTGTCAGTGTCTCCTCCTCTCCCCTCTCCTTCCACCCCTGTGCTATTCCAGAATAGCCTTTTAAAAACTTTCTCACATGCAAAGGCAAGACATATGAGGTAGGGCATAGGGTAGGGAAAGGGGGTTGAGGACAAGGACAGAATAGAGTGCAAGGAGTCACCGACAGCCAGGTCGTGCTAGTGGAGGGACATGCAGTAGAGAGTGTTCTCAAACTGGTATATATGCATTTCCCATCATTAACACAATTGTGGCAAGAATGAGGTGTGTGAGAGATAAACTCCATGTTCCCTTCTAGTGGAATTCTGGGATATTTGGTAAAGTGTGATACATAGAATTCTCTACTATGGTAGATTATTCTAGTGCCTATCTACAGAGAATTATCATTTTAAGTAGTGAAGATAAACCCCATTCCTTGTCTCTGTCTCTGGAGATTATCAAGTGGGGAAGGGAGCAAAGCGGATTGTCATTATACTATCAGTGACTGCGACTGCGCAAAAGACATTCATACATGTCACACTGATCCTGTCATTATCAGGTCAGCAAAGTGGAATTGTATTAATGGGTTCTTCTGTTATTACAAAATGAAGGGCAATGACGGGACAATTCCATCTCACTGACTGGACCATGGATTTTCAGACCAGTGCTTAAAAACTGGTAAAATACAGCTAAATCGCCATTCAAATGTTGAGGAAGCACACATGGGAGAAAGCCAGGTACACTTCCTAACGCTTTCCTAGCATTATTGTTTTTTTCTAGTGATCCATGTCTTCTCATTATGTGGCCAAGGTACTATAATCTCAATTTGATCATCTTTGCTTCCAAGCAGAGCCCTGGCCTGATCTGTTCAGGAACCCATTTGTTTGTCTTCTTGGCTGTCCATGGTATCCTAAGTACTCTTCTACAGCACCACATTTCACATGAGTTGATTTTCTTTCTGTCTGCTTCCTTCACTGTCCAGCTCTCACATCTGTACATGGTAATTGGGAATACTATGGTCTGAATGATTTCTGACTTTAGTGCTCAGTTGTATGTCCTCGCTATTCAGTATCTTTTCCAGTTCTTTCATAGCTTCCCTTCCCATTCCTAGTCTTCTTATTTCTTGACTGCAGTTTCCATTCTGGTCAATGTTTGATCTGGGAATTCTTTAACTGTTTCAATCTCCTTGTTGCCTAGACTGAATTTGTGTATTTCTTCTGTGGTCATTATTTTTGTTTTCTTTATGTTCAGCATCAGACCTGCCTTTGCACTTTCATCTTTAACCTTCGTTATTAACTGTTCCAATTCCTGAATGTCTTCTGCTAATATTATGGAGTCGTCCACATATCTTAGGTTGTTAATGATGTTTCCTCTTGAAGTGCACATACTTCTGTTTCTCCATGCACTTTGGCTGTTGGATATTTTTATACTTTATATTTTGTATGTTATTTGGAAACTCATATACTTCCTGTCTTCCATGCATATTGGAAACTCATATACTTCTTATCTTCCATGCATATTGGATGTGTTTATACTTTTAACATTGTATGTAATTGGGAAGTGTAGACACTCCTTGTTGTTTTTGCTTTCTGGTGGAGTGTATTGCTTTGTCTCTACACAATTCCCTTGGATGCTAGAAAATCACTATAACTGCATTTTTTGAATATTTTAGATATTAAAACTTTCTTATGTATTACTTATTGATTACTTTTTCCTTGACCCTTCTGTTTGCCATGCCAAGTAGATTCTAGCCATTATTTGAAACACATAGCCAAAACTTCCTGCAGGTCTTGTAATGGTCCTGCACACTTGGATGTTTTTGATTTTATGTACTACAGTATTCAGAGGGCAGATCATGGCCATGCTAGTTGAGGGTTTCTTGGGATTGTAATCCAAAAAAGTAACTTTCCCACATTCAGCTAAATGTTGCATGTGTAGAGGTCATAAGGGAAATGTGGAGATCATTGAGATGCACCCCTCCCAAAATAGGCTTGTGCCCCATTTAAAAAGTGTTTGCACATCCTTTGGAAACTATACTAATACAAAAGAACATGGTGATTCACAACCTGGGAAGGTTATTGTCATTTTACATTTCTTCAGAACTGAGAACTAAAGCTTGGAGTCATGCTGGAACAAAATCTAGTAGTCCAAAATGTTTTTTGGTAAGGAAACAGTAGCTGTGGTTTTCACTGTACAGAGTTTTAAAGACATTCTTTGTTGAAGAAATCTTGGATCCCCTGCATATCTTCATCTTCCTTAGCAAAGCTCCATGGGGCTATTGGCCATGTTAGTCTGTTTCACAAAAGAAAACAAAGAGTCTTGTGGCTTCTGAAAGACTTACAAGTTTTATTTGGCATAAATAATTTGCTTTGATGCATAACTTTATTCTGGACTGGAAAAACATTTTTTTTGTTAGTTAAAACTGTATAAATCATCATTTATCAGAGCCATGTGATAAAGAAAGAGTTAAAATGTTCTTTGCACTCTCTAAACTGAAAAGTCATCTTGTTTCACAGCTTCCAGAAGCTAGATGGATTTCATTCACCTCTGTTTTACTTTTAAAACTTCCTGGCTTTTCTTTCACAAATCACAAGTTTGTCTTCTTCCGGAAAAGCTTTTCCTTTGTTTTGGTGACCTGCATTTGTTAGGTTCCTAATTAGCACGCAGCACCAACATCTTTTCTCCTGAAAATGGTTGGACTTCTTTGAGATCCTAACACAAAACCGGAAACATTTTGGCAAAAGCTTGATGTAAACAACAGCAGTGTATTGAGAAGCTTCTCTAAGCACATTCTCTCTCTGTGTGTTTTAAATGTGGTCTTTGTAAGAACTCTAATCCAGTATCTAGTAGGAGAAATGAATCATAGCCAACAACCAACTCATGACTAATTATATTAAAATAATTGTCTGACTTTGATTGTGACAGCTATTTTATTATTTTATATTACATATATTCAGCTTTTTAATATTCCACATTTAATTTTTTTTTAAAATTTTTTTTTTTACAGAATATTCTTATATCTTAATGAGGAAAGAAGGCTAGGAATCTGAATGAATACCAAAACTGTTATTCAGCTTTCTATTGAATATAGAAAGCTTTAAAGACTATAGAGCAAACTTTTTAATTGGGCCAGTAAGGAACATTGTTAGTCAGCTGTTCCAGCAGTGGGTGTTGCTACAAAAGTTACAGAAGCATGAGTGAGCTCAAAAGTGCATGACTCACATCCATCTATAAAGAATTTCCTGTGTCAACCTTATATTTGTGATATTTCCACAAAACTACATCAGATTGTTCTTTCAGAATGAGAACAGAAAACTTTTGCCCCTACTCTGAACTGGCTTTGGAACATTTTCATATAAGCAAAACTGGTGAAATACATGGTGTCCTCATGGTCAAAGAAGTCTGGTTCTATTTTTCTTTCCTTTTTTTTCAGCATGCTACAATCCTTGAAAAAGGAAGTGAAGGGGGGGAATACAGTGGATATTTTGGCATTCACGTAGCTCAATTTTCTTGTCTGTGCATATTTGTTTGCAAATGATACATCATTTGTCAAAATTTCAGCTGATGCATCCATAGAAATATTCTCTGTCTTTTGTGTGTGTGTGTGAAATGAAAACTCTTTTTGAGGAGTCTGATAAATGAGAATTACTTCAGACATATATACGTGATGTTGAGATCTTCCAGAAAGAAGGACATATTCACACCATACATTTGTAACACAGAAGTGAGCAGCCCTAATAGCCTGCTGACTATTGTTAGTCCAAATGGAACAGCTGATTCTTACGAAATTATCACACAAGGCTTTTACATCACAATTAAAATTGGAGAATGGTGTCTTTGGCCATACTTATCACAAAATAACATCTCTATCTTGTTGCTGCTTTACATCCAAACTACTGATACGGTATCCCTTTTCACTGACAGGCAAACCTGTTTATAAGCTCCCAAATGTGCTGTTGTCCCATTATTCCACAGGTTTTAAACATTCCTCCTTTTGTAGTTCTAATACTGGGCAGTAACATAGAATTAACCTAACTATGCAGTTGTGTTATAAAAAGAAAGAAAGAAAGAAAGAAAGAAAGAAAGGCATGCTGGGTAGGGCATAAGGCATGAAAGTGAGGATAAGGAGGGATGTGGAGGAAAGGATGAGGGACCATCACTCAGACAAACAGCCTGGTTGTGCTATATAGCACTGAGTGCTACCATGATTGCAGTGAGACTGAAGCTCATGAGATAATGTCCTTAGCCACAAAGAACAGTATCTTTTTAAAGCTATATGACAGGGTTATGGCTGATACCTAATGACACTTTGCTATTGTCCTATCCTGTAAAGAAGGGGATATAGGTGAGTAGGGGTTTATAGACTAAGGCCCTGTCTTGACAGATCAGGATACTCAGGGGGCAGCCTGACCAACCCCTGTTACCTGACCCTCCATTTCTGCATCACAGTGGCAGTCTGCACATTCATCCCACTGAGCCACCAGGCGCATTTATCACAGCCATGGGTTGCATGCTTCTGGGTCAGCTATGGCAGTGCAGGAACAGAGGCCTTTGGATCTTCCCAGAAGATCTGGAGTAACAAGTAAGTTTCTAAAAACTATTTTACGGGTATTATCCTCTGTTTCTGATGCAGAATATGCCTGACATCACCTGGACTGTTCACACCAAAACCAGGGTTTGGGCTATGCATTATCCAAACAGGATGATGCCAGAATGAGGGAGAGCTTTTAGCCCATGCAGATAAGGCCTGAGCAAGCCATCTGAGTGGAAGAAGAAACAAACAGAAATGGTGGTTGAAAAGACAGAGATTCTAGGAAACTAGGGCAGTAGATATTTCAGAACTACTCATAGTGCCCAGGGAACAGACAATGGCCTGATACAGACAGGCAAACAGAGGTGCATTCAGGCTGGCTTAAAGGCATGGCATTTAGATGACACATGCCTTGAAGCTGGCAGAAAAGTGCCCGCATGCAAAGAAAAGCTGTTTCAAAAAGAGGCAGCTTTTTTCCACTTCTTCCTGGCTTGAAGCCATGTCATGTGGCCATGACATGAGCACTCCAGCTGCCTTGAAAGCCGGTGGTGTGGTTGGTGGGGTCTCAGTGTGGCTTAAGAAAAGGCAGCTTCAAGCCACTTCTTCTTGCCCATCTGTTTCGCCCCAATGTGACAAATGTCAGTTTCAGGAAAACCCTTTTATGTTCCCTAAACCTGATTTTAGTTTTCAAGCTCTGCCTCTCTACTGAGAAGTAAAGGAAATTAAAGAGGCAGCCATATAATGAGGGATTTAAAATACTGTTGTCTTTTCAGGAGCACCTTCTGGAGATACTGTCTGTGTTAGGGCAGTGGATTTGTAGAATGCTTGAAGATAATAATATTGGCCTTGCAATGGATCCAGGTGAGCTTTCAGCTTCTTTAATGTTCAGAGTTAGGAGTCTTGAGCTTCTTGGCCTTAGGACTTGCTTCCTCAGTCAATAAATATCAATGTAGAACTGCCCATTTGATGGTTAAACAAGAAGAAAATATTTTCTACTCTCTACTGCAGTTTTCACTGGGACAATTTAACACACATTAAATTGTTTTTGGATTTCAGTCCTCTGTTTCTATGGCATTGTTGGCTTGGGTAGTAGATGAAGAGGTATGCCCTGCTAGACAAAGAAAGCTTTGATTGGTGTTTGGCTAACATGGACCAAAATTAACATTCAGGACAATGCATTCTTTGTTTCCCTAAATCTTTGAAATTTTTGGATGGTGGCAGGTTATAACATGTCCTGGGCAAATTTAGTGCTAAACTGCTGTGAGCTAAAAATTTGTATAGTCAACTGTTCTGGAATAGAACAACAGAAGCAAATTGTTCTTCTAATGTGAGATTTTATTAAGGGCTGAAATAGATGTTAGAAGAGACTCTTAGCTATTACTCTTCATGTGTCTTGGTGCTCTCTAACACAAACAAAGCACTATACTGTCATCACATTATGTATGTCACCACAGAGTTTACATCATTGGCTTGTTGAAACATGGAGACACATAGAAAAGTAACATCATGTCACATTTAATTTGAATTAGATGTCAAAAAACATAAGAGTTCATAGTGGCTCTGTTGCAATATGAAGTCGTGCCCTTAAATAGTTCTAGGGTTGCCTTATGTATCTTGCACTTCTTTTACTTCAGACAAATTGCCCTACTCATTGTCCTAAGCTTTCTTTGACTAAACATAGTACTTAACTCTTCCTTGAGAGAAAAAGATAGGGAACTGTCTATGTATGTACTGTAGTGTGGTAGCAGACCATAAAAAGTGACACTAGTAGTTTCAACTATGGTACAGATGTATACAAAACTTGTTAGAAGTTAATGGCTATTAATAGAAGTAATTACACAAAAGAAAAAGGTAAAACATGATCTATTCAGGATAGTTCAAACACAACAAACTTTGGAAATAGAAGTTTCCAAAAAAAAACCCCTACAACTCCCTGGATTCTTAGTATCTCCAGTGACCATGCAACCAGAAGGATTATTGGAGTTATAGAAAAAGTAACTTTTCCAGAGTCTGGCTTGAACCCAAGAGTGAAAAGGAGCAATCCTTCTTGGAAAATATGGCAGACTACAATATCTTATTTACTCAGCAGGGGATCATGCTGTAGTCACAACAAAATGCACAGCATTTTGCAAACCATTACAACTAAAAATAATGTGACTAAATGGGGTTTTTTAATGTCAGTGGGTTTATTTATTTATGTTAGCAGGAATCCAAACAATTAACTAGCAGAGCTTGCTTGAATCTGTACATATATTTGACATTTTCTACAACACCTTTGAACTATGATAGTATTTCTTTTTGACTTACAATACTATTAACTTGCATAATTTAATGGCAGATATCTAAGTATGCTAGGCAAGGCCTAAAACAGTAATGTGAACCTAATCCACAGAGGACACTAAAATGTTACACAACATTCAGCTTAGTAGCATCACGGAACCACATAGGTCAAAATGCATCTGTGATGACACATAGGCATGCACAAGGAAGGAGAATTCTCTGGGTTCCATTTCAAAGGCTGGGATTATATTACAACAGATTATAGATCCAATTCTCTGAGTCTCGGAAATACATCCAAAGCAAAACAAGTAGTTTTATCCACCTCTAGATTATCCACAACTTAAAACTTGGGAGTAAAATGGATTACTACTCCCAGAATGGATTACTTGGAATTCTTTAGTCTGAAAAAGTAACTTCATCAAGCTGTAATTCAGCTGCCAGTTCAATGGATGCTCAGAATGCCTTGTTTAAATCTGTTCATTTTGCTCATTTCTCTTTTGAAGAACAGTTTGTATGCACACAAAAGACTTTTGTTATGGGTGGTGCTGTCAATATCCCAAGAAAGGAAGGAAGGAAGGAAAGACATAACAGAAAAACAGTCATATAGGGGTTCCTCCAAACAGGGATTTGAAAAGAGGTAGTCTCTTGAAAGAAGACATTCTAAAATTGGATTGTTGATGTCTGCTCTAGCTAGAAGAAATACTATAGGATATAAATTTGATGAGAAATAGCTAACAATAATTTATGGGGCATTGACTACTCAGCAGTTAGACGGATTTTCTTCTGAGAAACTCATACTGTACTTTGAAATTGTTATGTCCTCAGAGCACATGCATGTTCTGAACATATATGCCTACAAGGGATCTTTTGAACTTTATAGCAGTGTGTAATAAATAACCCGCATCCATACATAACTAACTAAATTTTGTAGAACACACAAGAATCAAAATTCTCTTGTAGAGCTCCATTAAGGGCAAACAACACATACACAATAGAAACAACAACCCAATAGAATACAGATGCTTTAGGATAATGAAGTACTAACCCAAATGAGCAAACTCACAAATCTGAGAAAGCTTGGGGTTAAGCAAATTTAGGGGTTGCTGGGAAGAGGAGGCAAATATAGTAAGGGAAGTTCAGTAGTAGGGCAATACAAAACATTCTCTGGTAACACATACATACAGACCAAAAGACCAAAAGAAAGACAAAATTTAGGACTTAGCTCTACTTGGAAGAGGTTGAGGAGCATTGTAGTCCATACTGAAGCTGTGCAAAGAAGCAGAGAATCAAGATCCTCTAATCTAGACCAGGACTTTAAGGAAGAGAATGAGATACTGAGATTCTTTGGACAAAATCCCAAATTTGGGGTCAGGGTGGGTCTGAGATAGTAGTTTAGCTGATTTAGTCAAAGATATATGCTACTTCTTCTCCTAGAATGAACAACCTTTAGTACCTGGGGTCTGTTTAAGGGATCTGAGACCATTAAGGTGAGGAAGTTCCTCTAGGACGAAGGATGTTCTTAAAACAAACTGATGTCCATTTGAACCTCTGAGGGAGTACTTTGCTTTAAAAAAAGTAGTACTGTCTCAGTCCACACTGAAATCTATAAAACATGAATTTGTTGTTGGTGCAGTCTGCCTTCAAGTTGTTTCTGACTTATGGTAACCATAAACCCTATGGAGACAGGGGAAAAGTGAAGCAATCATGGGGTTTTCTTTGCACATTTATTCTTGGCAAGTTTACAGAAGGGGTTGCCATTGCTATGCTCTGAGGTGCAAAGAGTGTGACTTGCCCAAGGTCACCCAGTGAGTTTACATGGCTAAGCTGGGGTTGAAACCCTGGTCTCCAGAATCTCCAGAGCCATAGTCCAATGATCAAACCACTATACCACATGGCAATTGGGGAAAGGGTCAGGGAAATGACAAGACTCAATGAAATGTGACAATATCTGCATCTTTATTTTATACACCATTAGGAAACTGTAGAAAAACAATGAAATGGTTCAAAATTTTCCTTTCCTTAGCTCAATCATTAATCAGAATGGAGACTGCAATCAAGGAATCAGTAAACTAGGACCTGGGAGGGCAGCTGTGAAGGAACAAAGTATAAAGAGATCTTATTGGACAGTAAAGTTAGGATTATCCATGCCATCCTATTTCCCATTTCTATGTATGGCTATAAAGCTGGACTGTGAAGAAAGCTGATAGTAAGAATATCAACCCATTTTAAATCTGATGCTGGAGAAAAGTTCTATGGAGAGCATGGACTTTTAAATGGGTCCTAGAGCAAATCAAGCCTGAACTGCTGGTATTTTTCTTTCTTTCTGATGCTAATGCTTCCATTTCATGCCTCCTTGTTTCTCACCACTGGCAGATCTGACTTGCTTATTCTCTCTACTTGCCCTTTGACTGCAATGGTATTCTGACTCTCATCTTTGAAGAAACCCAAGTCGTGCTACCTCCTTTCACTTTTATCCCACAAGAAGAACCTAGCTGGACCTGTTGGATCAGTGTGACTATGTTTTAGAAGGCATGGATTTTCCCCACCCCCTCAGCCTTTTTCAACTTACATGTTTTCTTATTCTGTATTTGTTGGTTTTAGAAGAAAACTACTCCCACTGGGTAGATACATAATCATCGTTTTAAAACAGCACCTGCCATTTTTATTGTAACTATATTTCCTTCTGTTAGTTGGCTTTGACTTTTTTACTCACTTCTGGAATTGCATGCTGTAAATTATTTGTTGGGGATTACTCCCAAAACACTGCCCTGAGCTGAATGAAAATCATCAATATCTCTACTACAGTGTTTCCCCAACTTTTGCAAGCTGAGGCACAGCTGCAAAGTTTGTTTGAGGGCAACATTTGCGCCTCTGTATAAAGGCTGAGTCAGATGAACCAGATTCTACTCTTATACCCAGAAATTAAGAAGGAAAAATGTGTATGAGTGGTTATGTGTCCTATTATACCCAGAAAGTGACTTTACAGATTGAACCTGAACGTGAACATCTTGAACTGAAGGGGGAAAAGACAAGAAAATGTTTGAGAGACCAAAAAAAAAAAAAAAAAAAAGCCTGAGAAATTATGAGGATGAAGGAAATATGGTGTGGCTGGCAGCTTCCGTGTCAGTTGTAAATCTGTTCTGTGCTTTAATCTGAATTTGAAAGGAGCTGTCCAATGTAGAACCCTCCAGTCAGTTCAAAAACATGGATAATACCCTGAAACCCAGAATGGATTCATTGCTCCGCTGACATGTAAGTCTCCAGCCATCACTGGGTATTGGGAGGCACTTAGTGGTGATGTTAGTGGCTTCTTTAAAAAAAGAAAAAAAATACATTCTGTATAGAATATAATTATACAGAATTTACATGTGTTAATCAGATACATACAAAGATTGTATGCTCAACAGTTCTTGTTGAGGTGTACAGGCTTTTGTGTTTCTCAATTGTTTGCTTACAATTTTCTCTGGGGACAGAATTCAGATACATGGCTGTGTTAGTTTGGAATATCAGTATGCAAATGGATCTTGTAGTACCTTTGAGAAGCTGCAGTGTAAGCTTTTGTAGACTAGGTAGAAATAGATCTATGTCTTGTCTGTACTGGTCAGAATACTCTGGGAGCACCCAGATTATCCTGGGCCCACAGCTGACCCAACCTGCCTGTGTTATCTCAGCCTCTGTTCCCATGCTGTGACATCTGTCTGCATAGGCACCCTGCTGATCAGCTGGACAGTGCTGCTGCATTTTCCTTGCTTCTAAGGTGAGAACAATGTCCCCAGTGACAGACACTTGGCTGGGCACCTCAGTTTGAGCTCTGAACGAACAACGCACAGTGGAAGTGGCTGTGTCAGGCAGCCCAGTGGGACACCTGTGCACACAGCCACCATGCCATAGGAACAGAGACCTCCTGATCTTCAGCAGCAGGTATGTTTGTAACACCATTTTAAGGTTGGTATTGCCCAGTTCTGGTATGGAACATGGAGGACATCATCCAGACTGCTAGCACCAGACCTGGAGTTTGGTACATACGTCATCCAAACAGGATGATGCCAGAACAGGTGAAACAGGCCTTTTCGTCCATGCAGACAAGGCCTTAGTCTATTAAAGCTTATATTACAGCTTTTTTTCCTCACAATTATTCTCAAAGATGCTACAAGATCACTTTCTATACTTAGGTTTTTCTTTTTGTATGCTTCTTCTTTATTTTCTGTTTGTTTTAAAAAGTGACTAAGAAAAGAGAAGGACATAGATCATTTTGGAACTTGCCATTTTACATGCAAATTTCCATGCAGAAGCTACATTTCTTCTATATTTTCTGTACATAATTAAAAGTCAGAGGTAATGAAATATGTACCTAAATTGTCAACTGAAAAATATGGCAATTATTTTGTTTATATTTTTGGATTAGAGTGTAATGTGCAACACAATCTTAAGAATGTTTCTTCTGCAGTAAATTCCACTTGGGATATCCAATAGGATAATCTCCCAAGCAAATGTGCATAACACTAGCTGTAAGACTTTTGCTTGTACGTTGTACTGGTGAGGTAATTATCCAGAGATCCATGTTTCAGTAGATTCTGCTGTCAACTCAATACAGAGAGGCTGAGAGGGAAGACTCCTTCTTACTTGGAAGATGCATGGAAACAGAGGTTTGAATCTTATTATTAGATTTAACTAGAATAAACCCACTGAATCAATGATATTTCCCCATGTGTTGACTTGCCAAAAAAGTGATTCAGTAGAAATGTCATAGGACCTTATCAGACATCGGAAATTAGAAGTATAATCCAATTGCAATCCGAACGCAATCATGGGGTTTCAAGTTATTGGGAATTAAAGTATCTCATCCAATTGTGGGCAAAAGTGAAGTCATTCCGAACGCAATCATGGGTTTTACGTTATTGTGAATTAAAACATCTCACACAATTTCGGGCAATGGGGGGTCATTTTCGTGCAATGGGAAGTCATTCTGGACGCATTCTGAACGCAACTGGAATTCACGTAAATTCGCTAAACTAGTGAATTCATGTGAATTCTAATTGGCTCCATTCACAATAAACAGAAATTCCTCCCATCTGATAAGGTCCATAGTTGGGACTAAGACACATGTTTCAGGCCTTTGCCAGTAGGGAAGAGCATCTCATAGGTTGGAGATAGAGACCAAACATTGCTGGATTACCATTCCCAACTTTCCTGACCATTGGTTCTGCTAGTGGGGGCTGTTGGGAATTGCCATGCCTCAGCAGCTGTTGAGCCACACATCTCCCCAAACCTGCCAATCAGCTATGCACTTACGGATAGGCAAAGCATCTTAAAGGTATATTGAGTATTGTTGTTATGTGCCTTCAGGTCAACTCCAGTTTAAGGCAATCATATCATAGGATCTTCCTGGCAAGATTTATTCAGAGGAGGTTTGCCAGTGCCTTCCTCTGAAGATATGAGAGTTTGACTCATCCAAGATCATTCAGTGGGTTTCCATGGCTGAGCAGGAATTCAAACCTAGTCCTGGAGTCCTAGTCCAGCACTCAAACCACTACATCACATTGGCTCTCAGAAGCATTCAGTGTACCGTTCAGTAAACCAGAGGTATCACATGCTAGCCAAATGCTTAATTAAAATTGTTCCTGACCTTCCACACAGTTCTGATTCCTTCCACATTCCAGTAAGATTGCTCTTAGATGCCCTTCTATTGCTTTTACATACACCAATCTTACTTATGTTAAGATGAAACCATTACCAGAGCTAGTAGATAATTCTATAGTGTCTTATAGTTTTAAATGTCCACTCTAGGAAAACTACAGTTGCTGCATTTTTAAAAAGAAAAATACTACCTGGTTTTGTGTCATGTGTTTATTTGTTTGTTTTTTTTTTATTGCTTGATATGCAGGATATGCATTTTTGCTCATAATCTGGATAGATTTTTAAAAGGAACTTGGAGAAGAGCAAAGGTTTTATATCTTTAGGTACAGAGTTTAATAGTAGCTACAGGAGTGAAAGGAATTGGGACAATTACATGGCTGAAAACCAAGAAAAGTGCTTTTGAACTGATTTACAGCCTAATAAATGACCTTCATCTCAAAACCAAAAGGGGCCTAAAGTTTTGCAAAAACAGTTCTCTCTATTGATGTCTATTGGCAAAAATAGTTTGATCTGCATGGGATTCTCTCCCGACCCCCACCTTCTCATACAGCAGCCTGTTCAATAACTCTAATTTGGTCATTAAATTCTTGCCATCTTTGCCCTTTTCTAATGATTCTGACAAAATGCTGTCTGGAACCAGCAGGGCTTGGTCATTGTGGGAATAATTTGAATAAATAATCAAGTCTGCAGCTCATCCATCACTTTGAATGATTTCTCTATTCCCCATTCACCTCATCATGACATTTGGCAGGTCACTTGGTATAAAATATGCAAGCCGCAATCGGAGATAGCCCAAAGTTGCTGAAGTAGCCAAGTAAATGGTGCATCTTGACACAGTCGAGCCAGGTTGCACTGAGAATTTTGTTGCCTGGAGTGTTTTGGGAGTGGGGGTGGGTGGGTTGGATGCTGATGGACTTACTTCAATTTAAAATGGGATGATCAAGTACAATGGGCCTTTGGTATCTGCCAGGGTTTGGTTCAAGGATCTTTTGTGAATATCACAAATGATGGATGTTCAAGTCCCATTAAATACAATGGATAGTAAAATGGAGTCCCTTATATAAAATTGTAAAAGCAAGGTTTGCTTTTTGGAATTTATGTTTGTTTTTTTAAAAAAATATTTTCAAGTTGTGGATGCTTGAACCCATTGAAAAAATTATTTGTGGATACAAAGGGCCAAGTGTATATTGCTTTTTTGTGGGGGGGGGGGCTCCTTTTTTTATTCACATCTTCGCCACTCTGTTTGGTGTGGACGAAAAAGAGGTGGTGCCAGACTGCCCTTTTGGGGCAGTCTGTAAAGCCCCTAAGTGACCTGTGTGGGTGCCTGTTCAGTCTGCTGTCCAGTAGTTCTGCTGATGGCCAATCTTGAATTTTCTATTATCTCTTTCTTTTACTTTAAACTGGTCTTGGTTTGGACAGGGCTTCAAATAAGGACAGCTTCGTAGAGAAGACCTTGGATAGCCTTCCATACAGAGGACTTTTCTCTGTAAAGCAGCTTAATTCCCAGTAAGAATGGTAAAGGGTCAAGATTTTGGTGGTAGTATAATAGCATAATTGCAGTGCAATAGCAGAGTCATTGGTATGAGTGAGAACATACTGCTTTACCCTCAGTGAAACCTGTAATATCATAGGAACGTGGTAATGGGAACAAGTCTTCTTCTGTCAAGTGGGCTCTATTTCAGACAGTGGTTTAATTTCTGGCTGGAAACTAGGCATCAAACAACATTTTCATCCTGGTATGTTGTCCTCATTTATGACAGAGAGTTAAACCACAGATTCACAGTTTAGAGGCAATGGGAAACTACTCCAGAAGTCTTTTATTCTGGTGTAGAAGAGAAAAAATTAAGAAGCCGAGCCCTCCCTCCATGCCATCTGCCTTGGTCCAGGCCTCGGAGGGAGAGAAGAACATTTGGACCTGATCCCCTTCCCCACCACCATTCCCTTCTCCTTTTGTGTCATGTCTTCTTAGAATGTAAGTCTTAGGGCAGGGAACCATCTAGTTGAAATAATGATTGTAAGCCGCTCTGATAGCTTTTAGAGCTGAAGAGCAGGCAATAAATAAATAAATAAATAAACAAATAAAAAAGAAGTAAAGAGGAAGCGAACTGACACAGTGCTTATTCTTAATATAATTAACCATGGTTTATTGGACCAAAATCATTATATCTTAATTGTGAATAAATAAATGCTAAGTTGGATGTGTGACTTTCCTTTGATAAACCAAAGCTTCTATTCAACCCTACAGAAATGTTTGGTAATAGCTAATACCTAAAATTTCTGTACCAGTACAAGTCAAAGACTTCCCCCTCATTCTAATTGAAATAAGAGCAATATAATAAAGATTTGAATCACTCATTCAGAAAGTGTTGATGCATTTTGTCAAACCAAAGTGTAATTTACTAGTTGTTGCACCAAATTTGTTTATTTTTTCCTTAGGATACCGTGATGTACTCCAAACCTCACTATATCAAAAATGTCAATACCTGGAATAGGAATATTACTCAATATAACTTTCTACCAATTGATAGCAAACAGCCTAAAAATGATTTAAAATACCTGTGCTGTGGAGCCTTCCAAGACTTCTTTTGGCAGGTGTTTCACAATGAATTGCAATAAAATAAAAAAAGGACAGAAAATGCTATTTCCTTAGAGAGCGTAAGTTCATAAAAACAAACTAATAAGCCAGCAAGATATGATGTATATCACAAAATGGCTTATAGCTACAGATGGAAATCATCATAAAAATGACATACATTTTTGTTTGCTCAATATTTTACCTTATGTCTCATTGCTATTAAATAATTCCCAGTTTAATTTTCCTCCTGTCCTAAACCCAAACAGAAAGTTGTGGGTGGGAGGTGTACGGTAGTATTCCCAAGCCTATTGTATTTTCTTGTTTATATCTACACACAAAACTTCCATCCCCCTCTTTTTCCTAAGAATATATCCTTTTTCATTTCTAATACAAGATCATAATCACTTTTTACCTAATAGCATTATTTCAGACAGTTGAGGAGCCAAATCTATTTTTGTGGTTGTCCTCATAAACGTTGATAATTATAGCATATTAAGCAATGAAATGGAGTGCAGGACACTCCAAAATGGCACAACTCCATTCATGTCTAGACCTCTTAGCATACTATATTGCACCACACTGAACTAGTCTAGTCCAACTTTGACACAATGGAAGTCAACTGGACTTCCGCCAATTAAAACTATTATTCTGTATCCCTTACTTAGGAGTACATTTAACTGAGCTCAGTGGGACTTCCTTTTAAGAAAATATGCTGAGGTGGCATTTGTTGTTTCAAAACCAAAAATCTTGCCTCTCAGTTAAAATATACCGAATACAAACTGTGCATTTGTAGTGATGGATCATTAAATGTTGGTGTGCTATGTGGGCCTCAGCTTTTGTAGCGGTGTTTTTCAGAAAAACAACAGCAAGAACACCTCACATTGTTAAAATAAAAGCTTCCTTCATTCACGTCCTCAGGATGAAATGAGATAACTGGTGGCAAACAGATATGAGTCTCAAGCTACTGCTTATCTTCCAACAAAGCAGTTGTTGACAAGACCAATAATCATAGAATCATAGAGTTAGAATGGACTGCAAAGGCCATTTACTTCATTTCCTGCCATTCAGTAATAAACAATGAAGCACTCCCAAAATGGAGCTTCCACCATCTTTTGAAGCACTCTGTTTCATTGCCATTGGATTCTTCATCATAATATTCACTCATGTCTATCTTGTGGTCTACTAAGTCACCTAGATTCTTTTCAATTGTATTGCTTTCAAGCCAAGTGTCATTCATCCTATAGTTGTGTATGTCATTTTTCCTTCCTAGATGTAGTCCTTATATTGATCCCTGATGAATTTCATTTTGTTAGTTTTGCTTTGGGTCTCCTCCCAGGAGAAAAGTGGGATATAAATTCAATCAATCAATCAATTAATCAATAAAATGCTTTTGTATCAGTTTTACAATCTCTCAAGGTCATTTTGAATTCTGTTCGTGTTCTCTGATATATTAGCTACCCTTCCTAGTTTGTGTCATCTGAAAATTTGATGAGCATGGTTTTATTCTATCATCAATTTTTAAAGATGTTCAACATCATAGGACCCAGGACAAAATCCTATGGCACCCCATTAGTTACTTCTCTCTGGGATAGAGAGGAACTATTGGTAAGCACTCTCTGGGTTTGCTTGATCAACCAATAGCAAGTGCATTTAACAGTACCACCATCTAACCTACAGTATACCAGGTTGTGTGTAGGAATATCATGGGGGACCTTTTCAAAACCCTTACTGAAATAAAGACATATTATTGCCACAGCACTCCCCCAATCTACCAAGCTTGTAATTCTTTTTTTTTTTTAATAACATTAATTTGATATCACTTATTTTTGAAAACTCATACTGGTTCTCTGTGATCAGAGCATACCTTTCTAATCAAAGACTAATTTTTTAATTATCTGGTCTAGAACTTTTCCTGGTATTGATATTAAGCTTACTGTTGGTAGTTGTTCGGGTCTTCTCCCCTGCCCCCTTTAGAGCTTTATACATTGGCAGCAAGGCTGGTCCAATGCATTCAGTATGCTGTCTGGGACAAAAGACAGAAGAGCATGTATGCCTGTTCCTTATATAAAGACAAACTTGGCTGGCACTGGAATTTTAATTTAATACTGATGCCTAGATGGTGTCCTCTGCTGTACCTGTGAGTAGCTGTATAGTCTAGAGAGAGTATGTTAGGTTGTGTGGCACATACAGCTGTGTCCTCAAGCAAGAGGGCAATGAGTGGAAATCTGAAAAGGATTGGCAGGGACGCTACTAGCCAAACCAAACCAACAGCTTCTTCCTGAAGTGATTGACCTACTCTGCCTAATGACAGGCCAACCCTACTGTGTAGGACACAAAAAGAGAGAGGACATCACAAGGAATAGATGTACGACCTTTTATCTTTCTCTTTATGAGTAAGAAAGATAATTCTGTGCTCTTATTTGTTGATGTTGTTACATGCCTTCTAGTCAACTCTGATACGGTGACTCTATTATAGGGTTTCCGTGGCAAGTTTTATTCAGAGGAGGTTTACTGCCTTCCACTTAGACTGAGAGAGTATGACTTGTTGAAGGTCACCTGGTGGATTTCCATGGTTGAGCATGGATTTGAACCCTGGTCTTCCAAAGTGCTAGTCCAACCACTGCACCAGAGATCTCTTGTAGCAGATTACAATGAATTGTATTGATTGCTCATAAACACCAGGAGTGTTTCTTCCATGTCAGTGGGACAATGAATCTGTTCCAGATTTTAGTCTAAACTTCAAAAGATCTGTCCAAGATGCTGAAGCCACTTTGGAGTTAGAATATAACACATTGGATAACACCTTAAGTTGTTTGGACTAGAACCTGGAGTAGGTTTGCCACCCACTCCTCACAAATTTGTCACCAGTCACCACTTCTTAAAAAGAATTATCAGGCTGATACAACATCATATTAGCTACTTCCTAATACAGCCTTTCCAATGTTGGTTTTCATTTCATTTCTCATCATTCCTAATTATCCCTGGCTGTACTGTACATGACAGGAGCATGGTCCAAAAACAGAGTCTGAGGAAAGGTGCTTCTCTATAGTTGTCTGTGGAGTTTATCAGATGGGAGGAATGTCTCTCTATTTTGAATGGAGCCAATTTGAATTCACGTAAATTTGTTAGTTTAGCAAATTTACGTGAATTCTAATTGCATTCGGAATGCGTTCACAATGACTTTCCATTGCCTGAAATTGCGTGAGATACTCTAATACACAATAACATAAAACCCATGATTGCTTTCAGATTGCCATTGGATTATACTTCCAATTTCTGTCGTTAAAGAGATAATGGTATTTCTCATTCTTGGCCACCATTATTTGGCTGGCAAAGTTAATAACATCTCTCTGACAAAGTGCTGGAATGGCAAATGTATAGAGTGGGAAAGACATAACTGAAAAGCTGAAATCAGCTCTGATAATTAAAAACAAGGGGGAAGCTAGAAAAAAGAATAAAGCTTAAGTCAGAAGCAGGTACCAACTATGTTACCCAAACCATAAATCGGAATAACTTACTTGACCCTCCAAGATCTAGTTTTAATCAAGCCCCAGATATTAGGACTGTGTAAAGTTAGGTATACCAAAGAACTGGAAAGGAATCATTTTGAAAATCAGATGCAAGAAGGATGTTTGAATGGATCAATAGAAAATATGGTTCCATAATGTTACCCATATATACTGTATCTAAGGATAAACACATGAAAACTCAAATTCAACAAGACATCATTGAGCAAACACTCATGGGTTTTCAACATAGTTGGCACAGATGTGACTTAGATTATAAAAAAAGAATTGCATTGTGGCATAGGCTTGATATTCAGAGTTTTCCATCTTTGGATATATAGGTCTGTAGTTGTCAGAGATTTTTACACAAGAACAGACAAATATTGGCACGCCACTTGAGCAAGCTTGAAAGAAGAGGAGGATTGCCAGGCTCGGCTCTGTTGCACAGAACAAATCAATACTGATCTGTTATTTATGTTGTGCATTAGTGAACTCCGCCACATTTCCACTTTGATATAACCAGGATTCATTTGCAACTGTGACTTGACAGAGAAGGAAAGAGTTGCTAGTTAGAAAATTTAAAACAGTTAAATATTCATTTAATGGTTACAGTTTAACTGCAGATTCTAAGGTAAACTGCATAGGATATGCCCTTCCAGTGTCTGGAATTTCCTTGTGACATCCATTGGCCACTTTGACAAACTCCCAACCACCATTGAAAGTTTGTATTTTCCTCACCTTTTCAAAGCATGATGGACATTCCAGTTCACAAAAGCACCATGATGGGTCATTCTCCTACCATCTGACACCTTTTTATCCTAGAGGTTGCATCTGGGCATTGTGACTAACAACCATTCAGCTTTCCCACCTTGGGGAGGATGCTAATACACTCATGTCATGCTTATGAACTTTCCATAAGCATCTGGATGAAGCAGCACATGTACCTTTCCGTTCTGGATCAATTGGCCATAATTTTGCTGGATCATTCTGATTTGGTAATATAAGAGAAGGGAGTTGCAATACAATTTTATGTGTAACTCCACCATAACCTATTATTTATTTATTTTAAGGATTTCTGTCCTGCCTTTCTCCCACAATGGGATTCAAGGCAGGTTATAATAATTTAAAAAGAGAGAAGTAAAAATGTTAATTTACAAAAAAAAAATTAAAAAAAATCATTAAGCATTATTAATATTGAAAAATAAGTTAAAACACAGCTAAAACCAGCACAAGTAACATTCAGCCACCAAACACCTGCCTAAATAAAAATTTATTCAGCTACCAGTGGAAAGAGAGCAGTGAGGGGACCGACCTGACCTCCTGTGGAAGGGAGTTCCACAGTCTCGGAGTAACCACAGAGAAGGCTCTCTCCTGAGTCCTCATCTACCACACCTGCAAAGGTGGTGGGGCTAAGAGAAAGCCCCCTCCTGCCTATCTTAGCACTCAGGCTTGCTTGTATAGGGAGATGTCCTTCCGATAGTCTGGACCCAAGCCATTTAGGGCCTTAGCGATCAAAACCAGCACCTTGAATTCTGCCTGGAAAATGACCAGGGGAATGCACAAACCCTTGTAGCCAGCCCCAGTCGACAGCCTGGTTGCAGCATTTTGGACCTGCTGAAGTTTCCAAACAGTTTCAAAGGGCAGCCCTATGTAGGGCACTTTTCAATAGTCCAAATAGGATGTAATCAAGGCATGTGTCACCATAGCCAGATCTGACTTCTCAAGGAACGGGTGCAGCTGGTGAACTAGTTTTAACTGTGCAACTTCTGGCCACTGCTGAGATCTGGGAATTCAGACTAAGATCCGGATGCAGGAACACACCCAAGCTGCAAGCCTGGGATTTCAGGGGGAGTGTAACCCCGACCATCACAGGCTGAATCCCTATTCCCTGATCTGCCTTATAATTGACTAGGAGCACTTCTGTGTTGTCTGAATTAAGTTTCAATTTGTTTACCTTCATCCAGTCCACTGCTGACATCAAATATTAGTTCAGCACAGAGGCAGCTTCCTTAGAATCAGATGGAAAGGGGAGATACAGTTGGGTGTCATCTGCATGCTGGTGACACAGCACCCCAAAACTCCAGATGACCTCTCTCAGCAGATTCATATGGATGCTAAATAACATAGGGGACAGAACAGAACCCTTAGGGATGCCACAGGCCAATGGCCAGGGGATTGAACGGGAGTCCCTCAACACCACCTTCTGGGCCTGCTCCTCCAGGAAAGACCAGAACCACTGCATGACAATGTCCTATCCCAATCCCATCCCAGAAAGGCAGCTCAGAAGGATACCATGGTTGATGCTATAAAAAGCCACTGAGAGGTCTAGCAAGATTAACAGGGACACACTCCCCCTGTCCAGTTCCTTGTGTAGGTCATCCTCCAAGGCAGCCAAAGCTGTCTCTATGCCATAGCAAGGTTTGAAGCCAGATTGAAGTGGATTTAGGTTATCTGTTATATAAATGGATCTAGATAACCCTATATCATGTATCCCCCACATCCAATTAATTTTCTTTCTCTCCCCCCTCCCCCCCATCCTCTAACTGCTGTGACCTTTTCTCACAAGTAAGACATTTAGAATCCTTCAACAGCAATCAGATTCGTTGCCTTTCGTCCTGCACTTTTTGGAACTTTTGCCCCATCTCTTCTGAAATGGTTTGATCAGAACTGTCCACATTATTCTAAAAGAGGTTGTGCCATTGTTTGTAAGAATGTTCTTAGGACTTGATCACATGATGGTATCAAAGCAAAATTTCCTGACATGGAAGTTACTGACATGGAAGTTACAAATCAAATCAAATAAATAAATAAGTCACCTATTCTTCTGAGAGCTTTTTCTGAGAGCAGTTTTAACCGTTTTATTTCATACCTTGAAAAAAATAAAGATGTGATGCTGGAGATAGATTAAGTCTACAATCCAATGTGTGTTGACTTGGGAATGACCCATTAAATTCAGTGAGACTTGCTTCTGAGTGGACATGAATAGGATTGAACTGTAAGTTAGTGGAACTTAAGTCTCACCAATTTCTGTTAGAATTAAGTTAAAAAGAATTGTGCCTTTGATTTCAGTAAGAACCATGCTCAGCTGAGTTCATTTGGAAGCAGCCCATGATTTGTAGACATAAATGTCATGATAACCAGATGAGCCATGCAACTTCCCTGATCATGTCTTTCTAAAAATATTTCATGTTGATCTTGGATACAAAGACAGTCATGCCATAGGTCAGCTCCTTGGAAAAGGCCGACAGAGGTTGTCTTAGAGTTAAACTGACATGGTGAAATTGGTCTACTCGTGCTGATTTTTTCAAAAACTGTATTAGATCCCAATTCCCCAACTAACAATGACTATTTGTGGAGGTTTTAAGTGGATATAACTTTTGCAATGACTCAGCTCCAGCCACAGCCAGAGCATTTGACAAGTCATTCTCCCTTTCCTGTTTTAGCAGCATCCAGTGTTATATCAACAGATGTGACTTTTCCTGTTTGGAACATGATAACATAATGTAGTCAGGCCATGCCTGCTGAGTATCAGATGTTTAACAGTGACATATAGCCTTTGTTTGCCTATACCTATGCTGATTGAGATCCGGTTGAATGAAAAGTAATGAGTCATACCTCTTTTATGAGATGCCTTATCATTTATTAGCCTCTATTGTAAGAAAAGAGCATTAGCTTAGCCTGTGTGATACTTGCCCTAGTATTATACAGTTTCCCCTATCCTCAAATAAATAGTAATTGGATATCTGATTCTTCCATGTGATCATCTGGATTGATTAACTGAAGATATAAATATTGACTAAGGTAATGATTACAGTCGATATTTACTTTGAAGAGCAACAAATGTTGGCGTCCATTGATATATGGTCAATTTCATGCAAAAACCTATATTAATGAAATGTTAGTATTGCCTGAACACAGATATGCAAAGGTTGAGCCAGCTGAGACCATATTGTTTACTGTATAATTTTGCATTAAAAGCAAACACAGCATGAGCATTTAAAATACCTGTGGAATCTTGGTCACAAAGTCAAGCAACTGGAGAAAATAAGGGGGAAAAAGAATTGTTACACTATTCTAAATGACAAGCTTTTGAGTTGCACCAAGGAAAAACAGTGTGGGTAAATTGCCACTTTGAATCCCTATATTGGGAGAAAGGTGGGATATAAGAAAATAAAATAATAATTTTAGTATCTTCTCCCATGTACAGAAAAAAAAAGGGGGGGGGGAATCATGCTGCATGTGCAGAGCAGACTGCAAACTGTATCCACAGAAAATAGGACAGACATTCCCTTCTGGAACACCTACAAAGGGAATGTCAGAGTTGCAGAATGGCACTTGAGTTGCTTGTAAGTTTAGTGGGTTTCAGCCACATGACCCTTATGACATGAAAATCACACTGAGATGCTTGCAACACATTGTATTTTGGTTGCATTTGAGATTGCCCTGTAAATGACAAGTTCTTCATATATCATCTTTTATTCTAGACCATGCACACAAACACCTCAGGTATTTAGAAAGAGATACCGCAGGCTGTTAGCCACACTGCCCACAGTGTGCACCTATATTTTGGAGGTCTGTTTGCAGTCTTTATCTAAACAGAGTTTCTGGGTTGGATCCATATTTTATGATGTTTACCTGGTGAAAACAGTCTTCCTTGCCTTCGCCTCCCCATGATAGTCCGTTGAAGAGTCTACACCAGTAGTTCCCAAATGCTGTGTCTGTGTCTGTGTCTGTGTCTGTGTCTGTGACTACTGTCCAAAGTGGCTGAGGATTCTGGGAACTGAAGTCCAAAACACCTGGAGGAATAGAGTTTGGGAACCACTGTTCTACACCATGTTGGGAGATTCTGTAAAGTTGGGCAGATTGCACTGTTGAACAGATAAAATCCTTCAATGTCAGGCAGAATAAAATTTGGGTATTGATGGATGTTATCACTGTGAGATGCTCAGCCCCATCTGATTCAGCAAAGTCCTATAACTCTCTGTATAAGATTTTTGAGAAGCTGGAGAGGACCAAATATCTGGGAGTGTGGGAAATAGGGTAAGGCACTTTCATCCATCTAATTGCACATCCAACTCTCTACATTCACATAGAATAGAGCCAATGTTCACCCATGCATCCAGCAGATGATTCTACTTTTATGACAGAGGGAATGGATGCTGTGCTTTTGTTTACATGGAGAATAAAGAGAATATGGAAACTTTCCTTTTCTACTACAACTTCCAGAATCCCTCACCTAATGATACGCTGAGTGGGAGATTCTGGGATTAAACTGATTAATTGATGAAATATAATTTTTTAAAGTTTTCCATGCTTTGTGTGCAAGACATTGCCCAAGATCCTACATATATAGATGCATGTGCACTGTGCATGTGCAGTTCTTTATCCTTTCACTGTCTGGTCATTGTAATGGCCTGGAAAGAGGTCCTGGTGTTCTCACTTTCCAGTGGAAGGAGGTGATTCAGACCCATAGAGAAACAGCTGGCTCAATGGGGGCGCAGTCCCAGTTGGAATGCACTCTTCTTTTTCTTCCTCTAGAAAGGAGCTGTTTTCATGGTTTCAGTTGCTTCTCATACCTCCCCTTTTTTCTGGTAAGAAGGAGATGCAACGGCCACATGACAGCCACTAGGTGTGGGAGACTTTTAAACATGGCACAGAAGCCACAGAATAGCCTATTGCATCCCACTCACCCCTCAAAAGATTAAAGTGCATGAAGGCTGCATTCGCACTGCAGAAATAATCCAGTTCAACATCACTTTAACTGCCATGGCTCAATGCAATGGAATTCTTGAATTATAATTTTGTGAGACATTTAGCCTTATCTGTCAGACAGCTCTGGTGCCATAACAAATGACAATTCCTAGAATCCCATACCACTGAGCCATAGCAGTTAAATAGTGTCAAATTGGATTATTGTTGCACTTACATGCACCTAAGGGGCTTGACAGATCGCCCCAAAGGGGCGGGAGGATATCGCCCCTTTTCTAGCCAGATAGGGGCCACAGCAACCTCATGCTGTGGCCCCAATCTGACCTTTCAAGGGCACAAAAAGGAGCTGCAAAAATGGCTCCCTTTTGCACCCTCAAAAGGGCACCATAGCCATGGCAGCATGGCTATATGGCTCTCCTTTGGCGCTGTGTTGTATGGACGCAGTGCCAGAGAAGCGTCATGATGCTGCGTGCTGTGTGGAGTGGCGTGTGGCCTCCTGGTGCCCTGGAGGCAGAGTCAGGCCATGCATCATGTGGACATGATGCCCCAACTCTGCCCCCAGGCTGGCCTTTCAGGGTCTAAGTCACTAACAGGATGCCAGCTCTAGTAAGAGATGGGTGATTCACATATAGGCCTCAATAGTGCAGATGCTTCATTTCTGAAATCTGTCCCAAAATTAATGGGCAAAAAAAGAAAAAAGAAAGAAAAAGATCTACAAATGTAGTATATGCAAAAGTCTCCATGATGAAACTTTCGGAAAATGCCGTAGGAAAGAGCACACCCACCTTTTCCCTCAATTACAAAACTACAATTTTGCTGCATGGCTAAATGAATAATATGCCTATTTTACCTGGTTACATAGTTGTCCTGTGCAGTCCAATAGCCAAAACAGAATTAGCAGCTGGTAACCTGAATGTAGTGCCTAAAAATATCTCTATTATTTTATTGCTCCTGCTAGGGTCTTCCTGGATATCCAGAGAGACAGAATAAGTTGCCAAGTTTCTCTTTAAGAAACTGTCCCACTATCTCTGTCAGGAGAGAAGAGTAATCATTGGTATTTCTGCTCTTTGGTGTGCTTTCATCCTAACATACTCCTTCTAATTAATCACAAAAGTCTATGGATGAGTTGGAAGAAATGAAGTATATTGGACAGTGGTTAAAGCACCATTAGTATAAATCATGCTCAGCTGGATCAATTGTGTTTTGGAGTGGGTCAGATTGTGGCTTTAGGGAAGCAGAAAGAGCTATTATGTGGTGAGAGAAGCTGCAAGACAGCTGGGGCCAAATTCAAGTTCAAAGACCTAGAGTTTATCCTGGGTAACTCATATTATGTATTGCCCATAAATTTCCTGGATCAAACATTTTCTCCTCTCACATCTGTGTAATTCAGATGAAGCCTACTACTAAACTCCAAGCTAAACTATCAGACTTCTCTTCAGATTAGGGTTCAGAATAGTTTTTGAATTACATCTTCCAGATTCCCTAGATGTTGTTTTGACCAGCAAAATGCAACAAAATCTCATTGCAGTAATACCTTTAGAAGGCACACCAAAAGGGCAGAATAAATTACGCAGGGTCCTGAATTTCACTGACAATGTTGTGAAATATCATACAAGAGGAAAGAAATGATGGTGTGGGATCATGGGCCTTCATCTTGTTTGAGATGTTTATTTAAGGGTGCATCTACAACATAGAAATACTGCAGTTTAACACCACTTTAAGTGCTGCAACTCCATCCTATGGAATTCTGGGATTTGTAGTTTTAAAGATCTTTAGCCTTCTCTGCCAAAGAGTAGTGCCTCACAAAACTGCAAATCCCAGCCATGGCTGCTAAAGTGGCATCAAAGTGTATTATGTCTACAGTGTACATGCACCCTGAAATGTTGGTCTTGAAGGAACCTTGGTGCTAGTAGTGGTCCACTTTCTTGGCCATATGAAGACAGAGGGCAAAGATCGTAAAAGCCAGATAATAAAATATCTGCCTCTTAGCAGCATTGTAGTAACTTCCGTTGAGTTCTAGGCTATCTGTGTCCTGTGTGAAGCTGCACCCCCCCCCCTTAGGTAGAGAACAGTAAGTCTTTCAAGAAGCCTTTGCACTGTCACATTTTGGAGATACAGACAAAATATGCCAATGCCCACAAAATAATTGTTTCAAGGTCTGTTTCATGCTGCAAGGATCCATGTGAAAGAAGTGACACTAGCTGATCATGCTTTTGTGCCTGGCTTTCTCATTTGCTTTTGGTCCCTGACTGAACAAATGAAAAGCTGCATTTCTCAGGAATTCTACTGAACACATGAACCCCCAGTATTATGGCCAAAGTGGCACATCAATGTAATGGGAGAGGGCAGGCCACTCTTTCTACTCTATTCAAGTAACATGTAGATGCTTTTATTGAAAAGTGCCACAGTCTGAATAACAGAACTCAGCCCTGTCATATCTGTGTTCTTGAAGGATAGAAGCATGGGAACTAAAACACTGGGGATGGTGTGCCTTCAAGTTGTTTCCAACTCATGGCGACCCTAAGTATTCTTAACATTTGTGAAATCAGGAGGAACTTCTCAGGGAAACTGACAAATTTCCAGAGGAGAGTTGAAACAGGGTGGAATAGAATCAGCCTTCTTAAAATGAATTAATATGGGCAAATGGGTCAGGAATTACATCTTTACTGCAAATAACTTTTTGATATTTTTTTCCATGCAAGTCCTGCTGGAAAAGAAAACATGAGCCAATATAACTCAATCAATCAATCAATCAATCAGTCACTTTATTTATATTCCATCTTTTCTCCAAGAGGAAGACTCAAAGTGGCTAGACTGATGATTCGGAAGGGCACCTTTCCTTCCCACCAAACTGTAGACATAATTATTTAAGGCCTGGATATGCTAGTGCCAGGCCACAAAGTCTTACTTACATTGCCATTGCAAATATCCATGGGAACTGTATATTGCTAGGTCTTCACTGCCCTCAATAAAGAAATGAATGCTTGGGGAAACCTACTTAGTACTACCTACTAAGAAATGAAATGAAATGTTGGGCTAATTGTGGTTGTATGAAGTAGGTGTTTCCGTCTCTTCCTTCTTAGTAGTTGAAGGTATTTCCATATTGCATCTTAAAATTCTCACGGAAGGCCACGAATATTCTGAAATGGCAAGTTCAGTCATAACAGGAATGGTCTAAGAGCAAATCAAGCCTCAACTCTCCCTAGAAGCCAAGGTAACTAAACTGAGACTGTCATAACTTGGACATATCATGAGAAGACACGACTCACTAGAAGAGAGTAATGCTTGTTGAGGTAGAAGGCAGTAGGAAAAGAGGAAGACTGCATTACATGTAGATAGATTCAATCAAGGAAGTCATGCCCTGAGTCTGCAAGACCTGAGTAGAGCTGTTGATGATTAGGTGATTTTGGAGGTTTATCCTTTGTAGGGATGCTATAAGTCAAAGTCAACTTTATTTCAGTTAGCAACAGAAGCAGCTGCAACAATAACAGAATTCCAAGCATATTCACTGTACCAGTGACATGGCAGGAAACTGCCTCCTATGAGGAATGGCCATGTTGGCTTTCACATGTTGATGGCCAGAAAGATTAACTTTTCCAAGCTCTGGTAAAGATAGTTATTGTCATACCAGTGAAGCTTAGTGAGTGAGCAGTACTTGCTGAAGTGTTGGTTTCACTATGATTACCCCCTCAGTCTATTCAGTGGAGATAAAGTTGGACATTGCATGTAAATAGATGGGCTGGGAAGTTTGTATTCATTAATCTTTCATTAGACTCAATCTCGAAATTACCCAAAGATTTTACAAGGACTTTTCAAACTCTCATTTGGCCCTTGGCCTTTAAACAAAATGAAAGCTATTGATTGATGTGCTGGCCAGGATGCAAATGCACCCATCAGCTCCGAATCAGTTTTATTGGCTTAGATGCACTTTCTTAGAGCTGATGAAGAAAGCTACTAAAACCAAATGCAGCTGTAAAACCTCATTGAGAGGTTAATTCTATGTTAATTGAAGGAAACAAACAACAAGTTTTTGAAATATGGGTAAAGAAATTAGCATACTGTACCTATCTGCAAGGAAGTGCTACTAACTTTTGATTAAAGATATTTTGAATAGTGGTGTAAGAATCCTCACTGCTATCTTAATCTCTGTTTATCCACCCCCTCCAACAATCCAGAAACATTATCCTTAAGTATTTCAAAGCTCCCCAGACATTCAGAAGTATATTTAGGCTTCTGATGTGTCCTGTTTTAATCAACATAATTCAGTGTTTTAATCACCCAAATTAACTGTAAGACTGAAATGTTATCTCCAGTTATTTATTAGCAAGTCCCATGAAATCCATGGGATTTACACCTAAATAAATGCAATACATTCCCCATGTGAACTTTAATAGTCATATGTTGTCTTTCTTGGGTGAAGTGAGGTAACACATGATTTAACAATGTATTTATATTGATAGTTGTCTACTGTATTTCAAATGCTTTAAACCATTAAAACCATATATATCATCTTTCATAAAGGAGAGGACATTAAAGGACGTATGGTGCCCAAACTGTCTCAGTTTCCCCTTAAAAAGATTAATATCTAAATTAATAAATGGATCACTCTTCCCAAATCAGAATTTTAAAATGCAACACAGGCGTGAAGCTGATGGAACAGGATGGCCCTCAATATTTTGGTTTTTAACAAATGAGGTACGCGTGGGAATGCTGTGAATATATGTAACCATTATTTATTTAGCTACATTTCTGTTTGGTGAGACTTGCTGTCATGTAGTGATGTCGCTTAGACTTATACCCTAGTTTGAAATGTAAAGTTTATGTATAGCTAATATTTCTCAGTATTCTGAATTGTGGCCATTCCTCCCAACTGTTTTTTCCCCCTCATAGCATGAAAAGTGTACTTTTTGGGTGATGACTCCGAGAATCCACTATGACTGGCAATTCTGGGACACATCATCTAGAAGATAACTTTTCTCAAACTCTGGTTCCCTTCCATCTTAGTTGCAATTAGCTTTAGAAGACTGTGAAGGAAGAAATGTGAAGGGGATTGAGTTTGAGGATTGGATGTTGCAGGATTACAGGCTAAGGATTCTATTCTATTGACATTGATTTCAACCTCAGTGGCTGTGGGTTGTTAGACTAAAAGAACTGTTTCCATACTATACGGTGGTGGGTCTGATTTCCTTCCTTTCTGTAACTTATCAGGTGCCCAACGGACCTGCTCTGAGTCTAGGAAATCATCTGAAGAATCTTTTTAGCTAGTGCAGAGGGTTTCAGGAAGGGAGGAAAAGGAGTAGTGGAGACTGGAACAATGTTGGGTTTGGCCATTTTGACATTGTTGTGACCCTGGGGTGAACCTAACATGGAGTTTTCTTGATCAGATTTGTTTAAAGAAGGGTCGCCATTGCTTTCTACTGAGTCTGAAAGCATGTGATTTGCCCAAGTCAGCCAGTTGGGTTTCTGTGGCTAAACAGGGATTTGAACCCTGGTTTTTTGGACACTGTCCAATGCACCAACAATATGCCATGCTAGTGCTCTGTCTTGATTTACTCCTAAGATAATATGCATGAGATGAAGTTTCAAAAACTGTTGTTACATAAGTTGAGCCTTTTCTGGTACTAACAGCCTGATCTGTTTTTCATTATGATTTATTTAATTTATATCCTCTCCAAACTGCCAAAGCAGTTTACAAGGTTTAAAACAAGATAAATACATGATGATTTTTTTAAAAAAAATAAACAAGCTCTCATATTTAAAAAAGCAATAATTTAAAACAGTATAAAATAATTTAAAAACATAACAGTAAGGATAAAAAGTACAGGACATATTCTCCATTAAAAGACCCTCCCGTACGACCAGTTAATTGGTAAATAGCTGTTTAAATAAAAAGGTCTTTACCTGCCAGTAGGAGACCAGACAGTGGATCAGTCTAGCCCTCCACTTTTCTCAGTAAATATCTGCTTACTCGGTAAATTCAGTGCTGAATAAATATGTTTTACTGCAGAGTAAATATATTTACTACTGAGTAAATATGTGTTGATTCAGTAATTACATTCAGATATAATATAATTCCCCCAGTGTTCAATTAGGTTTGCTCCAAAATAAGTATGAATATGACAATGTCGTAAGGTGTTTAGTTCCACGTATAAGAATGGGATGCTAATGGTTTCATTGTTGCCTTGTTCCTGTTAGACAAAATGTGACACCAATTGCGGTTAGAAAGTGATCACAGTGGCTTTGACTCAAGCTCAAGTTTTTGTTATGTCAGTGAGGATTTTTGCCAAGACCATCTGGGCAGCCATTGCTTTGGGACAAACTTTTGTGTTAGGAACAAGCGGCCACATGTAAAATTAGCCTACTTATGCAAAGAGATGAATATGCCTTTGTGATTTTCATTTAGATCCATCGACATGAACAATTTGACACAATTAAATTCTGTGGCTTTAATGACTTCGAGAGTTTTATAACATAGCTGAGCAATCATTTTGTAACAGTTACTGTAACATGTCACTGATCAAAATGCCATCAGACAAGTTGTAACCTTTCTTTTAAAAAGTATGCTGTCATTTGGCTGGATTTAAACCATCTTCTCTCATATAAGCTTGTGGTCTCCCCATCACTACCACAGCTGATTCAATTTCAATTTTAAGTAATGTGAATATTATTAAATCCATCAGTGTATGAAATTGAGTGGTGACCCCTTTAGGAAAAGGACAATACTATCAGAACAGTTTATGTAGAAACAGACTTCATTTATGTTTATCAATTCCATTTGGATAAGATAGAAAAAAAATAGGTTTATTATTGTTCTATGTAATCCAAAGGCATGTAGGGCAATTATATAGGCCCATTATTTTATAAGATATATACAGGGAATAAACATAGAACATGAATGGGCTTAAGAGAGAGCTGTTAATGGCTAGGAGAAAGAAAGAATGAAACTGCCCACAAATCTACAGCTTGAGAAAAAATACTTTAGAAATATCTTTGAGGAAAAGCCATCCAAAAACAAGTTAAGAATTTTCATACAGTTTTAAATTTTTTTAGAGGATGTTTAATGTGGAAATGTGTTACAGAGATTGGGAAATTCACATTTGAAGATTACAATTCCCAAAATCTCCTAGGCAGCATTTTCAGAGTTTTTGTCCAGATAACTTTTCCAAGTTAAATAACTCATGTAAAACTTACACCGACCAGAAATAAATTCATCCATCCTTCTCTACTCTCATTTCCAGTGTGTATCTTTGATTCAATGGTGGCACTCTATCCCAGTCTTTTGCTGTGGGGTGGGTGAAGGATAGCTTTCCAAATGTGGCTGTAGTTGTCATGAATCCTACTCAAGCAGAGCCAGTGGTAAGAGATGCTGGGAGATCCAATGCAAAACATATTGTGGCCTGATTTTGTGCCCTTTACAATAGTTTGCTCTGCAGAAGTTAGTGGATGAAAATTTTAACTACATAACCAGATGCAAAAGAGGAGAGTATCCTTGTAGCTTTAAAAAATTGTGCCCTCTTCCACACAACTATTAAAGGTAGATTATCCCTACTACCCCTTTCTAAAGCATCCACTCTATTGTTACAGGAGGATGAACATCAGCACATCCTGAGATGTTTGTCTGCATATCAAACTCCTTTACAAAACAGAAGAGCAAGAGCTGAATAACATGTGTTCATTATTTATTATTTGCACTAGTTGAAGTAAGTTGAAAACAAAGGGTGAAAGTGAGATGAGGAGAGAGAAGCTGGGGCATTTTAAAAGCAGCTGAAAAAGCGGATTGAGAAAGGATTAAACAGAACTGTTCCTGTCAAACTGAGACACTTGAAGTGTATGGTACAGGATATAATCAGTACTTTGAAATCTGCCCAGAAACAATCTGGTAGCTAGTGAAGTTTTCATAACAAGCAAGTCCTCTTCAGACAGAGTTTCATGAAATCATATTTCCAAGGTTTGTACTTCCTTGGAGGTTCAGAGTGCTTTAATGAGATGAGCATGATGGGCCAAAATTCTTCCCTGGATTAGGTTTTAGTTCAAGAACTCCTACGTGCTCCCGCTCCCAATTCTTTTGTTGCTGTCCCTCTGTCTTTTTCTTCCCCACTCCTCCTCTCTACATTCACTTTTAATTACTGCCTTAAGTTTACAAACCTTCATAAGATTCTGAAAACCCCTTCCCTGCTTTGAGAGCACTAAATAATAGTGCTCCACGATGAAGGAAAACAGCCGTGCAGGCTGTTGACTTCACTCTCGAAATGGTGCTAAGTATATCGGAGTTTGATCTGAATTTGCTAAGGCGTTAAGCTCTATCCTTCAAATTAGGTTCAGCACTTTAATAACTTCTTTGAAATTCAGACTAAAAGCTGGAGGAAATTCACCAGCCTAATCACAGCAGAACCCCAAGATTTCACTGGCAGTCATTTGGCATCTTGAGAGCAGTCAGTTGACTGTCAGCCCCAGTCCAATTCAATTCTATTTGTCCACCACCATTCACTTGCCAAGGGCCTGCATCCTACACGTGGCCACAAAATTCACAGGATGGGTTTGAGATTGCCAAATGACTAGGAAAAATGCTTTTACTGGGGAAAAAATAGCAAGAATTTGTGCTCGTTTAAGGAAGAGGGATTTTGTTATGTCCTTGGGGACAATGGGCTTTCTTTTAACCATCAAGCTTCTGTTAAATGCTAACACATCAGTGCTGCAGTCATCGGTTGAAAAGCTGGCAACCTGAAATATGCTCTCCAAAACTAAAATGCAGCATGTCTGAACTAAAACATGTCTCTGGTCCAAAATGTATGATCAGATGTTTTGTTCCTGATTTTCACATGTTGATTCTCTCTTTCCACTGAAACAATGATTTGTGTATTTTATTTATTTTTTTATTTATTCCATTGATATTTATTTATTTTATTGATATGCTGCCATTTTCCCAGAGTGGGACCCCAGTAGTAAATTAAAAATATTTACAATAAAATTTAAAAACAATTAAAATCACCTCATAAAACACATTAAAACCATTTTTAAAACAACCAAAACTTTAAAAGATAAATAAAACATTCCTATAAAAAGCCCCACCACTTATACCATGGTATCCTTCTGGAACGCCTGAGGGAGTTGGGAACTGGGGACACTGCGCTCCAGTGGTTCCGTTCCTATCTTTCGGGCAGGTTCCAGATGGTGAAGCTGGTTGACAGCTGCTCTTGAAAAAGAGAGCTGACATCTGGCATCCCTCAGGGTGCCATTCTGTCTCCCATGCTGTTTAACATTTACACAAAGCCACTGGGAGAGATCATCTGGAGACATGGGGCGTGGTGTTATCAGTACGCTGATGACACCCAAATCTATTCCTCTATGTCTCCGACTGATGCAGTGACCAAGGATGGCATCTCAGCAGTAAATGCCTGTCTGGAGTCGGTAATGGGCTGGATGAGGGAAAATAGACTCAGGTTGAATCCAGAGAAAACGGAGGTACTTGTGATAGGTTCCTCCGGCCTGGGAGTGGAGATTCAGCAACCGGTCCTTGACGGGGTCACACTTCCCCTAAAGGACAAGGTTCGCAGCTTGGGCGTACTCTTGGACTCATTTATCCGGCTGACTTCTCAGGTGGAGACGACGGCCAGGAGTGCATGGTATCAACTGCGGTTGATACACCAGCTGTGTCCCTACCTGGGCAAGGAGGACCTTGAAACATTGATACATGCACTGGTAACCTCTCGACTAGATTTCTGTAACGCACTCTACATGGGGCTACCTTTGTACCATGTTCGGAAGCTTCAATTGGTTCAGAACGCGGCAGCCAGGTTACTTACAGGGACATCCAGGACGGAGCATATCACTCCGATACTAAAATCTTTACACTGGCTGCCGATTAGCTTCCAGGTGCAATACAAAGTGTTGGCTATTACCTTTAAAGCCCTATATGGCTTGGGCCCGAGTTACTATAAGGAACTCCTCTCCCTATACAGTCTGCCCCGCACACTTAGGACATCAGGGAAGAACCTGTTAGAATTTAAAAACACTAAATAGGTAACAACTTCCCAAAGGGCTTTTTCTGCCGCAGCCCCTAAGTTATGGAATGACTTGCCGGAAGAGATCCATCTTATTACCTCCTTAGATGCTTTTAGGAAGGCACTTAAGACAGATCTCTTCCAGCGAGCTTACCCACCTGACATGTTATAATGGATTACCAACTGCTAAGAGAAAAATTCTGGAAGAATGACACCAAGCGACTACATTGAAGGATGTTTTATTGTTGTTTATTTTTATTGTTAGTATTGTTGTTAATGCTGTGATGGTTTTAGGATATTGATTATATTTGATTGTATACTACTGTATTTTATTGATTGTTGGAATCCCACCTCAATCTGATGGAGAAACGGGAAATAGAAATAATAATAATAATAATTATTATTATTATTATTATTATTATTATACATTAAAAGCCTGCTGAAACAGAAACCTCTTTGCCTTCATTCAGATATAATGAGTGTGTTGGTCTACACAGACAAAATGCATATAATATGCATGTTGGTCTATAAGGAGAAAAGAAACATTTAGCTGATTTCTTCTTTAGCTTTCAGTCCTCAAACTGGAATTTGAAGGCAGGGGGTACTTTCTTGGCAATTTGAAGTAATAATTTAGAAGTGACTTTCAACACTATTATGATATACCATCTAAAGTACATCAAATAGATACCATAGCACCAGGGTTTTTTCCATGGTATATGCCAGAGTCCTATAACTAACTGCATAGTTGATATGAATGCTCTACAATTTACAGTCTATGTGCTCCACTGAGCATTTGGAGTTCAAATGTGATAGGAAGCAAAGAAGAGACTTTCTCACAGATGCAGATCAGTTATGGGTGGGTTCTGTGGATCGGAGCTTATGGTCCCTGAAAAGAAGATGAAAAGGTCATCGGTTAGCAGCAAAGGTGTGTGAATGGGTAAATAGAGGTCAGTTTGTGTGCTGTGTTTAGAATCAGAGCCTGTTGCATTGTCCAATTTCCACCAATCATGAAACCACGGAGTGAGAAAAAAAGAGAGAGAAATTTCCCCCTGTGGCTTTGTTGAAGGCGGAAAAATGAAATTTTGGTGGAAATATGGGCAATATTTCTTTCTTTCATACACTTTAATTTATGTTACTGCTTTAACAACATTATCTGAGATCTAGAAAGGTTGACTGCAAGGGATGAATCAGGTCAAAAGGACAATGGAGATAGGATACTTCCCCCTAGTATTATTTCCAAAGTAGATGAAAGGTCACCAGCAGAAGGAGATTCACAAGCAGCAAAGGCCTTTCGGGCTTGTCTCATAAAGATGACAGCTCTCTCTCTCGGTGCTGTGTACACAGAATATCCTTTTTCTAAGGATTTTATCACATGGAGGAAAATTGCTGAAATCCCATGCATAAACAGGATTTAAAAGTCTGAAAAGAACCCGCAAAAGCGGGTAGATTTTCAGACGACGTTTGTGTGAAGGTGAAATAATGCAACATTAACTCAAATGGGAAGTCGCCAAAACCCACTCCTTTTTACTTTCAGAAGGGTTTTTTCCCCCCACTTTTTGTTCAGGTTAACCCCCAACATCATTTGAAAAGCTACCCGCTTTTGTGGTTTTTTTTCTAGTTTAAATTCAGTTTCTGCTCTGGATCTGTCCTATGTGATAAAGTCCTATGACAGCTTTCATGGTGTTTTGGTGTGAGTGTTGAGTAAGGACTCTGGGAGACCATGGGAACCCAGTAGGTGACTCTGGGCAAGTCATACTCTCTGAACATTGGAGAAAATCAATGACAAACCTCTAAATAAATCTACAACAGGGTCACTATAAGTAAGATTTGATTGGAAGGCTCATAACAGCAGCAACAAATAAACCCCTTTAATTTGTACAGACACCCTTCATGCAAAAGAAATCTTGAAAATGTAGGGTGAAATGTGAATTTCTTATTCTTGAGAAAGGGTATTATCTCCCCCAGTGGAGAGAAAATGCATTTGAATTTCTTCTTTTCCCTCCCCCTCCTCCCCCTCCTCCTCTTATTTATTTGTATCCTGCTCTCCTCCCCCCCCAAAAAAAAAACTGGGACTGAGAGTGGTTTACTATTTAAAAGAACATTTTCTTCTAATCTTCAGGAATCCCTGTGAATGAAATAAACCAGGATTTACATCTGCATGTATATCTTCAAGTCACAGGGTTTTCTTAGATAAGGAATAATAGAAGGTGGTTTTGTCAGTTCTTTCCTCTGGAATATAGCCAACAGTCTCCCATCCAAGTACAATGGCAGGGGATCTGTTCTGGAACCCACCCACCCCACGTAAGAGGAATTGAAAGTATACTCAAATGAGATGGGGGTGCATGCACTCTATTGTTTTTATGGGCATGCACTCCATTTTAATTGGGGCTTGCCTTCCGCGTGAGCTCAAGTCTGCAGAAGACAAACCTGCATAAGGGGCAGGCCAAATGTACTAACAAGAAGTGATCATCTCTTTGTTGTTGTTACTTTCCTTGAGTAGACTTTAATTCATGGTAACCATGTGAATGAGACACCTCCAGGCTGCTTTGTGCTCAGCCCTCTGTTCAGGTCCTTGGGGCTCAAATCTGTGGCCTCAGATCTGGTATATAGTCTTCATCTCTTTCCACTGCCCTCCATCATTTCTAGCATTATTGCCTTTTCTGAGTCATACTTTCTCATGATGTGGCCAAAGTACAACAGCCTCAGTTTCATCATCTTGGCTTTCAGGGATATTTCAGGCTTGATCTGTTCAAAGACCCATTTGTTTGTCTTTTTGGACATCCGTGGTATCTTCATCACTCTTTTCCAGCACCACATCTCAAATGAGTTGATTTCTTTCTATCCACTTTATTCACTCTCTAGCTGTCACATCCACACATGGTGATAGGTAGTACTATGGTTTGAACAATCCTAACTTTAATGTTCAATGTAAAGCTATACATTTTAGGACCTTGCTTAATTCTTTCATAGTTCACCTTCCCATTCCTAGTCTTCTGACTTCTTCTGATTCTGATACCACACCATGCTGGTTCTTGGGAATAGCCCAGATTATAATCTGAATTGCTTCACTCTTCATCTGACATGGACATCTATAGCCATCAGTTACCACTTTCCCTCCCCTAAAAGGTAACATTAAATTAAAATAATGAACCCAGTTGATAACTAGATGAATTGAAATTTCAAATCCTCCTGCTGTTAGTATTATTAAATTAAATGTAACACTTTAGTCAGGGTGCTTTCTTTAGGTTTAAGCCTTGTCTAGTAAGTAAGAAAAGGAGAGTAAGGGGCTGTACAGATTGATCTCCTCTGGATTATTGCCACAGCAACTGCACAGCTGCGGCAACGATCCACCCAAAAAGGAGTTGTGAAATGCAGTTCCTTCCAGTGATGCTGCCAAAGTACCATTGCTACTCTGGCATGCGTTGATGGTGTGAGCGCGGTGCCCCAATGTGTGGACACTGTACTGCACTTGCATCATCATGGCGGACCCCATGTATGATGGTGGCATCCATATGGACAGGAGTGTGCGGTTGATGCGCGCTCCTGAACCCTGGAATTGGTGCTGGCATGCCGCTTCCCACCTGTATGTACCGGGCCAAAGTTACAAAATATAATTAACTGCACATTTTTGCTACTCCACAAATGCCTAAATTGAGTTAACTTATTCATTGAGACCATCTGCCACATTTTGATCAGCCATTCATCCAAACTAAGATGCAAGCTGTTCTTCCAATATTTTGCCAATAATACTCTAGCTGTCAATAACAAGCTGCCAATTAATACATGATGTTTCCTTTACTGTCTACCTTTTATATAATTCAACAGAACTACTGATGGACTTAATGGGATCTCATGCCCAATTATTTCTTTAATGCTTTCCCAATATATTTTCACTCTTTTGCAGCTCCACTTTGTGAAAGAAGTTGGCATCTGTAGATCTCTAGCAAAGCCTTGCATAATGGCCATACATTTTCCTTACTAGGTTTAAACTGATGGCAGGTATGTAATGCTAATCAATAATGCAAAAAGTTGAGGACATTTTCTCTCACTGACACATTAACATATGATTAGGACCCATATTTGGTACATAACTAAATTTTAATGAGAGTTATTTACACATTTCATTCCCATTAATACTTAGCTTTCAAAAAAAAAATACATGTTCCAATCAAGGTTGCATGCATTTTAGACTACAGATTCTTCCAGTGTTTCCATCTCATGATATACTGTTCAATTCAGCTATTAATATTCTTTTACTTTTGTGTGACAATAAAAATTTAGCAAGTACAGTGCATTCCTACTTGGCATATTTTGGCAGAAAGGAAGGAAGTCAACCATCTCTTTTATCCATTATAACTGAAATGTTACATGCAGATATCTGAAGATCAGCAGGCAATTAATCCTCAAGCATTAATATGTGTGTGTGTGTGTCCATGTGCGCACACATATGTGTTTGTGTATGTGTAAAAAATTGTACTGTGTGCATTTGCAACTATTTTATGACCCCCAAAAGTTCCCTGTCCAAAGCAATATTTGTGACAACCAAATAGTCACAATCAGAAAACATAAGGTAGCATAAAACAGTTCTTCTTACAATATAATCTCACACAAAAAGCCATCCTCTTATAATCATCAATCATCATAATCATCAATTATAATCAACCATATTTTATTTGTGTCTGGTGTTCTAATGATGCCTTAATGTATCTTATAGCTTTATCACACGAGGGAGATCAAGGGGTTAATCCAAAGATATCCTGGAGAAATCATGAAATTACACAACACTGTTTCACACAACGTTGTGAAAAACCCACAGTTAAACTAGATTTAAAGGAGAATTAAGCGACGCTATTTTACATGACGTTGCAAAAAAAAACAACAACAACAACAACAACCCACAGTTAAACTAGAATTAAAGGAGGATTAATCCACATCTTTTCAAGTTTGGATCTCTACAGAAAGTGTAAATTCGAAATTTCTTTAACTGCGAAATTACGCATGAACATTAATTGTGAAATAACATTATTTCCACTTTAAATTAACTTAAATTTGCTTTAAATTCGCGAAGGTTCAAGTTTGCTTTAACACCACGTCAATGTCATTTTAACTTTGAAATTGGCCCCTAGTGTGATAAACTCCTTAGTAACATGGAGGGAGGGGGGAATGCCAAATAGAAGAGCTGCAGCAAAATGCTTGTACTCTGATTATGAAATGAATATCAAAAATTCCCCTTGTTAATAAATAAATAAATAAATACTCCCCCTCTCCCAGTTTGGGGTCCAAGGTAGTTTACAAAGGTTAAAACAGAGACAGCTAAAATCTTAATCATACAAAAGTTAAAAAAATATATTAAACTAACAATACAATGAAAAGCAGTTAAAGCAGGCCTATTAAAAATAAAACAACAAATAAACAGTACAGCACATTTTGAAAGGTCCTTTCCTCCCTCAGCAATAAACCCTTGAAAGCCTGCCTAAACAAAAATGTCTTCCTTTGACCATGAAAGAATAGGAAGAAGAGTAGTCTATCACACTAGGGAGCAAACAGGATTTAAACGAGAGTTAAACGAGAGTTAAACAGGAAATGCCCCATGTTTATCACAGGGCATTTCCTGTTTAACTCTTGTTTAACTCGCGTTTAAATCCTGTTTGCCCCCTAGTGTGATAAAGCAGTAGGTAGTGAGTTCAAGAGTCTGCGATCAGTCAATGTGGCCACCAGTGGTGGGACAGAGAGAAGGGTCTTCCTGGAAGATCTCAAAGCATGAGCATGCTTAAAGAGGAGAATATTGTTGCACTTCTTTTTGTGTGGCTTCAGGCCATTTCTGACTTATGGATACCCTAAGGCAAACTTATCATGGGGTTTTCTTGGGAAGAGCTCAGAGGAAGTTTTCCACTGCCTTCTCCTGGGGATGAGAGAATGTGACTTGCCCAAAACCACCTAGTGGGTTTTTTGGCTGAGGTGGGAATTGAACCCTAGTCTCCAGAATCCTAGTCCAACAATCAAGCCATTATACCATGTTGGCTCTCATAGGAGAGAACACCATCTTTCAAATTACGTGTCCTTGAGCTGTAGAATTCAGCTGAACTGAATTAGAATTCAGAAAAAAGTTAAATATAGGAATAACAAGCAAAAAAGGAAATAGAATAGGAGAAATGTGTTTATGCATTCTTATTAATATTGATTACCTGCAGATGGCCTAGAAAAATGTGGAAGAGCACACATCAATAATGTAATTGTATGTCCTCTTGGTCATTCATCAAAAGAGAAAACACACATTAGAAATTATTCTTCTTTCCTAAGTAGGGGTAGCTTAAATGGAAAGCACCTGACCTTCCTGTCAACAATTCAATCATAACCATTATCATCTCCCAAATAGTTAATTTATTCACTCTTCCACCTGTTCAGGGTGTGGGTTTATGGGCATCACCCTTTGAAATCAATACTGTCTGATGATGGTGCTCCAAAATATTTATTCCTCTCTGCTGATCCATTGGAAGTGTTAGGTTTAGGGGGGGTTGCCAAAAGCAGAGCTACTGGGAACAACTTTTTGTGGGCAAGTGAACATTAATAGAGTGTTTTCTTCTCACAATAGCCTTTAATTTCTTGTTTGAGGATGGTTTGCCTTCAGTGAGGTCTGCCTGACAGTGTATTTGGAATATAAATGATTCTGAGGATATACAGATAACTGTAGCAATGTTGTGTCTAGACACTATGCATCATCAGATTTGCAAAGATCACACAATGGGCCATGATGGTTGTCTGAGCAGAAAGGAAGAGAAAGAGAGAGACAGAGACAGAGAGAGAACACAAGCTGCACTCTCAATAGTTTTCCTAACTCAATTGCTCCTGTGGGGAAATGTCTTTCTAAATAATTTAGGACTATTGATTTAAATTTCAAGGAAGCATATTTTCTCTGCTTACCAAATTTCAGAAGAATTAGGAGAAATGGGAAATGTGATTTCTTTTCCTTGGGGGCATCTTAACGTGAAATTGGGGCATGACTATTTGGCCATATTTTGCCTTTTCACCTCTTCTGGAAAGCTTGCCAGTCTTCTGCGAGGCTTATAATATGACATTGCACAGACTCTACATGTAACAAAATTCCTATGGAGGCAAAGTGATATGAAAAGTAACTCTTAAAAAATTAAATAGCAAGGGATAATTTTGGGACTTGTAGGATTAGAAACAGTGCAGTGCTAATACAGAAGCTTTGTGTTCAGAAAGTGGCAGCTTCAGTCCCCAGCGTTTCCAAATGAATCTAGGGCCTATTCTAGATTGGCAAAAAGAAGTGTGTTCATGGCTGCATGAAACTCTAGCCTTTAGATGAGAAAAAGGGAAAGTGTGCCATGAATTTTTTTTTTTTTTTGGCGTTTCAGGGGAGAAGAAGCGCCTTTAAAAAGGTGCTGGTTTTCCCAGCTTCTTTTTTAAAAACTGCGGAACAGCGCCGCTCCATCTAAAAGCTGCAAGCCTTTAAGGAAAAGGCAACTTCATGTCACACTTTCCTGCCAATCTAGAAAGCCCCTAGGAAATTTCTCTGGCTGAAATACCAGACAGTTACTACCAATCACCATAGATAGTTCTGAGCAAGATTGACCCTAATTCAGAATCAAATTAAGAAGATCTAATTCAGAAGAAGGCAATGTCCCATCTTGCAACAGAACAACTGCACAATGCTTGAGTCTTGAGTTCTGGGAAGAGTTTTGAAGTCTTTGTTAGTCCCTGTGGGAAATGACATTTGGAATTATCAACAAAAGACCATTTGTGGTGAAGATAATTTTTTGATTAGAGTGAAACACAGATTTGGCTGCTTCAACACTGCAGAATTAATGCAGTTTGATATCACTTTAACTGTCATGGCTCCATCCTACGGAATCCTGGAATTTGTAGTTTGTTGTGGCACCAGAGGTCTCTGACAGAGAAAGCTCAATATCTCACAAAACTATAAATCTCAGAATTCTGTAGCAGTGAGCCATGATAGTTAAGTGGTGGCAAACTGCATTAATTCTGTAGTGTAGATGCAGCCTAAGAGCTTTATTGAAAGAAAAACAGAAAGCCGAGATGCAGCAAGAGAGAAGCAGCTTTCTCCTTACCTTTCTGTATGCCATCAAAGCACTTCTGTTCTCTTCCTAAGGGATATGGTGGTAAAAGCATGTCTTTTGTTGTGCTGGAAAAATCAATTTGACAAAAGGCATGTTTTTACAACTGTCTCCTTCTGAAAAGAGAATGGAAGTGGTTCAACATACAGACAAGTGAGGAGAAAGCCACTTCTCTCCTGCTGCATGTCGACTTTCTTTTGCCATGTGATAAGGCTTGAAGAGAAAGGGGAAGAAATGTGCGGGGAAAAGTGAAGTCATGTCTGAGGGTATTAGTCTCCAGAAGAGGCAACACAGCAGACAGTTTAAAGAAAACATACCAAGGAATCCACAACAACTTGTCTCTAGAGCTTATCGCATGGCTTAATAAATCGATTTACCTCTACCCAGCTTAAATCTTAATTCGGATGGCATCCTGATATTATTGCAAGGTTTTTGCTCTCTAATTTGCCGCCCAAATACATTCTGGGTGCATCCTTGCTTCCAGGTGCACTCCTCGCAGCTCTTTTTGGATCCAGGAGTTTTCTGAGTTAAGAAAATGGCTGCTGGAGTGCTCCTGAAAGTAGGGGGTGGACGTGGGATGTATTTGGATGGCAAATTAGGCAGCAAAAAACTAGTGATAATATCAGGATGCAGCCCAAATTAATATTTAAGCTGGGTAGTTGATTTATTAAGCCATGCTATAAGCTCCTTTATCTCTTTCACTCCCTGTAGAACCATAGTTACTTGTGCAAGTGAGTGTTTTACTATTTCTAACATTGTATAGATCAGGTTTAGACAGCTGCAGTTGCAGTGGGGGGCCAGTTTTCATCCCCATACTTGTGCAGTGGGCAGCACCAGTGTACCAACATTGCCAGTCCTTCTAAAAAATTCACTGTACACATTGCAAGTGAGGAAAGGGTGGGGAATAAGATAATGGGGCCTATCAGAGTAGGTAAAAAGCCTAGTGGGATAGTAGTAGTACTGTACAACCCATTGATATCTTGTAAAGACAGGGAATTGCACTTGGTAGATAAGGAGACTATATAATTCTGAAGCCTTTGGGAAGCCATTGAATATAGAACTGCCAGATTTCTCAGTTGGGTAAAGAAGTGAACTTGCTGAGTGCTTAGCTTGTTTGGCTTCCTGACTTGCTCAATTGCCAAGTCCCGCTAATGCTTCCCAAGTGCTGGCAATGATCACTGAAAGCCTCTGATGTTTTCCAAGTGCTTCTGATGATGCCCAAAAACTACAGAGTGCTTCCTAGTGCTTTACAGGAAGGGGTATACAGTATTCTGTTTATTTTAAAGTGATAGGCAAATGAGGCAACATACCGCTTCAGGAACTCTCAAGTGGTTGCCAAGATCTTGGAGCTTGTTGTGGTGAAGGATGAGTGGGGATGTGCCAAAGAGTGACATTCAATTTGGTGGGGATGCACCAAGGAGTGGAAACAAGAAGAAGAATATGGGCTTACACAAGGTACCATTGAGTTGTTTAGAAATTTTGCAGGGGCAGGTTCTGTTCCATGAGCTGATGATTTCCCTCTCCAGGCTTAAGATGCAGAACAGCTTTAAGCAGTGGAATTTGAACTGAAGACAGTGGGGAGGAGAAATATAAATTATACACAGATGAGGCACCTGTTGGTTATCAATTGTCCAAACAAGAATGTCCAACTAATGGGACTCTCCAGCAGGTGGGCTTGACATATGTCTGAGATCCAGTGGAAGCAGGCCTGTTGTGTGTTACTATATAAGACATGGATATAATATGCCACCATGCATACCAGCCTGGGAGAAAGGGATGCTTCAAAATAAAAAGTCAATATAGGAGATTTTCAGATGGGGGAAAAAAACCTGGCATAATCGCGCTGAACATTTTCAGACAATATCACACTCATCCAGGACTTACTTGGTGAAAATCCAGGAATGCTCCAGCAACAAACCATTCATGGGACTTCCCCATGAATAGCTTGTTGCTGGAGAATTCCTGGATCTTCACCAGAAAAGCCCTGGATGAGCATGATGTGCCTGAAAAGCTTCAGCATGATTGTGTGATTATGCCAGGAGTATGCTTTTTACTCCAGGCTTTTTTCCCTGTCTGAAAATTTCCACAGGCAAATTCAAAATGGTCTTATGGAGAAAAAAGCTGGTGTGGAATTCAGGACAGGCCCGGGCCAACTAGTTAGTTTAAATAGCAGGCACAGCCTAGTGAATCATTATGGCTAAAGGAAACTTATAACAATTTTACTTATGTTAACCATACAAAATTTTACACAAGTAAATTTCACTTTTAAAATTTTCTTTTATACAACCACCACCCCCACACACAGTCTGTATCATGCTTTGTCCCCACTATGTATTTCAATGGCAGAGTGGCAAACTTTCAAAAGTGATCCATCCTTCTGTGACTTCTGAGGGCTGAGTTTGACCTTCGGAAATTTCAGGTCCCTTCTGTATTGATTTACTCACTGCCACCATACAAATAAACTATTTAATCCTGAAAAGCATCCTTCCTGTAAGGTGTACGCACCTGGATGTTTTCTACTTTCTCAGCAAGGGAATGGATCTCACCTGTGAAATCATGTTAGGAAAAACTCTTCTATAGAAAAGGAAAATATTTGATGCATTGTTGCTTGGTTGCTAGATTTTCCAAGCTACTGTATATTGTAAATACACAGAGAATTACTTCCCTGGGGAGCAGCATAAAGTTACAACAAAATGTGTGTGACATATTCTTATACCAGGAAGTTGTCAAAACATCAAAACTGATTTAAAATTGACTTAATTGTATCTAGCAAAATTGTATCTAGCAACATTTTCTAAGGTATTCTTACCTCTTTTTATTCCCACCATGAACACATTAGGAGGCTTAGACATGGATGGGTTCATGTCTGCTCCATTGTCCTTCCTCAGTTCAGCTAGGACCAAAAACTCTCTACTTAGGCTGTATCTGCACTGCAGAAATAATGTAATTTGACACCACATTAACTGTCACGGCTCAAGGCTGTGGAATTCTGAAATGTGTAGTTCTGTGAGATAATTAGCCTTTGCTTTCAGAGAGCTCTGGTGCCACAACAAACTACAAATCCTAGTATTCCATACCATGGATCCATGACAGTTAAAGTGGTATCAAAGTGCATTAATTCTGCAGTGCATATGCAGTGTCTTGGGATTTAAAAAAATTAAAAAGAAATTCCTTCCTTCTGGAATTCTGCTGGTTCCTTTCTATTCCCCATTCTAGGACTCACAACTATGAACATCTTCCAGTGTGGCAATAGCCCAATTCTTTCTTTTCTTTTCTTTCTTTCTTTCTTTCTTTTTTCTTTTCTTTTTTTTTTTCCTTTTTGGCTAAGCTACTGAGTCTTCATTACCCACTCAAGACAAAATTATCCTCAAATACTTGGAAGACCACAGTAATAGCACTTAACTATACATTGCTGCTGGTAAAATCCAGCTATTGTGAAGATTGCTTTAAAACTCAATGGTGGTGATAGCAATGGTGGTAAGTGTTGTAACTGTCCATGCTGATTTAAAAAACAAAACAAAACAAAACCAAATCAGGGCTTCAACCTTCCAGGTCCTGGGAGTACGGCATCAATGATTCTGCCATCATACTAGCTCTGCCTATTGGTGTCACAGGCTTTCAGCACCACTGGCACAATACATTATAGATTCAGCATAATTAAACATGAAAGAATGTAACCTGCTTACATGTGTGACATATGCAAGGAACTAATTTAATTTTCTAATGAAATCTCTGCTAGGAGTGTACGTGTCTGCAGTTTTCGCACAAACAACATGTAATCATTTGCAATTTTTCCCCCGGTTTCAGGTTTCTAATTATGAGGCTCAGCTGCTTGATGTTCTGCTTATGTCTTTGGAAAATACAGCACCTTTGCCAGGCTATCATTTACCCTAATATAGGATAAAGGATTCAATAGCATAAGGAAGAAACTATCCCCAGCCTCCTAAATATTATGTTTATGAATCAATCAAGAAGTATTTTCATTTTGTGCAAAGCAGACTTGTAGGCCATCCTCCTGGGCCCAATTTAAGCAGGAGGTGTTGATATTGCAGCTTTCAGGATTCTACAGCTTTCCCAATGACAAATGTATTGCAGGTTTTCTTTTAAGAATGCAAAGAAGCAGTATTATTTCATTCATCAAAGGGAATCTGCATATGCTGTCTGACAAAGTACTGCCTTTTGACTGCACAGTAAGTCCTACATTTGATTTCACTGAGACACCCTGGACTCTTATATTACAGTATATGAGGGAGGGAAGGAGGGATAGAGAGAGAGATCTACCTGTCCACTTTAAATGGACCTTGAGTAATTTTAAATATTTCTATCACGTCCCCTCCCCAGCACATTTTTCCTAAGCTAAAGATTCCCAAATACAGTTGTCCCTCTGTATCCGTGGACTTGCCATCTGTGGATTTCAGCATCCGCAGACAACAAGCTCACATGGGGGGGGGGGGTGGCAGAAGAGGAGGAGGAGGAAGGAAGAGGAAAAAGAAGGAGGAAAAGGAGGAAGAGTGGTGGCAGGGGAAGAGGAGGAGGAGGAAGAAAGAAGAGGAAGAACGGAGGCGGATGTGGCAGGGGAAGAGGTGAAGGAGGAAGAGGAGGAAGAGTGGAGGTAGAGGCAATGGGGGAAGAGGAAAAGGTGGAAGATGAGGAAAAAGGAAGGAAGAGGAGGAAGAGCAGCAGCAGTAAAAGGGGTGGAAAAGGAGAAGGAGGAAGACAAGGAGAGAGGAGAGAGTGGGAATAGCAGTGGTGGCGACAGGGAGAGTAAGAGGAGGAGGAGGAAGAAAGAAGATGAGGAAGAGGAGGAAAAGCCGCAGGAGTGGGGGGGGAGGGGGAGGGGAAGGACAGAGGAAGAGGCAGAGAAGGAAGAATGGAGGTAGCTGCCCATGGTGGCAAGGCAGGCTTTAGGGGGGGGGGAGGGCAAAGTCCCGTTGTCCCCAGTGGTGGCCGCACCACCACTGAGGACAAATGGGACTTGAGCATCTGTGGATATTGGTATCTGTGGGGGAATCTATAATGTTTCTGTTACTTGTAGTGATTAATCTTGTAACTGAACTGATATATCTAATAAACAAGTAAAGCATAGGTCTAATTTGCACTGCAGAAATAATGCAATTTGACAGTGCCTTAACTGCCATAATTCAATGCTACAGAATCCTGGGATTTGCAGTTTTGGGAGGCACAAGCTATCTTTGGCAGAGAAGGCTGTAGACCTTGTAAAATTACATATCCTAGGATTCCACAGAATGGAACTACAGCACTCAAAGTAATGTCCAACTACATGATTTCTGTAGTTGTGGTCTGTTCACCCTACAGAATTATGGCACTATGATTTCCCTTTAAATGCTACAATTCCATTCTGCGGAATCCTTTCGTTGGTAGTTTTGGAAGGGGATTAGAATCATAATGTCAGAGATCTCCCTTGATGCCTCATCAGACTACAGACCTTAGGATTCCCTTGGATACGGCCATGGTAGTTTAAATGGAGTCATAGTACAGTCCTCAGAGGGTCCCAGTGTCAGACACTTGGACCCTGTTCCAAGCCACCAAATTTGCCAAAGCTTGTATTGAACTTCAGCCAGTGTTAAAACATGTTCACATTTCTAAACTCCCTCCTAATTGTTTTGGAATTAAATTTTAGGTTTACTGGAGAGCTTCCAGATCCTTAAATTTCCAGAGTAATGCAAATCTGTGAGAAGAAATATATGTGAAACATAAAGTTAACTCATTCTTCAAATAACATTTACTACCATCATATGCAGCAATAGCAGTTTCAATGCTCCCACATGCTGGTCCATATGTAGCTAAAATGGCAACAACCCTATTCTGAGAAGTATTTTTTAAAAATGGGGAAGGAGGAGGGAGGAAACAGGCCAGTGAGGACTAAGCATGCAGCTCACTTCACTAACTGGTTTTTGTGAGCAAGAAAACAAAGAAAGAAATGGAATGGAATATCCCAGAACACCCACCATGGGATGAATCCATGGTGGCAGGATTCTTCCTGTGAGGCAAGAGGCTATTCTGATGGCAGCAGTGCTGCTGGTAGGGTCTCCAATATCCAACAAGCTTTTGCTGAGGAACCAGACTAAATGCAGCAGCATTACTGAAAAAAAAAAAAGGGGGGGGGTTGACAATGGCAGTTGCACCATAGCTAATACCTGTTAGCCCTTTACAGAAGAAGGCATGGTAAACCTCTTTTGAATGTCTTTACCATGAAAACCCTGTGATGAGACAATCCAAAATGAAACAAGAGATAGTGCCAGAAGATGAACCTCCCAGAGTGGTTGGCACACAAGGAGCTACTTGGGTAGATGACAGGACAAAAACAAGTAGCCATGTGGCTAAGGATGCAACTGGACTCAAGGCAAAATAATGTTTAGCTGATGACATGCTCAGCAGTGAAAGGAAAGTCCGAAGCTGCACAACCCATATTATAAGAACATGAGATGGGAGAAGTATGAATAATGGGAAGATGGAGAAAACAATACATTGAAGAACTATATTAAAATGCTGAAAGGATGAGAGGATCATTCAGGGAGGAAATATTTGAAGATGAACCTACAATTTTAGAAAGTGAAGTGGAAGATGCATTCAGGGCACTTGGAAGAAATAAATCACCAGGAACAGATAGCATACCAATAGAGCTGCTTCAGGCTACAGAGACAGAATCCATTCTCGTTCTAATTAAAATCTGTAAATAAATATGGAAAAGAAAAGAATGACCCACAGCTTTGAAATGCCCCCATATACATTCCAATTCCCAGTAAAGATGACATTGGGGATTGCAGTAACTGCAAGACAATTGCATTAATCTCCCATGGAAAGTGATGCTCAAAAAATATAAACAAAGACTTTCACCATATACGGTACAATAAAGCCATACATCTAAGCCAAGTTCAGGAAAGGAAGGGACACTATGAATCATATTGCAAACATATGTTGGACAATAAAATACACCAGAAAATTAAAGAAGAAAATCAGCCTGTGCTTGATAGGTTACAGCAAAACTTTTGTTTGTGTAGATCGTGAAAAACTATGGATCACTCTTAAAGAAATGTTTGCCACAACATTTGGTTGTTGTGATGTATAACCTGTACTCAGACCAAGAGGCTACCGACAGGACAGAACACAGAGAAATGGAATTGTTTTCAATTGGCAAGAGGGTCACAGAATCATAGAGCTGGAAGAGACCACAAGGGCCATCCAATCCAACCCCCTGCCATGCAGGAACTCACAATCAAAACACCTCTAGAGATGTCCATCCAGTGTCTGTTTAAAGACCCCCCCCCAAAAAAAGGGGGACTCCAACACACTCTGAGAAACAGTGTTGCACTGTCAAACAGTTCTTACTGTCAGGAAGTTCCTCCTAATGTTTAGGTGGAATCTCTTTTCCTGTAGCTTGGGTCAGGCAAGGCTGAATTTTATTACCATATTTGTTTAACATGTCACTGAACATGTCATACTTAAAGCAAGATTAGATGTGAAGGTTGGAGGTTTGAAAACTGGAGGAGGGAACACCAACAGTTTAAAATATAGAGGTGACACTGTACTACTAGCAGAAAATAGGAAAGACTTGGAATGATTCCTGAAGAAAGTCAAGGAAAAACAATGCAAAGGCAGATTTACAGTTCTACAGTAAGGAAACAAAAATGACCAGAAATCATTTAAATAACTTTCAAGTAGACAATGAAGACATTGAAATAGGACATACCTTGGCTTTGTCATTAATCAGGACAGAAAGTGCAGTCAAGAAGTCAGAAGAAGACAATGACTTGGAAGGACAGCTATGAAAAAACTAAACAAGGCCCTGAAGTGTCAAGATACATCTTTGAAAAGTAAATTTAGGATTCTCCATGCTATCATCTTTCCAATTCCTATGTATGGTTGTGAAAACTGGATCATGAAGAAAGCTGAAAATCAACTCATTTGGAATGTGGTGCTGAAGAAGAGTGTTATGGATATGATGTACTGCTAAAGACAAATGTCTAGAGGAAATCAAGCCTGACCTCTCCACATAAGCCAAGATGATTAAACTGAGGCTGTTGTACTTTGGACATATCATGAGAAGATTTAACTCACTAGAAAGGGCAATAATTCTTGGTAAAGTAGGAGTCAGTGGGCAAAGAGTTAGACTGCATTCCAGATGGAGAGACTCAATTAAGGAAGCCATGGCCCCGAGTTTGCAAGACCTGAGCAGGGCAGTCAATGATAGGGTGAGTTGGGGGTCCTCTCATTCATAGGATCACCTTAAATCAAAGTCAACATGACTGCTGTTAACAACTACAGCACTCCAAGAAGAGATTATGGCTAGCTGACTGACAGTCTAAAAAAGAGCACTCTGTGTTGCACCACTCTGTTGTAGAGCCCACTTGTGTTGTATTAAACATGACATGGCAAGCACTTCTATTTTTGTTCTGCTTTTTCTTTAAAAAAATAATGGAGCTAAACTGTAACTGGTAAATCGATGTTGCACAGAGTGAAGCGTCTCTCTTGCCCGGTGAGATTCTAGAAGCTGAAACGCCGCACTGTTGTCTATGATTTATTTATAACGGAATCCTTTCCTGCCTGATGGTGGAACATTTCAGAGGCCTATCTGTGTTCTTTTTTCCATTCTTAAAGACACCTGTCAGCAGTGTCTGGGAAGCCTCTCAGCCATCACCTTTTCTTTGCAGAGAGTTTACTTCAGTTGCGCCAACAGAGGTCGCTAAACCACCACACGGAAGGAGCCGTAACCCTGTTAGACTTTTTGACTGGCTGAACCCACCATGCTCAAGGCTGTTAGAGGGCTCTCCTCTCTTGCCTGCCTGATTTTTGGTTTTACAAGAAGTTGGGGGAGAAATGGTACTGGCATAAAGAAGACAAGACCTGGCTTTGGAGATGGTTCTTTGCAGCAAAGATCCCTCTGTTTTCAAAGCACAGTTGCACTTAATAGCAGGAGCAAAGGAGTGTGTGAAAAATAACTTTCCAATTGAAAATCATTAGGCGTTTTCTGGGACTTTTGGTTCTATGATGCTAAAATGTTTTGGACTAAATTAGGTATTCAAAGTCAGTATTTTGAAGCTGTTAAAAGTACCTAAACATGTTTAATAGAAGAGGTTTGATGGATGAGAGGAGGGGGAGGTGAAAGTTCAATCAGTGTAATAGTGGCTTAGAATATCTCCATAAAAAGATCAATTACATTTGTTAAGGCGGGAAAAATTACAAATTGCTGTGAGATCCTAGGAAAAAAATGATTGTCATGTCTTTCACAGCCATCTGAGTCCAGCTGGTGAAAATTCTCCTGGGGTCCTTCTAGACTACACAGTTATATCACCGTGGTTTCATTTTAACAGCCACAGCCACAAGTGAATCTTCACTGTAAAAATAATGCAGTTTGACACCATTTTGACTACCATGGCTCCATCTTTCAGAATCCTGGGTTTTGTAGTTTTTTGAGGTACCAGCACACCTTGGCAGAGAAGACCTTGCAAACTGCAAATCCCAGAATTCCATAGGATTGGGCTACAGCATTTAAAGTGGGGTCAAACTGCGTTATTTCTACAGTATAGATGCAGATTACATTCCGTGGAATTCTGGGGCTTCTAGTCTGATGAGACAGTAGAGGAAGCTGAGAATTCTTAATACTGCTCCCTAAACTGCAGATCTCAGGATCAATTGTTGTGTGTCCAGCTGTTGTAAAAGGTACAAGACAAGGGCAACACGAAGGGCTGGCCTCTTTACCTGGAAGAACATGCCTGCTTTTAAGGAAATGGGTTTTTCCCTCCAGTTCTGCTTTCTGAGGAAATAAGAAATACACTCTCAGCCTCAGGGGAAGGCAGTGGCAAACCTCCTCTGAACAAATCTTGCCAAGAAAACCCCATGATAGATTTGGCTTAGGGTTGCCATACATTGGAAATGACTTGAAGGCAAACAACAACAACGAACCATAGGAAAGATTCTAGCAAGCTTCCTGACTCCTCTCCCCTACAGCAGTCCCTCTGATGTACTGAAAATACTATTAGAGGTCCAAGAGAGCATGCTGAGTGAGATTGGGTAGGTTGCAGGGCATAACTTGGAAATATTACTTGTAGTTTTTAAAATTGCCAGATTTCCTCAACCAGCATGGCCAGTGGCTCAACTCACCATAGGGGTTTCCTCATTATTTGGGGGAATGCCCTTCATCCCTGCCCCATAGCCTAACCCACTCAGAAGGGTAGCACTAGGAAAGGGAATATATGGATTGCTATAGGGAAGATGATGCAGAGAAATCTGGTTCTGCCAGCCTTTAAATGTCCTTAAATCTGAATCCAACCCAAGTATTGGCCAGTGAGGTGGTCAAGAAAGCCATGTTACAAAAGGCTTTACCTGCTGAAATTCGATCACTCACATAAAACTATTCAACACACAGTAGTCATGACAACAGTCCTTTTTTAAAACAAATAGCTGTCTAAAAATGCCCAAAAAGACACACTGAGGCGATATCTTTATAGGGCCAACCAAAAATCACAAAGTAGGGCTGCATCTACACTGCAGAATTAATGCACTTTGGCACCACTTTAATGGCTCAATACTATGGAATTCTGGGGGTTGCAGTTCTGTGAGATATTTAATCTTCTCTGCCAGATAGTTCTGATGCCACAACAAACTTCATACACCAGGATTCCATAGGATGGAGCCATGACATTTAAAGCAATGTCAAATTCTGCAGTATGGCAGCAGCCTATATTAGGAAAGTGATACATTTTGGGGATTTTGCTATATTTTGTTGCATGGCTATCCTGGATATAACCTTTAAAACTTTATATTTCAGATCTTTCAGAGGATGGGTGACAAGCTTTTACTGATCCTGTTCCTCTGCACCTTTAACAGCAGCTTGATAGCCACAAATATATTGGCTAAAGCTCTTCTTGGCATAATAGGATTTTGTTAGCTCTGTTTCTGGTGGTGTGCCTGACAGCGATGAGATGAGCTGTTGTGGGTCACAGATGGTGGTGTGGAATGTGTGTTGGTGTCCAATTGGAAGCTTATGTGAACACCGTATTACATCTAGAGGAGCCATACAAATGAATGGGATTGATGAGAATAAAGAATTCTCCCTCATGGTCCCCCGGACTGACTGGCCTTGCTTGAAATGGGATCATGATCTATATTCCCAGGAAGCCAAAATGTTTTAAAGAAATCTGTGGAGTTTTTATTTGTCTGAAGAAAAAATAATGTGATTCATATTTGAGATCATGAGGGAAGGGCAGGGGCATCACAATGCTAACATTGTTCTGTTCAGCCTTTGATCCATGAACTCCATCCTTAGAAGTGGACAGCTGTGGCTCTATAGATACTGGGCTAAGATTCGCAGCCAGCCTAGCCAATGGTGAAGGATGATGGTAGCTGTAATTGAGTAATACCTGGAGGACAAAGTCCCTGGCCTTGTCCATGTCTCAAATAACAAGACAAAGGCAATCACATTTCTCAGGTTGAAGACAAGGAGACCTTCAGGAAAAGGTTCTTGTGCTGAGACTCCAATCCACTGCTAATGGCTAGGGTTGGGATCTCCTTTTGTCTCTCACTGATGAATTTTGTGTTGATCAGCTGGAAAAAGGGATGCGGAAGAGGTGGTCCATGGATCATATGTAGTCCCAATCCATTTTGTGCCCTGTAAGCTCTGTGGGTCACAGACTCCCTAAAATTAATACACTGGAGAAGGAGAAGGTTGCTTCCCAATTTCCAAAACAGCACAAAAAATCACCCCGAGTTCTGCTCCAAAACCTACCCCAAACCCTGACAATTCCCCATGGCTAAAAATTATCAGATATTGGAAGCATCGTCATGCCACTTCCACATCAGTGAAAGTGGGTCTATGAAATTCATGGAGGAGGAGCACAAGACAAAAAATTGGTTCCTGCCCCAGTCTTGAGCCTGAGGAAAAGTGCTATCATTGGGGTCAAAGCCAAAGTAATCCAGGCTGCCCCTTTTTGCTAGGCATGACACCTAAGTGGGCAGAGGAGGCAGAGAAGATCAAGGAAGGGATTAATTAGCTCCTTTGTTAATTGGAAGCAACAACAACAACAGAGTGCTTCTTTGTCCATTTGGATCAAGACATACCCAGGGAGAGACCGGTTTTCAAAAGGGCACTCGAGTTTCGAAAAGTGGGAGAAAATGCCGATGATGTGTGTGGCAGCTTAGCCATCTCCCTATAATTTAACACTGACCTAGAAATGTGCAATGCTCATAGAATGATGTTGGTTTTCCACTTAACAGACCAGGATGGGAGGGAGGAGCAAACAAGTGGCATGGTGAAACCGCTTGGGTGGTGGGCCTTTCTTTTTAGCTTGATCATCACTCACATCCCTCCTCCTGCTAGCTACCTTATAAAAAGGCAAGAGGTTTCTGAGGATTTGCTTGTCCTTCCTTTAGGAAGAAACTGTGTCACTAAAGAAAGTAGCCACCATGCCAATTTCTTCCTGGCATTCCATAATTTTAGAAACTGAACAATTAATATCCTTTTTTTCTTTCTTTTTTTGGTTGGTTCCTTGATACTGTACTATCATTACCCATCAGTTAAGAAGGAAAGAGAGCAACTTTCCCTTCTGCGAGGCCTACCATCAGATCAGGTGTCTCAGTGTTTGGATCTGTCAGCAGTGTCAGAACACAGTCATTTAAGGAAAGATTCTCATACTCCAGCTTTGCAATCACTGATACAATGAATTCACTGGGTCACTCATTTTCCAAGCGCACAAACCTCATCAATTATGGCATTGTAACACATCGGGTGAGTATATGTACCCATGGAAAAAAAGTTTCCAATATTAGCAGGGGTACCAACGTCTCTCGGGCAGCACTTTAAACACGCAGAAATAGCCATAGCGCCTGGCCTGGCTTGCTTCAAAACGCAGACTGGAGAGCATCTTGGAACTCTTCCTTCTCTGTCCTTTAAGGAAACTTTTCATATATGGAAAGCTAGCTGCTGGCAGGTGAAAGAAGCTTAGTGAAAACGTCTTCTTATTGTGTAAGGTCAAAAAGGAAAAGAAAACCCAAATGAAAGTACAGTGGGCCCTTGGTATCCCAGGTGGATACCAAAATTTGAGGTTGCTCAAGTCCCATTAAAAGCAATAACAAAGTAAAATGGTATCCCTTCTATAAAACGGCAAAATCAAGGTTCGCTTTTTAGAATTTATATATAAATATTTTGAAACTGTGGATAATAGAATCTGTGGCTACAGATGGATGACTTTACTGAAATTTAATCTTAAATTGTACTTTCCAAGAACAACCTTTATTATGGGAATTTAAATCTCTAAAGTAGAGGGAGGGTACTTGCACCCGTCTGGCATTTATGGGACTACCACTCCCATTACCCCAGCCAGTGTGGCCAGTGGTTCAGGGTGAGGGGGAATTGTAGATCAGCAACATCCAGGTGGCCACCTGTTATAGCATGACTGGCACTTGATATTAGATTTCAACTCCCATCTGTGCTAGCCAACATAACCATTCGTGAGGGATGATGGCAGTTGCAGTGCAAGATTAGAAGGCAACAGTTGAACATCCCATGCTAGAGTATCCGCAGGAATATATATATATATATATATATAACTAATGGATACACCCACTTCTTGTTTATCAAGTGGAATTTTCTGACATTTGCCTTTCTGGAAGTACATTCTTGATCAGTAGCATGTGTGCACATATGGAGGTGGATAGCAACATTTTTAACTTCTCATGGTATTGAGACGTGGATGTAGATTCCCCCCACCTTCCAAATTGCTACATCATCTGGTGCTTAGCTGCTCAAACATACTTCGTACTAGAGAGTACTGTGACCTACTGAAGCAGCTGCATGTGAGAAGTATTTATTTGCTAGCAGAAGCTGTCCAGGAGACACTTTTGCATGTCTGTCAGGAAGGCACCAACTGTAAAGGGTAAGGTTGTTAGGAGAAGCCTCATCCAGTGTGTGGATGGAGAAGGGTGTGCACACCAGCACTGGAGGAGTCTCAGTAACCAGTATGGCCATGAAGCAGTGGTATTTGACAGCCATGCAGGTAACAGGAACCATTATGGGCCATATTATATGGAGTCTCTATCACAGTGAGCTTACATATTTTAAAATGGTGTTTTAAAAACAAGTTATCTATTTAAAAATGAGACTGAAATTCTATTATCCAGTTTTCTGCAGAATAGTCCCATTGTGTTCAATGGGACATCTTCTGAGTGAACACTGACAGGATTGCAATGATATCATGGAACTAGCAGGGCGCTGTTGAGATCAAAGGAACTCTTCACACAGTTTATCTACAAAAAAGTTTAATTGAAATACCTGTATAAAAAAATATGATCTCCATACATTTCACACCGTTAAACAGAAGAGAGAAAAAAAATCCAAGTCCAAGCTGCATAAATGCAACCAGATCACAAAACACACAGCTATTAAAATAAATTAAGGTTTATGACTCTGCCACTCTTCCTTCCAGAGCCAATGCACAAAGACTGTATAATGTCAATAATTTAAAACCTTTCCAAACAGCATTACTTTACAATTCTGGTATATAAATACCAGACAAAAAAGGCATACTGACTAACTTTTAAAGTCATTCTAGTTCCCTTAAATTAGACTTTGTACAACAATTTCCCACCTTCCAACCAAAAATTAAAAAAGAAAAACAGGTATGGTCAGACTTTTAAATTTTTTTCTTTTTCAACAAAACCAAAAGAGAGGGGAAAAAAGAAACAGATAGTTAGGAATGTTTAAAAAAAGTATGAATCATCAAGAAATTCCATGACAAAAAAAAAAAAAAGAGAGAGAGAGAAAAGAGAGAAGCACAGTGTTGAAAAATTCTAAACAAATAAATTAGCTAAAATAAATAGCCACAGATGAGACTGTGAGAGGTCATCTAAACTCCAGACAATAAATAAAATTGTATAATACATGAGGAAAACCAAAATTTACATAAACACATTATACAGGTATGGAAAAACACACACACAAAGTCCTTGAATATTGCATTGATTGTGCATTTAACATGCCCATACATACTTTTAAGACTTGCAGGTTGGGGGGAGTTGAGAAAGGGCCTTTTTTTTGTGCCCAGTGGTAGAGATGAAGAAATGGAATATGAGCGAGTGTTCCTGATAAAACAGCTGATAACCTGTGCAGCTTATTGGAAATATAGTGTGGAGCAGCAGAGGTTGTCTTGGGGAAAAGGAGAGCAGAGAGAGAACCGGGAAGGAGTGAAATGTTTGTGTTCAAGTATTCCATCACCAGTGGATGGGACTACTTCATTCAATCACTGAACATGTTCTTCCAATGCATCATAGGAGCTGTATCCCCCCAGCACTTGGTGTGACTAAAGGGAGCCAAATCCTATCATGTACTGGATTCTTCTTTGGACATACACAGCTCAAAAAAGAAAGTCCCACTGAAGCAGCTTTCAAAAAGGCACTCAAAAAAGCAAATAAAATCTAGTCCAGGCTCTATGAGAGCAAAAAGATTTACCATGTTATTTAAAGAGGTCACTGCTTTTCTTTAATTTTTTTTAAAAAAAGAAAAGAAAAAGGTCAGTCTTTTGACTAAGTACTGGCCTGCAAACTCCCAAACATCAACATTTCCAAAGGAAATCTCTCATTCCAAAGCAGAAACCAGCAAATGGGGGGAGGGGGGAAATAAAAAAATCAATTCCCTCAGACAAAGATTCAAACTACAGAATAATGAATGCATTTTTTCTAGCCCCTCCTACATATTGGCAGCAGCAGCAGCAGCACTCTGGTCTTTTTTTTTTTTTGTCTTTCTTTTTTGTTTTCCTCCTGCTTGTGGCTCCCCTCCCATTGCAAGGTCCTCAGTATTTCACAGGCTCTCATTGCTTGAACTTGTGCTAGACACGTCAGTGTCAATGGTCCGTAGCCTGATGTCACAGTCTTCTGACTTCACCACTTCCGATTTGTGCATCCATGGGTGGTCGAAAATTTGCTCAAGTGTTGGTCTGTCCGAAGGCCTCAGGGAAAGGCACCATTTGATCAGTTGTTGGCATTCTGAAAAACACAGAACATAAGATTAGGTGGGGAAAGAATCAAAAACTCAGACAGGCTTAAGAAGAACTAGAGTTTGTGAAGGATTTTGAGAAGCTGAAGCTTACCAGGTGAAATTCTTCTTCTGAAGTATAACCGTCCTCTCAAGATCTCTTCATCTTGCTCAAAAGGGATGTCTCCACAGACCATGTCATACAGGAGGACGCCCAGTGACCACACAGTGGCTGATCTTCCATGGTATCTGTGGAAGCGGATCCATTCTGGAGGACTGTATACTCGTGTTCCTGCAATGAAAGAACATAAGACCCACCCTTGATATTAGCCAAGATGGAACCTTTCGTGAACAGATCCATATCACATACACTTTATGGGGGAAGATTTGAGAGCTGAAATCATCTCTAGGTATTATATCATGTAGTAATCAGGGGATGTTAGGTCATGTGCTGTTTCCATGCAGTGGAGAGCACAGCTTCCCATCAGCTAGCTGTTTACTAACATAAAGCTCTCTTGCCCTGACCACGTGGCGTCTGCGGCACCACACCAAAAATAGACACAAAAGGACAAAGGGAGAGAGGACGAAAGGAGGGGGTTGGAATTAAAAAAAAAAGGTGAAACTCAGGTCTTGGTTGCTATATATAAATACATCTATGCAGCTAATCAGCTTTAGTCAGTTCCAAAAGCAGGGCGCAAAAGAACTGCCTTTTTTTAAAAAAAAGGAACAAAGAAAATGGAATTCCAGATAATAATAAAATAAAAAGAGCGGCGAAATCTGCCTCACGCTTAAGAGGCGGTTAGCAACTGCCCTCCCTCTGCACTGAGCTGTTACTTGGATACCAAATAAAAACTGGAATTTGTGATGCTGAAGGTCACATGGCATGAGGCTCTAGTTTCACAACAAACAGATGTTAAATGCTGCAGCTGACTCGGGAAAGGGTGGCGGCAGCAAAGAATCCCTCATTTCCATCTTTCACATTCACCTTGAAAGGAAGAAAAATCCTTTCCTCCACTCATATGCAAAAGAAAATTAAAACAAATCTAAACAACAACAACAAAATAGAGGCAATATATGCTCAAAACAGGAAAGTAAAAAAAGGGAGAGGTGTAATTCTAACCTCCCCTATCTGCAATGCGGGATTTCTAAAGCATCATGTAGATTGGTAAAAGGGAACATGATACTGGGTGGGGGGATGTGGAGGAATAAAGAAAGAAAAACATATTTTGGGAGGCACAGGGGCACTGGCAATGTCTGAGTCAATTGTAAATACATTTCCCTCTAGGAAAATGCCCCCCCCTTCTTCCTAAGGCAGGGAATAAACTGCTGCGTCACTGCCTGGAATCACTTCCATTCCTACGCAACTCAGACGCCCCCCCAAAACCGCCTCCAGTGCAAAGGATTTCATCACCAGCAGGTCTGTTACTCCTGCTGTAGTAGAGATATCTTGTAGGTGGTAGGAATGTGACTAAGATATCAGGGAATGTGTCAGTGGAAGCATTTATAAAGGCAAGTGCTTTTTGCCACACACACACAGAGGCACACTGCAGATGGGAGGGGCACCTACCATCAAAATCAGTGTAGACTGTGTCCTTGAGGATGGCGCCCGACCCAAAATCTATCAGCTTCAGCTCCCCTGTCCTGAGATCAACCAGGAGGTTCTCGTCCTTGATGTCTCGGTGCACCACGCCACAGCTGTAGCAATGGCGCACTGCCTCCAGCACTTGGCGGAAAAAGCCGCGTGCCGTCTCCTCGTCCAGGGCTCCCTTCTCGGTAATGAAGTCAAAAAGGTCTTTGACCAGATCTGGACGCTCCATGATGATCAAGTAGCCGTCCGGCCTCTCGTACCAGTCAAGCAGTTTGATCACCCCTCGGAAGCCCGAACCCACTTTCTTCAAGAGGACTATCTCCAAGGGCACCATTACTCCACCCTGAAAAGAGGAATGAAGGGGGGTAGAAGGAGAGAGAGGGGGAGAGAAAGGACGGAAGACATAAGCTTTCGGAATACCAAGTGTGGATGGGGAGGGGAGGCAAAAAGAAGGGGGAAATCCTCTTTCTTGGCCATTTGAAAACAAGTCACACATTTTGAATGGAAACTCCAGCAGCATTTTTTATCGGGTGGGGGGGGGTGTTACTGGCAAGACAGAGCAATGAGGGAAGTCCACAGCCACTCCGCTGGGTGTCTCTGCTGCCGCAGTCAAAAGAGGAGGGTGGAGGGGGCTAGGAAATGGGAGGAGAGGGAGAAGAAACCCCCCAATGTAAACAATAACAGAGGCTGGAGAGGCGGCAGTAGCAGCAGCATGGAGGGCGGGGAAGGGGGAACCCGCGCAAACAATAGCCAGCCTTCCATTATTAATGTAAAAGAAAAGGGTTGCGTGCTGCAAACCACCACATGTTTCACACACAATCAGACACCAAGGGATGCCTCTCCAGGATACTTACAATGGTACCCCACTCGGTCACCCTCTCCTTCACCACATGCTTCACAGCCACCTGAAAGGGAAAAAGGAGTTAAGTTAGGAAGGAGAGGCGAAGGTGGACCAGCAAAGGGTCTGGGTGGGTGTTGTGAGGCTTCTTTGCCTGTTGCTTGGAAAGGTGGCAAGGCTCCAAGCAGGGGGTCCTGTCAAGTGGGGTTTCTAGGCGCCTTCTGCCACCCAAGATTTTTGGGGGGATTCTGGAAACGTCAGCCATAAAGGAAGGGAGGGAGACACAACAAAAGCCTCGTGGTCGGGGGGGGGGAGGGCGGAGAAGAAGGGAGGGCTGGGGTTTTAGAGACAATCAGGAGCCTCCTCTTACCGGCAAGCCATCTGCGATCCTGTTCCCGGCATAGACGGTGCCAAATCCCCCGCTGCCCAGGACGGAGCCCACTTGGTAGATCTTATCGAAGGGCTCCTTCTCTACTTTCACTGGAAAGGGAAAAGAGAAGAAGAAAAGATGTTAGAGAAGGCTCTCTTCTTGACAGGAAGCAACCTCACCCTCCTCCAATGGATGGCAATGGCTGGGATGCCCTCCATCCCAAACCAGGGCATGTGTGAGTGTATATACACACATACACATACACACACAGACAGAGACACACACCAGCAGGTCGGTTCATGTGACTGGTGTGTGATGGGCGGGAAAAACGGAAACACCACAACTACAGGCACCTTTTGGATGCGATGCAAAAATAGAGGGGGGTTTTCTCTTTGCTCCCCCCTTCCCTTTAATCATCCCTGGAGTGAAATACTTGAAACGTCACATTACACAACACACAAATCACCACCACCCCGGCCCCTTCGAGGCACTTTAACACAACGCGCACACACAGGTACGCACACATCACAATTTATGGTTTTTCTTTTTACCTAACAAGACGGGGATTTCTTTTAATTAAAAAAAAATTCTAAAAGACCCCAGGCGTGTCAGTTGTCAATGAAAAACGAAACCACAAAACACACAATGTACCACAATTTTTTCCTAACAAGATGGGCATTTTTTTTTAATTTAAAAAAAAAGCTTGGTCAGGGAAAGATACCAGGCAGGTCAGTTGACACAGAGTTACCTTTAACACACACACACACACAAACACAATGCACCACAATTTTCATTTTCCAATATTTTCCTAACAAGATGGGAAAGATACCAGGCAGGTCAGGTAGCACAGAGTACCTTTAACACAGATATATATATATATATATAGACACCACACACACACACACACCACAAATTTTTGGGTTTTTTTCCCTTAACAAAAGATGAGGGTTTTTAATAGATAGTTTTAGGTCAGGAAAAGGTGCCAAGCAGCAGGTCCTTTTTGGCACAGAGAGGACCCACAACAAACCCCATCCCTCCCATCACAGGCAGCCCCATGAGAGTGTGTGTGTGTGTGTTTATGTGTGTGTGTGTGTGTTGTGTATGTTTGTGTGTCTTTACCTGGCTGGAGGATCTTGACAGGCAAGTGGTCCATGCTGGTTGGGCTGCAGAGGTGAGCAAGGGACCCAAACTTGGAGAGCAACATCTTCCAAAAAACAGGACACCCAAAACGAAGATTAGAAGATCTGGATGCCCAAAGAAAAGTGGTTTTTTTTTTTTTTTTTTGATGGGGATGGATGGAGAAAAAGTCCTATCAAGCCTTGCCTTCTTCCTTCCTTCCTTCCTTCCTCCCCAGCTGGGAAGGAGGGGGGATATATAAATACAAAAAAGAGTTGTCAGCAGGTCCTTCCAAAGGATGGTTTTTATTTTCTTCCAATATCTTTAAAATCCAAGCAAAAAAAATTTTTTTTTTAAAAAAAAAATCCTCCAAAATCCAGGAATTATTTAAATAATGTCCTTCCAGGTGAAGTCATGAGAATAAACCACTTTTCTTGCAGTAGGAATTTTTTTTCTTCCTTAATAAAAAATAAAATATTTTATTTTTTAAAAGCCATAGAAGCCAACGTTGGAAAGAGAGAGAGAGAGAAAAAAATTATGATGATGGAAATTATGGTTTGTGTTTTAAAAAAAATCCACTCCTCTTCTTCTCAATGGTGTGGCTCTGAAGAATTTTTCAACCCAGCAGCGCCGCAGTTTGAGATGATCCTCTTTTTCAGCAGCAGCAGCAGCAGCAAACAGCAGCAGCAGCAGCTCCGTCTCTGACCAGTCGCTGCTCTGTTCTGGGGCTCAATTACAGAAGGAGCTACCTCTTAACTCTGTTTTGGTGAGACTCGGCACCCGCGCGGATATATATATATCCCTCCGCGGCTAGAGAAGAAGAAGAAGAAGGGGACACGTCTCTGTGTAGTCGCCTCGACTTTACTGCGCATGCGCGTGGCCAAACTCTGCTGCGGAAGGAGGAGGAGGAACTATTTGCTTATAGTAAGAGACGCGCAGCGATACTGTCTGAAAAAATTCGCATCACAGGGTTACACAAGGGAAGGCGGTAAAAAAAAAAAAAGGAAAAGGAGAGCGCAGAGCGGCGCGCGCCAAAGGAGAGAAAACTAAGGGGAGGGGGGCTTCATTTGCATGCGCTTCAGTGTCTGCCCAATGAGAGACGCGGATGTCCCCCCTCTCCATCCAATCAAAGGAGAGGGTGGGTGTTTGTATTTGCATAAATGAAAAAAAAAAAGGAGGGGGCAGCGCAGCGCAGGGCGGGAATTCCTCCTAGGCGCGCCTTGCTTTTATATTATTATTATTATTTCTCAGTTCTCCTGGCGGCGGCGCTGGGGAAGGTCACTCTCTCAGCGCGCTGCGTCTGAACGGAGGGGGGGGGGGTTGCGGAAAGGTGGGGGGATGGAAGGAGCCCTCCGCCGCCTGTGTGTCCGCCATGATCACTGGCCCAACGCAGGCAGGCAGGGCTTCCCCCTCCCCACCTTCACCGCTCTCCCCCCTCCTCTTTTTTTTTTTTTTTTTCAATCCTCGGCGCCGCTTGGTTGGCGGTTCCCCAGCCGGCTCCCCCTCCCCCACCCAACGCCCAAAAACGCGCCATTTAGGAGGTTCCTCCTCCTCCTCCACAGTCTCCCTCAGAAATAAGCCTCAAGAAACACTGCAGTGGTTTCGCGCTTCCAGACGCCCATAGACAGTTGTACTACACACATGTGCCAATAAATAAAAACATATACACGACAACAGATACACCAGTTTAGTGAAGGGCATCACCATTTTGTAGATATATATATATATATATATAAAATCATACAAATATCTATATATAAAGCCTCACTATATAGGCTGACTTCTGTGTGTATGTGTATAGTGTGGGGCTACATAAACTCGTGTGTGTGTATATATATATATATATATATATATATGAACTGTGTTCACACTGGAGAAATAAACTGGTTTAAGTGCCATGGCTCAATGCTGTGAAATTCTGGGAATTGTAGTTTGTTGTGGGGCCCAGAGCGGAGCGGAGCTCCGCTCTGGACCCCACAACAAACTACAATTCCCAGAATTTCACAGCATTGAGCCATGGCACTTAAACCGGTTTATTTCTCCAGTGTGAACACATGAGACACGACTGCTTGTCGTTTCTCACTCACAGAGACACCACGTAATGTTATTTACCTCATACGTATTTCGTGTCGTGTATGTGTACCTGTGTACGTACACGAAATGTATGAGGTAAAAAATAACACACACATACACACAAACACTGTGTGTGTGTGACTGAATATATGAGAGATATTTAGAATTCACTCTCCATATATATAGATATATACGTATGGGAGTGAGACAACTCTATATATCTCATATTCAGTCACACACACATACACTATACACACACACACTACACACACAACACACACATACTGTATATGTATATGTATATAGCGTCTGGGAGGGGGAAGAGGATATATATAGAGAAAAAGTGTGTGTGTGTGTGTGTGTGTGTGTATACAGACACACACTGTATGTATGTATGTATGTGTATATAGTGTATACCTGTGTGTATTATTTTACCTCACACAGCCCCTTCGAAAGGGAAGGGGGGAGATATACACACACACATACAAGAAGATACACACACACACTTATGTATATGTAGTGTCTCTGTATATATATATGTGTGTGTGTGAGTGTTATTTTACCTCACACAGCCCCTTCTGAAGAGAGGGAGGGGGAAAGAAAATAAGAATATATATATATATATATATATACACACACACACACATACATACACACACACACACACATACACACAATATTTATGTATGTGTGTATATAGAATCTGTAGTGTGTATATCTGTGAGTGTTATTTTACCTCACGGAGGGGAAAAGAACGGGGACAGAGGGGAAAAGAAAATAAGTGTACACACACACACACTATATGTATGTATGTGTATATAAAGTCTGAGTATGCTGTGTTATTTTACTTCACACACACACAGCACCTTCTGAAGGGAGGGAGGAAGAGGAAAAGATAATTGTGTGTGTGTGTGTGTACTGTATAGTGTCTCTTCCTCTGTGTGTGTGTGTGGTGTGTAGTGTCTGTGTGTACTGTCTGCATGTATACAGAAAAAATGCCTTCAACTTTGGCACAGAAATTCTTCAGGGGGAAACCTGCCCCTGGCCATGTATCTAGTACTGTATAGATATAGAAGCCCATTTCTCCCTCTGACTAGAGAAAGTGCACTTGGGAATAGGAAGGGAAAGACCATGGAGCCAGAGCTGGCTGGCAGTGAGGCGGGAAACCTCCTCCTCCTTAGTGCCTTGCTGCTCCCTCCTTCCCTCTCCTTCCCATGGACTATCCTTTTTCACATGCCTTATTATTATTCTCTTTCCCCCTCCTTCTTTGCAAAGGGGTTGTAACTGCCACTGGCACCCTATATGGCGGGTTATCATCAGAGATACAAAAAGTGAGACTGCTGTCTATTGTTGCAGCTCTTAGAGAGAAATAATAAATAATGATGATAATAATAATAATGCAGGATTGTAACTTGATTTTCATTGCAGGCAGCTCCAACAAGGAGTCCCAGGTTGGGCAATGAATGAATGATATATTGAGCAGCAGCAGCAAGTGCAACCCTTGATGCTTGAAAACTGAACTTCTCCTGTTACCAGGATCCTATTAAATTCTGCAGATTATATCTGCACCATTATATATTAGACCTGGAGTGTCAGATGTCCCTCCTCCTCCTCCTCCAAAAAAAGAAAAGAAAATGCAGCAGAAGCATGGCATCACTGCCATGCAATTGCACTTTGTTTTGTCTGGAGGCGTTGGCCATGAAAAAAACACACACACACAAACATGCACACACAAAAAACGTATCAGAGAAGGAGCCAGAAAACACTCCTCCTCCTCCCGCCACAGTGTCTCTTGTGAATTTTGAATTCTTGCTTGTGCTTTAAAAAAAGGATTCACATTTATCACAGACATCTGGGTTTCCCTTCCTTGGCCACAAGGGGAGCCAAGCCTACAAGAAATAAATACTGTAAATCCTCTTTCTCCAGGGAAGAAAGGATGGAAGGAAGGAGAGCCACATGGCTGCCTGCATGGCATGTTTTTAAACAAATCTGCATTTGGGAAACAGTGACTGCACCCACACTGGAGAAATAGCCCAGTTTGGCACCGCTTTAACTCTTTTTGGCTCGAGGCTATGAAATTCTGGGAGTTGGAGTTTGTTGTGGGGCCCAGAGCGGAGCTTTGCTCCGCTCTGGGCCCACAACAAACTCCAGCTCCCAGAATTTCATAGCCTCGAGCCAAAAAGAGTTAAAGCGGTGCCAAACTGGGCTATTTCTCCAGTGTGGGTGCAGCCAGTGTTTATGCTTCTGTATTAATAGTTAAAGCACTGTAAAGGAAACAAAAGTCATGACTGCGGAGAATCTACCCCGACAACGAGGATATAGAAAGAGTCAAAGAGTTCTTGTACCCGGGATCAAACCTTGATAGGAAGGGGGAACCGCAATCGAGAAATCAGAGGGGCCGAAAAACACACTGCAGCAATAATCCAGTTTGGGACTGCTTTAACTGCCCTGGCTCAGTGCTAGGGAATTCAGGGAATTGTAGTTGGTGGCGGCACCGGAGCTCTCTGACAGAGAAAGCTGAGTGTGTCACAAAACTAGATTTTCCAGAATTCCCTAGCACCGAGCCAGGGCTATTAAAGCGGTGTCAAACTGGATTATTGCTGCAGTGCGTTTAGGCCCAGAAGAAGACTAAGAGGCTGTGCAGGCAGCCCCTAAGAGGCAGCCTTCAGCCTCCCCTTTTACAGCCACATCGGGGCCAGGGCAACTACATGTCATGGCCACAATCTGGCCTTTGTAGGGTGCAAAAAGGAGCTGCAAAAAAGCAGCTACAGTACTTTCTCCTCCCTGCAAAGGGCAAAATAGTCACAGTGCTGCAGCTTTACAGCTCTCCTTTGCCGCTGCATCATGCGGATGCAGCACCAGAGGAGTGCCGTGATGCTGCGCATCATGTAGCATCACAGTGGCCGGGGTGCAGAGCCAGGGCACGCGTTGTGTAGACACTATGCCCCAACTCCTGCCCCAACCCAGCCAAAGATTCCGGTGTGCACAGCCTCTAAGAATGGGGAGGGCGGCTATCAAAGAACTAGAAAAGATCCTAAAATGCAAAGATATACAGCTGAGCACAAAAGTTAAGAATCGAACAAGCCATCCTATTCCCCATCAGCATGCATGGATGTGAGAGCTGCACAGTTAAGAAAGCGGAAAGGAAGAAAACCAATGTGTTTGGGATGTACTGCTGGAAAAGAGTGTGGAGAATACTGTGGATGGCCAAAGAAGACCAACAAATGGATCCTAGAGCAGATTGAGTCAGAAATTTCCCTGGAAGCCAAGATGACAAAACTGAGACTGTTGTACTTTGGTCACATCATTAGAAGATGTAACTGACTGGGGGAAAATACACACATTAATGCTATGAAAAGTGTGGGGAAGTAGAACGGAAGTAAGGCTGTCTGCTAGGTGGATGGACTCTATTAAGGAGGCTATGGGTATGAATTTGCAGGAACTAAGTGGAACAGTGGAGGTAGGTTAGGGAGTCTTGGAGACGTCAACAACAACAACAAAATAATAATAATAATAATCCTCACATTGTCATCTGCCTATTGTGAAGAATAAATGTAGCCCACTGCTGAAATGCTTGGAAGTTTGGTTTTAGACAGGGGTGAAAACAGGAGGGACTGTTTAGGATTTATTGTTGTGTTTATTCAATATAGGTTGCTGGTGGGGATGAGTTATAAGGGTCTTCTGAATTGTTAGCCTTGTCTCATACAAATACTGTATAAGAAGTGTCCTGCTGGAACAAACTTTCTAGACTAGATACAGTAGCTAAAGAAGCATCCTTTGGGAATAGGGTAACCAGACAGCCTCCTTTTCCAGAACATGTCCTTCCTTTCAACCTTCTGCCCAGGAAGGATTTCAAAACGGCCCCCATTTTGAGCAAGACTAAGAAGCATGAATTTATATGAGTGTTTTTAGCTTTTTATTTGGTAATGTTTTACTTCCCGCTCCCCTTGAATGTCCTACATTTTGCGGTGCCTTGTTCTCCTTTGTAGTTAGGACATCTGATCACCTTGCCCTTGGGAAGCCTAGCCCACAAAAGTAACAGAAGTCTTTCATGGATGCTCCCCAGTAGCTCATATGCTCTGTCTGTCCACATTTGGCAGAGACCTCTCCAGTTAATTATCTGTCCTCCTACTTTCTCAGCTGCTTTTAAAATGTCTCAGTTTTTCGCTCCTGCTTCATTTTCCTCCTTTGTCCTCAACATACTTCCATTGGTGCAGACTGACTTGAAAATGCAAAAGTTTTCACTCAACTCAGCAGAGGAGCGAAGGGTGGAAACACTACCCTTCCCAGTAGATTCATGCCAAAGCAAACCACTTCAGCCTCTCTTGGGAGTTTATCAGACGGGAGGAATTTCTCTTTATTTTGAATGGAGCCAATTGGAGCCAATTCTAATTCACGTGAATTCGCTAGTTTAGCAAATTTACGTGAATTCCAATTGCATTCGGAATGCATTCAGAATGACTTCCCATTACCCGAAAATGACTGCCCATTGCTCAAAATTGTGTGAGATGCTTTAATATGCAATAATGTAAAACCCATGATTGCGTTTGGAATGACTTCCCTTTTGCCTGAAATTGCATGAGATACTTAAAAGTAAATAACATTGCTACCCTAAAGTTGCCCAAAGTGGCAAAACAATCTTTCCAAGCTGTTCCTTCTGAGGTGTGGGACACGGCTGCAAAAAATGAGAGGCTTCCATGTGGCACAGAGTTGTTCAATGTTGCTGCACATGAGTTACAGGTTGTCGTACCACGTGATTTCCTCCGTCTGGTGTAATGAATTGTACGGATGAGCACAGGACAAAATTGCCACGTGGCTTTCAAAGTTGGTTGTGAACTTTGAAGAAAAACAACAGCAGCAACAGCAAACACGTGGCTTGAATTAACATTGCACCTTTTCCTTCTCAACTTGTCTTTTCTCGCACCTTTAGCTTCTGCTTCACCTCATCCTTAGTCTACTAGAACCAGCATGCTCCCAGCTGATTCTTTTTTGTATGCAATTGTCCTGCCTCATACTTCTACTTCTGTTGCCAGATCATTGTTCAGTTAGGAATTTTAAATTCAGTGTACGCTAAAATATTACTGCTAGTAGTACATTGAAATTCATCACTGTGCTTATTATTCCACCACTCCCTCCAAGGGGAAAGTTAATACCCCAACCCCTCATCTTGATCTGGATTGTATTCCTGCCTACCCAAGCCACAATAGCTACTATCTGTAGAAAAGTTCCTATTGTTATTAATGAGTGCTTCCCTCCACGGGCAAATAGCAGCATGGGAAGGAGGAACATTGATGGGGAATGGGATTACAGTGAAGACAAAGAGTCTTTTTAAAAATCCCATTTTGTATGTTGTGGTCCCAATCATTTTTTAAAAATTCAAATTATGCATAGTAAAAATCCACTATAAGGATTGCAGTTACATATTTCAGTGTTATGCCATTATAGCAAAAAGAGAAAGGAAGATTTTTATCATGGAAATCCACTGGGATTTGGTTCCAGGAAAACATGGATACCAAAATCTGTGGGTGTTCAAGTGCCACTAAATACAATGTATAGTAAAAAGGTGTCCCTTATATAAAATGGCAAAAACAAGCTTTGCTTTTTAGCATTTATGTATTTGCAAGCCAAGGATGCTTGAATTGGTGGATTAAAAATCCATGGATACAGAGGGCTGGCTGTATTTCTTAAAAATCATTATTTGTAAATTTCAGTAAAAGCAGACCATATATCTGACACCTGGCTTTAATTTAATTTGTAGACACCTGGCTCCATTTGTAGGTTGTGTCAATATGTCATTCTTTCAAATGTGGCAATGTAGAGGGGTTTTTTTATCCACTAGATCACAGGTTGAGGGAAAGTCACCCTTCCTGTACTAAACTATCAGTTTTTTAGCAGTCAAGAGGGCATGAAAGATCCATTGAATCCCATTGTTGGCTCTGAGTCCTCCTGTTGCCTTCCAACTAGCAACTGTAGCCATCTTAAGCTGTGTTCTTGATTCTCTGTCATATTGTTTTAAATAAAAAAACAAAAAATAGCAGTGTGGTCACAGTGTAGCAATGAAACTCAAGGATCTCTAATACCTTTATTAGCACAACTAAAATGTCACAAATATTGCAAAGTTTCACATTTCCCGTGGACACTTTCTCATTCTGGGTGGTACAAAAATTTCAGGGCTAGGGGAAAGAGCAAAGTTTGAATTTGCTAGAGTTTTCTGGCCAGATTTTTTTTTTTTTTACTTTGTTTCTTTCTCCATGCCCATCAATGTTGTGCCCTCCGTCCTGAAGAAGGGTTCAGGAGAACCTGAAAGCTTGCTATTTTAGTGATTTTTTAATAAAGATGTTACAGAAGCCTGAATTTTGTTTTGAAGAGCCAGTGTTTCCTGAGGCAGAAAACTTTGGGGTGGGGTGGTTGAAAAGCCACATAAACAAACTCAGAAGCACTCTTATCTTTGGTGCTTGGTTTCTCCCTCTCAAAACAAAACAAGTGTGTCACAGAATTTGGATGTTTACCAGTAGCAATTGCTGCTCGCCCTAGGTGAGAAGGTAAGTAGCAAATTACAGGGCTGCTTTGAACTTTGTCTGCTGGCCTGTCCGCATAGTTGTGGTGGAAATACTTTTCTAATAGAGTGCACCTGCTGAAAGGGAAACAATGTCGGGTGAGAGAGAGAGAGCCAGCCCAACACCAAGACCATATCTGGGGCAGAGCTGATACTACTAGAGATTAGAGTGGGATAATGGCCGACACATTGGGTAACCAGTGTGCCGATTTGTTTTTATATAATGCTTGTCAAGGTATCCTGTCTGACTCACTAACTCATGCTCATTCAAGTCCATCTGCTTAACTTACTCTGTGGTGGCAAATTTGGAAGTACAGGGTGCAGGCCCTCTTTGTGACAGTACCTATAGTAACACCCCCAAAGAAAGTCCAAAAATGTAGACATCTGTTTTGATCTATGCAATATTTTAAAAAAATTCTAGGAGTTTGTATCTTTAGAAGAAGCAAGTTTTTTGTCAACCTTTGTAAAGTCAATACCAACTTTTGGTGACCCAATGAGAGTTAAACAGGAAATGCCCTATGTTTATCATAGGACATTTCCTGTTTAACTCTTGTTTAACTTTTGTTTAAATCCTGTTTGCCCTCTAGTATGATAAAGCAGTATGATAGGGTTTTCCCAGCAATATTTATTCAGAGGAGGTTTGCTATTGCCTTCCCTCTAAGGCTGGGATTTTGCACTTTGCCCAAGGTCACCCAGTTTCTATGCTTGTGTAGGTATTTGGACCCTATCACCCACATGTTGTTGGCTCTGTTTCAGAGGAAGGAATTGGCAAACTACTACTGAGTATTACTTGCTTAAGAAAACCCTGTGAAATTAATATGGTTGCTATAAATCAACAGGCCACTTGACTTCATATACACATCCACCCCACCAGTTTGTTTCTACTGGACTAACCAAGAGGATTTAGGCCAAAATTTCAGGAAGAATGAAAAATGGACAGACTTTCAAACTGTTTTGTAACATGTGCCGGGGTGGGCACTAGTTTGGGGCCAGTGGACAATTTTCCACCCCACCTGTGACTCTCCTACAGAATGCACCAGCCAGTACACCTCCAACTTAGAGAGTGAGCCGTACCGAGGGCAGTAGGGTTGGGGTTTTCTTTTCTTTTTCCATGTTTGCACACATAGCTTTTGGTGCAATTTTCAGGGCTGCAAAAGTGCAATTCAGGGAACAAGTGATCTTCCCCACCTGTACTATTGGGTGAGTTGTGTCTTGTCTTTATTTGGAATTCACATATTGTTTCCTATACATTTGTAAATTTAAATTTTATACCATTTATGTCCCAACTGTTCAGTTCTCCTTTCATATTCGCAGGTTAAGTATTCACAGATTACTGTATTTATTGCCACCTCCACTGATGCCCTATATGCAACTGAAAACATATGTTCTCTCTAGATATTTCTATGTCTTCCAACGGGATTCTACTGTAAACCTCTGGCAGATGTTGACCATAAGATC